>JH651288.1:218088-456914 GCA_000260095.1 Tetrahymena borealis | reverse complement strand
CCCCAACCCCAACCCCAACCCCAACCCCAACCCCAACCCCAACCCCAACCCCAATATAAATACTCGTTTTATTGATAAATGAAATTTATTGAAATGAAAAATTAAAAGAGAAAATAATAATAGTAAAGTAAAGTTTTTTTTACATTTCATATGGTTAAGCAAAATCTTTTTGAAATATGTAAGATATCTCATTTATTTTTTAAATATTTATTATTAATTGCATAAAAAATAGAAAGTTCTTTTATTGTAATTCTGAATTAAAAAGACATTAGATGGTTATAATTATTTAAAAAATAGAGAATTAAAAATAAATTCTGATTAAATTAATAAATTTTTTTTTATTTTTGAAATATTAATTTAACAAAAAAATTTCTTAAAATTGAAATATTTTGTTAGCAAAAAAAGAAAAAAAGAAATTAATTTAAAAAAAATAAAGTCTACAAAAAGCGATGCAGGAAAAAGTAGAAGAATATTTTAATACAATAAAAAGTTGTTCTATTGCCAAATTGATTAGGCTAAGTGGATGGAAAAACCTCTTAGAATAAATAGAAAAAGTATATTAGTTATCAATTTTGGAATCTGTAATTGAAAGAAATGGGTCTATTATACTTATATTTGAAGATTAATAAGATAATTTTTCTATCAAAAGAGTAATAAAAGTTAAGTTATCTACTAAGAAAACGTAAATTGAGAACTAATAAATCATTGGTGAGAAAAAAATATAAGAGATACCAAAATATTTTTATGATTATTTATCTTCATGCCATCTATCTGTTAATGACTACAATATAGTACTTTATGAATATTAATACTATAAAAATACTTTAAAAAATTACTTAAATGATTAAAGGACAAATAAAAAAGATGTAAGTGAAGATTTCAAAAGGATTTATATTGATTAAATGTGTGAAGCCTATGAATATCTAAGGAATCTAAAATAGCCTATTCCAGAATACTATCCTTCAAATGTTAAGCTCACAGTAAACGACGATTTCTTAATTTAGCTTCATCCTAAAATTGAATTAGAAAATTAAAAATTCTATCAATACCCTCAAGATAATAAATAGGAAAATAACTAATTTTTGTTTTTTTTGGCAATTACAATCCTTATGTTAGATAATATCAAAACTTTTAAAATCGAAGAGTGCAACGCTTCTTAGAGATAATAAATATTTTTTTAATTAAGGAAAGGAATGAAACCTTAATTTTTAAAAGTAAATGAAAATAGTAATTATTATTAAATTTCGAAAAATTTAATTGGTTTAATAGGAAGTAATTAATAAGGATCAATAAAGTCTATAAAAAATTTATAAATAGACCTAAATCAAAAAATCCAACATGAATCATAACCCTTATTTAGTAAAAGCAATAATAACTCGTAAAAAACACTTCCCACTATCTCAAAAGAAGTTATTACCTTAAATTAAAAAGTCGAAAAATAATAAGAAACAACAGTAGTGAAGGATAATGAAGATAATGGATACTTTAAAAATAGTAATTCTTCTTTTATCAAATCTAAAAGAGATTCTAGCTAGAAAGTTCTTCATACCTTATAGTTAACATTTAATTTAAAAAGCTAAGATAAAAAGTTATGTTTCTTAGAGTTATCTCCTAATGAAGAGATAAATACCATTTGTTAAATACTTGCAATTTAAAAAGAATTAACTACCTTCTCTTTAAATACTAACAAGCCATATATCTAATCTACTCACATCGAATAAATCATAAGAACGATAAACAATAACAACAAGATTCTAAATAATATTTATTTTAATTTTGAGAATGCGTACTCATTAGATAAAGATATCTTTTGTTCTCTTATAAAAGTAAAAGACTAAATTAATAAACTCAAACTATATGCTAAAGATAGTTATTTTACATATTAAGATATGAAGTATTTATAAGGAGTTTTATAGTTTATGAAAAACTTAACAGTATTAGAGTTAGATTTTTCTAGCAGTGTATAAATTTGTGAACTAGGAATGTAAGAAATCATAAATGGATTATAAAAATGTAGTTAAAATCTTAGAGAGTTAACCCTTAATTTCTCACAGAATAATAATATGATTGAATCAGCTTTTGAATAATTTAATATTTCAACAAACTTAATGAGCAAATTGAGTAAAATTCACCTTAATTTCTCATCAAATGTACATTTTGGTAGTAAATTCCTTTAATAAATTTCTTCGTGTATATTATCAAACAAATAACTTTAAGAATTCTACTTAAATTTAAACTCTAATGAGTTAGTATAAGATTAAGGATTCTTTGAGTTATTAGAAAAATTGTGTCAATGCAATCAGTTATAAATAGTGGAAATACATTTAGAAAAGAACAATAAAATAACAGATTTTCCCTTTAATTAGCTTGCTAATTTATAATCTAAGCTTAAAATATTCAAAATAAATTTGTAAAATAACTAAATCATAACTGATAGGACCTTAAATTCTATTGGATAAATGGTTAAAAAATAACTATAACTTTAGACATTATCTTTGAACTTTGCTAATAATAATAATTTTACAAATGAAGGTATTACTAATTTATCTTAGTCTTTAAGTGATATTAGTGAAAAAATATCATCATTATTAAATGTATCACTAAATTTTAGAAATTGCTAAAAAGCAGAAAATTAATGGCTTTCAATTTTATTGGAAAATATGAAATCATGTAATAAGTTATAAGCATTAGATTTGGATTTGAATTTCAAAGAAGATATTTTAAATAATGAAAAATTTTAAACCATTAAAGAAGGCTTAATGAATTTAAATTAGCTTACTGAATTGAAATTATCTTTTGAGAAAGGTTCTTTTATGAGTGATCCATTTAAAGATATATTCTTAGGGTTAAAGGATAACATTAATCTATAAGGTATATCTTTTAATTTCAGGGAATCACAATAATTTGATGATCAAACACTTTCTTACATTGGTAGTATTATTGAATTAATGAAAAAACCTCGTAAAATAGAATTGATATTCTCAAATAGTAGAGATTTTACTGATGAAGGAATGAATCATCTATTTGATAAGTTTTAAGAGGAAAACAGTTCTTTATAAAAATTAAATATTGATTTTGCATAGGCAAATTAAATTACAAATAAAGGATTAAATTATATTCTTTAAAAAATGGAGAAATAATTTGACCTTAAAGAAATGAATCTCAACTTTAATAAAAATAATAACTTCACTGATGCTATGTTAAAGGATATGCTTATTTCATTTTCAAAAATTACTAATTTCTCAGACATAAGTCTTTTATTTTCTAAATCTAATTTTACAAGTTTAGGTATTGAGCATCTCTCTTTGTTTTTATAATCTCAAAGAAATTTGATTAGACTCAATTTAGATTTTAGTGCTTAAATGAGTATACATCAAAATTCATATATATACTTAGAAAAATCCTTTGCAAAAAATTGTAATCTCTCTCATTTATCTCTAAACTTAAGTGAATAATATGAGCTTAATGATATTGGATTTGCATCAATTTGTAGAGGAATCAGAAAATGTAGTAGTATATAGAAACTTTTACTAAATTTAGAGAGGAATAACTTAATAACAAATAAATCTATGAAGAATCTTTCATAAGCATTATAAAAATGCAAATATTTGAGAGATTTTAGACTATACTTAAATAGAAATGATATAATAGATGTTGAAGGTATAACTGCTTTATCTAAAGGAATTAAGAATGCAATATATTTAACATATCTAGAAATTTAAATGAATTTTAACACTAAAATCAGAGGAGAGGGTATAGCCTTTCTAGCAAAAGCGATAAGAGATAAAAAGTAATTAAAATAATTAGTGCTAAATTTTAATGGAATTAAAGGATTTTTAAGCTAAATTAGCAAGTTATTCTCTAAGTGTATAGAAACATTAGAGAGTTTATAAATTTTGAATCTATAATTTAAGTCTATGGAAAGTATAGAAAACACTTTTTTAAGCGACTTAAAAATTGGTTTATAGAATTGCAGGCTCTAGAAAGAAATCTTACTTGATTTTTCTAATAGTAGGATTGATCAAACTGGATTACAAAATTTTTCAGAAGTATTTAAATCTACAAAAAGTATAACTAAAATATCATTATTTTGCCCAGGAAATGCAGACTAAATGCAATATACTCACAATTTTTTAAAATCGAGTTTTATAAATAGTAATAGATAAATTTAAATTTAAATTAATAACTAAACATAATCTGGCAATTAAAATTGAAAAATTACTATTAATATTTATATATGAGAGACTATAATAGTCTAACACTATAAATATAATCAATGGTTAGTTAGACATTATAAAATTAAATTTAAAATAAATAATGTATTTTTATAATTTTTATGAATTTATTATAAAATATTAAAATAAATAACAATAATGTTTATTAGAAAATAGAAAGCGGGTGCATGGGCTTAAGCCTATGGCATCCAAAAGGTAAAAAATAATTTTATAATTTAAAAAATTTAAAAAGCTAGAAATATAAAAAAATTATTAAAAAGGATAATTAACAAACATAATATATGTACTCATTAATATAATATTATATTCATTTAGCAAAAATTTATAAATTCATACTATGGGGAGTGTTTTAAGTTGGTTTTGTTCAATATCAACAATTCCAACATTTTTATAATCCATAATTTCTGATTGTATTTTATTCGAATTTTACTTGTTATTAAATTTCTTCCTTATAATATAAATGAAAATAACAGTAAAAATGCCAAATCCAATTATTACACCAACAACAATACCAGCAATTTAACCTTTACTTAATCCATCCGAATTATCTTTTACAGGAGTGTCAGGGACTTAGGCCTTACAGAGAGTTTTATCAACATATTTACAACCTTCATCATAGAATAAAGCAGAACTATAAGTGAATGTACAAGTTATTTAGTTAGAGCTAACAGTACCTTGAGATGAATAAACCAACCCATTTTAATCATAAGAAATACACACTTATTTTTTAATGTCTTGATTAGCAGGAAGATTATAAACCATAGTAAATGTCTGGGTATTAGTGGCAAGAAGTCTGCTTTAAGCTTTAGAAACAAAGTTAACAACAAAAAGAGGAGGAGAGTTCTTGCAATCACCACTACAGAAATGGTTATTCTTAACATAGGTCACTTATAAGATTTTGGGATCAAATGAAGTTGATGATTCATCAGGATTCTTTTCAAGAAGAGTTTAAACAGATCCAGAAATGATTTCAGAAGAGCTAAAGGACAATTTGAATCTTTAACCTGGTTAAACAACTTGACCAACGACTTTAACTTCTGAGCTACCTATGATTACTGGAGTTTTAGAAACTTAAGTATCAACACTATTAAGCAAAGTCTTAGAAACTTCAATTACATCAGTAACTACTGATTATGCCTTGGTTTGGTCTTATGCAGTTTTACTACTCTAACTTGAAATTTCCTTAAGTTTTTATTCAATTTGAGTTGTATAAGCAGTTATGGCTTGTTTAACTTATTCTATTTCTTTGGTGGATTCTAGGACTTATTATTTTAATTAAGTAATTAAAGTATCTTTCATAACTTTCTATACTTCTTCAGTCTTTTCAATATTTTTGCAGATACCAGCTCCATTACTATCTGTAGCATAATATTGAGTATCGCTATTACATTTTTTACAAATCTTCTTGGTTTTATTATCACTGTCTATAATTTCAAATGCCTTACCACAATCGCTATAACACATTAAGCCATCTGAAGAAAGATATTAATCTGCAGCACATCCATCAGTACAAGTATTTGTTTTAGGATTGAATTGGGTGTTATTGGGGCAAGAAGCTAAACATTTATTATTATATAATACTTCAGGTTTAATACAATTAGCACTACATTTGTTTAGATCTCCAAAAGATATTTTCTTATCTTTACAGAAGTCCTTTTCAACACATTACTATAATTCATTTTGAGTTCCAAAGACGAATATCATCTATCCATCATCACATTTATCTACACATTAAATATTTACAGAATTATCAAGTTTCTTTATAATCTTTCTGCAAATTCTACATTATTTATATGCATCTATAGTCTCTGAGTATTCTAGATCATTACATGTAGTAACACAACTCTTACCATCATTTGAAACTGATTTAGTGCATTCTTTCTTCTCAGCATAACATTTCTTTTAATCAGAATCAGTGATAAATCCTTACTAGCACTTCGTTTCACATAACTTATATTTAGTTTTCTCATTAGTGTAAGTGAAGAATTTTGAGTCGCATTTCGATTAGCAGATCTTTCCATCAACCAAAAAGTTAGAACAATCGCTTGCATTATTATAACAGAGTTTATTTTCATTATCTGTAACCTAATTTTCATTACATTACTTAACACAACTATGTTCTGTATTACTAATCTTTACCATTAAGGGAAGAGAAAGAGGGCAAACATTACAGTACTTTAATTCTTCTCCCTTATCATTTTTAATTTTAAAAATTGAAGTAGAACAGGATAAATCACATTCTGTAGAAGTGGTATCTTATTTAGTAATAAACCCACAATTTGAAGAACAAACTTTATATTTAGTAGATTCATTCTTATAAGTGAATTTATCAACAGGGCAAGTATTAGAACATGTAGTTCCATCAATCAAGAATTTGATACATTCTACTTTACTTTAGAGACATTTTCTTTCATCATTATCAACTATTAATTAAGCTGAACACTAATCAACACAATTGTATAAAGTATCATTAACCTTGACTGAAAATGATTTGAGAGGACAAGAGTTACAATATTTCTAAACTATTCCTGATTTATTTGTATATGAATATACAGCACCTGAACACTATTGGTAACATTTCATTGAATTAGTTATATCTCCTTATTATAGATCACAAGAAGAATTACATTATTTGTAAACAGTTTATTCATTTTCAAATTAAAACTTATCTATAGGACATGTATCAGCACATTCTTTACTATCAATCAAAAATTATTTACATCCATTTACAGAATTCAAACATTCTTTTGTTTTATTGTTTATGATTTACTTTCCAGTACAGGTTTATGTGCAAATATACTTAGTATCAGTGATTTAAGTTTTGAAAGGATAGGTTGTAGGACATTAACTGCAATACTTTTAATCAACTCCATTGATGGTTACAACAAATTCAGGTCCATTACAAGATAAATTACAAATTTTAGAAGTAATATCTTGTCCTGATAAACGATCGCATATTGAGTTACAAAGCTTATAATTGGTGGTTTCCTTTTAGTAAGTGTATTTATCGGTAGGACATGTAGAAGCACATTCTTTACTATCAATCAAGAATTACTTGCAATCATCTACACTATTTAAACATTCTTTAGTGGATTTATTAACTATTTATTTAGTTGTACAAGTTTCTGTACAAATATACTTAGTATCATTTATCTAAGTTTTGAAAGGATAGGTTGTAGGACATTGGTTACAATACTTTTAATCAACTCCATTGATGGTTACAACAAATTCAGGTCCATTACAAGATAAATTGCAAATTTTAGAAGTAATATCTTGTCCTGATAAACGATCGCATATTGAGTTACAAAGCTTATAATTGGTGGTTTCCTTTTAGTAAGTGTATTTATCGGTAGGACATGTAGAAGCACATTCTTTACTATCAATCAAGAATTACTTGCAATCATCTACACTATTTAAGCATTCTTTTGTGGATTTATTAACTATTTATTTAGCTGTACAAGTTTCTGTACAAATATACTTAGTAGAAGATAAATAATTCTAGTAAGGATAAATTAAAGGGCATTAATTACAATATTTCTATTCAACACCATTGATATTAGTAACATATTCAGGCCCATTACAAGATAAGTTACAAATTTTAGAAGATATATCCTGGCCTTACAAACGATCACAAGTTGAACTACACAGCTTAAAGTTGGTGATTTCATTTTGATAAGTGTATTTATCAGCAGGGCAAGATGAGGTACATTCTCTACCATCAATTAAAAATTATTTACAATCATTCTAATTATTTAAGCATTCATTTGTTGTAGTATTAATAATTTATTTTTCACCACAAGATTAGGTGCATGTATATTTTGAATCAGAGACAAAATTCTTGAAAGAATAAGTAGAAGGACATTATGTACAATATTTTTAGTCTACACCACCTATTGTAACAACATATTCAGGACCATTACAACTTAAACTGCAAATCTTAGAAGCAGGATTATTTCCTTACTAACGATCACAAGTAGATGTACAAAGTTTATATTTAGTGGTTTCATTTAAATATGTATATTTGTCGGTAGGACAAACCGAAGAACAAATATTGCCATCAATCAAGAATTTAGTACATTGATCTTTACTATTGTAGCAAATTTTAGTTTCAATGTCATAAATTTAACTATCATCGCACTTATTAGTGCAAGTGAATTAATTAGTATTGGTGGAAGTTTTATTAGGTGCGCTTAGAGGACAGGATAAGCAATATTTTTAACTACCAGCTGTGTAGGTAATACCATCAGCACAAGAATCGTAGCATTGTTTTGATGTTGAGTCAGTTCCATTTAAAAAATCACAAGTCGATTAACAACGCTTTACAGAAGAATTTGAATCACTTTCAAAGGTAAAATTTTCTTTTGGACAGGAGTCTGAACATACTTAACCATCTACTAAGAATCTATTTGCAGAACAATCAGAAATGCTGTTAAAGCATTATTTATTTTCTTTATCTAGGATTTATTTGGAAGTACATACTTCTTGACAAGCGAAAGATGTATTAGTAACCTTTACTTTAAATGGAAATGCTGTAGGACATTAACCACAGTACTTTAATTGAATACCATCACTTTTAGTTGCAATGAATTCATTTGATTTTTCACAATTAGAGGTACAACGCTTATAAGAAGTAGTCTCACCAGGCCATAAATAATTATCAGGTGGACAATTTAAAGTACATTCCTTAGTATCTGTTATGAATCTACCTGAACATTCTTCTAAAGAATTTAAACAAAGGCCATTATTTTTATCTGTATATTAACTTTCATTACAAATAGTTTAGCAAGTATATTACTTATCCCCGGTCTTTGATTTGAAGGGATAGCTTGAAGGGCATTAAATACAAAACTGCTTTTTGTCACTTCCTATAAAAATATTACTATCTATACATTAGTCAAAACATTTCTTTGAAGAAGTATCTGCACCATTCTAAAGTGAACAGCTGGAGTTACATCTTTTAGCAGTTGTAGTGAGATCTGAATCGTAAGTGTAGTTACTAGAAGGGCACTAGTTAGAACAGACATTTCCGTCTATTAGATATCTATTTATTCCACACTCATTGATATTATTAAGACATTATTTGTTATCATTATCAGTGATTTACTCAGCAGTACAAGCAGTAGAACAAACGAACATCACATCACTAGTTTTAGTTTTAAAAGGATACAAAGAGGGGCATTAAATACAGTATTTTGTTTAAACTCCTTTACCATCTATAACTACATATTCAGCTTTTTCAGTGCAAGAAGATGTGCAGCGGTTTTATTTTTTATCGTCTATCCACTAATACTTGTCTGCAGGACAATTAGAAATACATTGATTTGTATCTGTCAAGAATTTTAATCCACATCCAGAAGTCTTTGGAATACATACTTTACTTTCATTATCAACGAGTTAATCAGCTGTACATTAATTTAAGCATTCAAATTATTTATCACCTATATTAACTTTATATTAGAAAGATGAAGGACATTAGTTGCAATATTTCTAATTATTAGCTACATAGGTAACATCACAAGTGGAAAGACATAATTTTGAAGTAGGATCTTCTCCATTCTTAAAATTACAAGTAGATGAGCAAAGTTTATAATCCTTAGGGTTAATATCATAAGTAAATAAATCGCAAGTAGATGAGCATAACTTATCATCAATTAAGAATCTTCCAACACATTATTCTTTAACTGTAAGGCAGATACTATTTTCTGCATCTGTGATTTGAGTTTCGGTACATTATTAAAGGCAAGAATATTGATTGGGATTAGCTTAGTCCTGCAATTTGTAAGGGCTTGATGTAGGACATTGAATACAAAAATATTGATCATTAACTTTATATGTCTTTCCATCAGTACATGCTTAATAACATTTAGTAGGAGAAGGATTTTTCCCATCTTAATATTGGCAAGTAGAAGTACAAAGCTTATAATCTTTAGGGTTAACATCATATGTATATAAATAACAAGTAGAAGAGCATTGTTTATCATCAACAATATATCTTCCAGAACATTATTCTTTTGCATTTAGACAAGTGTTATTTTCTGCATCAATGATTTGAGACTCGTTACATTTATCTAAACAAGAGAATTTGTTAGGGTTTGTAGAATCTTGTACTTTTAAAGGAGCTGCTGAAGGACATTGAATACAAAAAGCTTAATCTTCAACAAAATAAGTTTTCCCATCAACACAAGTTGAGTAACATTTAGTAGGGGAAGGATTTTTACCATCTTAGTATTAACAACTGGAAGAACAAAGCTTATACTCCTTAGGATTGATATCATAAGTGTAAAGATCACATGTCGAAGAACATTTTTTATCATCAACTACAAATCTACCAGTGCATTATTCTTTAGAAGTCAAGCAAATACTATTTTCTTCATCAAATATTTGAGAATCAGTACATTTATCCAAACAATTATATTTATTAGGGTTTGTTGTGTCTTGTACTTTTAAAGGAGCAGCTGAAGGACATTGAATACAAAAAGCTTAATCTCCAATAAAATAAATGTTTCCATCAACACAAGATGAGTAGCATTTAGTTGGAGAGGGATTTTTGCCATCTTGATATTAGCAACTAGAAGTACATAGTTTATAATATTGAGGATTGATATCATAAGTGTATAAATTACAAGTAGAAGAACATTTTTTATTGTCTACTATAAATCTACCAACACACTAATCTTTAGCTGTTAAACAGGTATTATTTTCTTCATCATATATTTGAGAATCCGTGCATTTTTCTTAACAAGTATATTTGTTAGGATTAATTTAGTCTTAGACTTATAAAGGATAAGCTGAAGGACATTGAATACAAAAAGCTTAATCTCCAACAAAATAAGTCTTTCCATCAACACAAGATGAGTAGCATTTAGTTGGAGAGGGAGTTTTACCATCTTGATATTAGCAATTAGAAGTACAGAGCTTGTAGTATTGAGGATTGACATCATAAGTGTATAAATTACAAGTAGAAGAACAGGTTTTATTATCTACTATAAATCTACCTACACACTGATCTTTAGCAGTTAAACACATATTATTTTCTTCATCAATTATTTGAGAATCTGTACATTTTTCTTAACAAGTATACTTATTAGGATTAATTTAATCTTAGACTTTTAATGGGTAAGTTGAAGGGCATTAATTACAGTAAGTTTGATCACCTACTTAGTAAATTTTTCCATCTTAACAAGCTTACAAACAAACTTTAGATGTAGGATTTATACCATCTATGTTTTTACAAGTAGTAGTACATAATTTATAGTTTTAAGGATTCACATCATAAATGTATAAATCACAAATTGAAGAGCATGTCTTATCATTAACAACAAATCTTCCTGTACATTAGTCTTTATTAGTAAGACAAGCGTTATTTTATAAGTCACTAATTTAATCGTCTGTACATTTTTCTTAGCATGTATACATATTGGAGGATGATAAATCTTAAACTTTGAAAGGATAATTAGCAGGACATGAATTGCAATAGGATTAGTTTCCTATTTTATAGATAAGACCTTAATCACATTCAGAGAAGCATTGCTTAGAATTAGGATTTAAACCATCTATCTTATCACAAGTACTAGTACAGAGTTTATATTTATCAGGATTGATATCGTAGGTAAAAAGTTCACATGTAGAAGAGCACTATTTATTATCAATAATATATCTTCCATCGCACTACTCTTTAGTTGTTAAGCATTAATTATTCTCATTATCCTTAATCTACTGATCAGTACATTCATTTTGACAAGTATATTAATTGCTAGAGTTAAATACTTTGAGAGAAGCTGAAGGAGGGCATTGATTGCAGTATTTTTAGCTACCAAAAGTATAAGTAATTAAGCTAGGGCATTATTTATAGCATAATTTAGATAGAGAATTAGATCCATCTAATTATGAACAGGTTGAAGTACAAAGCTTGTATACTCCAGAGTTATCTTTGTATTAATAGAATTTAGTAGGACAATTTTCTCCACATTCCATTTCATCTATTAAGAATAAATCTTTACATTAGTTTTTATCAGTTAAACAAAGATTATTTTTTGAATCCCAAATAAGATCTCCACAACTGGTAGAACAGTTATGATTAATATCATCTAATATAGTTTTATAAGGAAGTTCTTTTGGACAAGAATTACAGATATAATAAGACATCATTCCTTAAGAATCTTTTACCATATATTATGTGCCTTAACAAGAAGCTGCACAAAATTTTTAGTCTTGAGAAAGTATTTTAGTTTAGCATTCAGCAGCTGAATCAAAACAAGTCTTAGTGGCAATATCAGTAATAATAGGGCAAGAATCTAAACACAATTTTTTACTATAAAAAGTGTTATCAGGGCAACTTTCATAACAGTATTTATCTTAGTAAACTTAACCTGTACAAGAGTTTTTATCAATACAAGTAAGGGATTTTATTTCACCATAGAAGCCTTCACCACAATCAGTGACACAAGTTTAAGTCGTTTCACTTGTATCGGGATTAACATTGGTCTTTATAAATTAGTTAGTATCACAATTAATAGTTTCAGAATTTACTTATATTGAAAAAAATCCAAGAATAAGCAATCCTATTAGTATTAGGTTTTAGTATTTCATTTTGTGTTAGTATTAGTAATTTTAATTTTAATTTATTAATTATTTAATAGTGATCAAAATATTATTTTTCAAATAGTATTTTCTCTAAATCATATTTTTCTTAGTACATGACAACTCAAAAAAGTAATCTAGCTTAATAAAATTTTGTTATAGAAAGCTCTATTAATCTCAAACTGATTAATAATTAGTTCTATGAAAAAAACGCAATAAATAACATAATTATATTAAATTAGTTGAATATTTTTAATTAAAATAAATGCGTTAGGCTAGTGAATGATAAAGACTCTATTTTATATACTTAAATTTTTATATGCCATAATAATAGTTAATAATTCTTGCTAATATAGTTAAAGCAATTTTAAAAGTATATCCCCAGAATTTAATAGATTTCTAATTTACTAATATCTATCCACTTTAACATTTGTTGTTTTAGTTTTAGTTAAAATAAGTATTTCATTCTATTCCCAATTAAAATGTCTTTTTATAGTAGAGAATAAATTTTTTTCTTCAAAAATTATGATAGATGATTTAAAAATGATAACTTGCAGTTTATTTTATAATTGTTACTTTATGAATGAGGTGAATGTAATACAGTTCTATTTTTAATAGAATATTTATATTTTAATCAAAATCATAATAATTTTAAATCTTTAAATTAATCTCTTTTGAAAAATATAGTAATATATTAAGTATGTTAAATATTAAAATATTCATTTTATAAAGAGATCCTCTATATAGTATATTAATAACAAATCCTTTTATGAATAATTTAAAAAAATACAGTAAGTTAATAGGAAGTATATTATATTAATTCACTAACTTCAATATAAATGATATAATTAATCAAATTTTAGTTTTTAAGGACAAGATATTATGAAATATATACTATTTAAGTGAAGTATATCAACTTAATCTCCTCTATTAAGTTAGGAAAAAAGAACTAATAAAAATTTTTCTTTATTGGGTAAAAATTTTAAATCTCTAAAGTAAACATAAAGAGGTTGAAAATGTATTTTAAAAAGAATAAAATTAAATTTTTTTAATTTATTGGAAATTTAAATGAGTTAGATATTAGGAAAAGGTAAATTTAATATATCTTTAAGTTTATAACTTAAATTACCCTCTAAAAATTAGATTTTCTTTTTAGGATAATAGACAGATAAAATAAATTCACTTTTATATATTCTTTTAATAATAAAGGAAAGCAAATGTTAAAGTTCATTTAAAATTCAAAAATCTTGATGTATAGTATTAAAAAGAATTTAAAATAGATTTACTAAATTATGAAACTTACAATCAAAAGGTAATATCATAAAGCATAAGAAATTTTAAAAATTTTAATTTAGAAGTATTTATAAATTAATACCAAATGCTAAGAATTATAGAAATTTAAATAAATAATAGATATCTTTTCATAAATAGGAATGAATATTTTTTCTTAGATAAGGTTTCTATCGATTTGGTTAAGAATAAATATTAATAATTAATTTTCAAATGGTTTAATAAAAGTGGTATTATTTCAATAAGGCATAAGAAGTTGGTTCCACTACATGTATTGGATTTATTAGATTAGAAGATAGCTTTTTATTTTGAAATAATGCTAATAGCGTTATAGGGATAAATATAGAGTTTTTTGTTTTATTATTAATTTAAATTAAATTTAAGAATTTTCATAATAATTTAAAAAACAAGTTTAAGTTTAATTAAAGGTTATGATTTGATTTACTAAAGTTTAGAAGAAAATTTTAAATATATTAAAAATAAATGGTTGTAAACTAACTAAATTTTTATGATTAATATTGAATTATTTTTATTTTTTATCCACAATTAATTTAAAGAGGGGTTATTTTAAATGTAAATATATTTTGCTTTTATACAAATTTATTAAAAATTATAATAAAAAATCAAGCAATAATAGTATTCAGATTTCATTATTGCTATCTTCAATAATAATTTATTGATTTGTATAAATCGGTTTAGAATCAAAAGCATCTCCTATAGAGGAGTGATTTTTAAAGAACTAGGATTTAGGAAGGCTTCCACTGTGGATGCCATTATCATTTGAATCCTCTTTTTCTTTTATTTGATCTACTTCCTTGACAATTGTTTAAATTTCTTTTTCAATCTAATTGAATTCATCTAAAATTTTCTTTTTACTTAACTTTGAAGGACTAAGGTTATATTAATCTCCCCATGTTTAAATACTTTAGTTAAGCAAAGTTTCCAAATTATAGTTACCTTTATGAATTTGACTATTTAATAAATTATGTAAAAAACTTTGGTTATTCTTTGAGTCACTGTCATTTTTGCTCTGATTTAAATCATTTCCTTTCTTAGCAGAGGAATTTGATTTAAATACGGTTTTAGGAGAAGGACTAGATCTTTTTAAAGGACTTCTTTATTTTTTAGTAATTTTCATTTGTTATTGAGTGGATTCAATATGAGCATTCTTTTAGAAATTTACAGATTTAGATAGAGCAGAAGAAGATTTACCATTTTAATATCTGTTTGTAAAAGCCTTTTAAAATTTATCTTTTTCTTCATCTGAAGAATTACTGTTTTGTGTTTTCTTAATTTAATCAAATGAATCTTCATTGCTTTCTTATTACTATTCTCTTTAAATTACTGGTGTTTTACATCTAACCTTAGGATAATTTATAGCTGGCACTGATTTTTTCTTTTCTAACTCTTTTTTTGATTATTCTAAAATTTATTTTCTTTCTTGAGCAATATTAAAATTTTTTTGAGGTTTAAAAGTACAGTTCTTTTAAAGTTCTTAAATTTACTCATCCTTAATTTATTCTAAAGTTTACTTCTTTTTCTATTATTTTTCTTACTCTCTTTCATATAGTGATTTTTCTTATTCCATAGATGATTGAGTAAAACTCTTTTTATTTATCTAAGGTTAAAAAGAGCACTAGTCTAACTCTTTTTCATAAATAATATCACTCTTTTGTTATTATCTTTCTAGTTTTCTTTCAAATTATGTATAATTTCTTTCAAGGAATTATTCAAAGTTTTAAACGTTGAATTGCTTCTAAGGTTTTTTTTCCTAACAAATTTAATAAAATATAGATAATTTTAGATAAAAATATCATAAAGTAATTTATACTTCAATTATTTCTTTCTTTTTGGGTTCATAGAGTGGTTTCCTTTTTTATTACTTAAAAGAGAGTTAATTTTATTTAAACTTTTAATTTCTTACTATTTTTTCTTGTAAATGCTAAGGTAAAGAATTTAAATCTGGTTTAAAACTAAACTAATTCAAAGCTTCATTCTTCATATCTTACATTTTTTAATCATACGTTTTGGCTATAAAATTAAAAATGTTTAAAAATTATTTCCAATTTAACTAATTTATTACCATATTCATATAATTTATCATGCACTTTACTTCCATCAGATTCACCATAAACATAGTTTTTATTAATGGAAGGTTTCTTTTATCCATATTCATCACTTTCTTAATTTACAATATCTATCTATAGTTAAAAAGAATAGATCACAACAAATTAACTTCAATTGGGAAAATTAAAATTTACTTATTATCTAATTATTTCCTATTTCATTTTTAATTCTTCTCCATATTTAAGTAATCTTTATTCAATAGGTGTCTTATCTCGATAGGACATCATCTTTTTGGAAGTTTCGTTAATTCTTGGCTTAAATGCTTTTTTAATTAATTATAATGAAATATTAAATCTCATTTTTCGGTTAATAAAATAATTACTATTTTCTTGTTCTCCTACTTCTTATAGTTTTATTTTTGTATTTAAATAATTCTCAAATCTTGACTACCATCCTGATATAGGGCCAGAGTAGTTGGTTAATCTGAGCATTACAATAAAAAAATATTTAATATTCTTGCTACATCAACAATTAGCTAATGAATAAATAATAATATTTATAAACTTACAAAGTCTCTTGAAAGAATGTTCTTTATTGTGATTTCTATTAGCTTTCAATTTATTAATTGATTGCTTGATTAAACTATTCTGTTCTCTATTATTATTTCTTTTCATTCACTTTTTGAGCCCATTATTTATTGTATTCATAAAAGGATTCAGGTTTTCTACTAGCCGTTAGTTTTTTAGAGATCTAAAATGATTACAAAATGATTATTTATTTTTATCAATAAAATTTACAAAATATTATAAATTTATCAAACTTTTAATAACATCTATTACATTTGAAATCCCTGTCTTAGATTCTTCCATTTCTATTTCCTAAAGCATTTATTCTAACTTTTATTCTTATTTTATTTATTCTATTTTTATTTGTTTTCTCTTTCCATCTCCATAGAGTTAATCGAATCTAACTTATGAAGTAAGTTTTTACTCCTTTTTATCTTTTACTTTCTTTTCATTCCATAGAGGGGTTTCATCATAGATAAATTTTAAATTTCCGTTCATTTTAGGATATTATAATAGAAATATAGTTGATTTTTTATTGTTAGAAGATAATTTATTTTCTATTTAGCTTTAATAAAGATTCTGAAAGATAATCTAGCTTACTTGCTACAATTTATCTTTTTTTATTTCGAATTTTTGATTTTTTGATTAATGAATTTTTTTGATTGAAAAATAAATTCTTGATGATAAATGATTAACTTATAATTATGGAAGAAAATTAATTAAATTAAATAGTTTGGGATGTTTTCAAAAACATTTTCAATAATAATTAAAATGGCCAGCTACCAATGAAATCATGATTTCATTGAAAATTGATAGCAAATCTAATATTTTAATAATTAAGGAGAGATATGAATAGACTCTATATCTTTCATAAAGTAAAAATGATAATATATAACTTTTTTTGCTTGCCCAAAAATTTTAAAAAATATACATAAAATGAAAGAAGAAAATGAATACAATGTTTCATATAGGAGTTAATGTTGATGAATGATTAATCAATTAATATAGAAATGAATATCATCTTATTGATAATTAATAAGATATTTCAAAGATAAATATACTTAATTATTTAAGTAATTATTAATAAATAAAAGAAAGAAGAGGAGTCTGTTTTGATTAGATATTGAAGAAACAAGACTAATAGAAAAATAAATAGAAGAGGTACGAGTGATCAATTATTCAATTATACAAGCTAGTTCAAATAAGGCAAAAAAGAATACATTAGTTCTCATTAGTTGATTGAAAAAAGGATAGTTAAGATAAGGCATATAATTATAAAATGGCTGTCAATCCTAATATACGTAGGTAAAGAGGTATCTATTCCGAAGTCATCGACCCTGATAATGCATAGAAGATAGATGTAATCATATTCATTTATTTTGCACTGAATTATTATAATTCAAATTTTCAGATATACTGACTCACAACCTTGTTGATTTATTCTTTTTAAATAAAATAAAAATAGCCAAAAGCAGTTTAAGCAGGTCCAAAGAGTGAAATTTATAAATCAATATCAGTTACTCAATTACCTAAGGCAGTTTCATTATAGCGTTTATAA
Source organism: Tetrahymena borealis (assembly GCA_000260095.1). Lineage (NCBI taxonomy): Eukaryota > Ciliophora > Oligohymenophorea > Hymenostomatida > Tetrahymenidae > Tetrahymena > Tetrahymena borealis. The sequence goes on along the minus strand of JH651288.1, from coordinate 438,618 downwards.
TCAAGGAATGGTTTGAGGCCTGATACTTCAAGTTAAAAGATATTTTCTGATGAAAGAGATATTCTCCGCTCAAGATTATAATCAAGAAATGAGCAAAGGAAAGTTATCAGAGAATATGCAAAGATTGTTTCATCAGTTAATCCTAAGGTAAATATCAAATAAAATAACTTGTTTAAATCTCCAATTTGATATATTTTTGCTCAAGGCTTAGTTATAAATTCATTAATGATTTATCAAATAGGTTATGGAACCTTATGATCCTATTCCTGGTTAAGTTCCAAGAAAAGTAGCAATCGATAGAAAGAAAAAGCAATATGCTTCTTATAAGTTAGAAGATTTAATGCTCTATTTGAATGTAGATTTTAATAGACTTGATCCTTAATGTGAGTGGCTCCCTCTTGAGCTTTTTGATGACACTACTTTTGATGAAAACTCTAGTTTTGAATGGTCAGTTTCAATATATAATTATTAAATATAATTATTTTTTTTCTCACTTAAAACTAATTTGTTTTCCCTTTATTTTTTACAGGTTAGAAAGAACCAAAGGTGATGAAGAAGAAAGTGACTTCCACCCTTTAACAGGAAGAGCACTTTTCAAGAATAGTTAAGATAATCAATATTCTTATTAGAAAGTAGAGATCAATGGATATATTCGAGAATTTAATAAGTATAAAGGAAAAAAATTAGAAACATTCGGGAATGAGGACGTTATTAATTTTGAAATGCATCGTATTTTTGTATGCTTTGATGCTGAAGATCCCAGAAAATATGTCTTGCGTTTAGCAAATGCCTTTTAGCAAAGAGTAAATAGAATATATTAGCTATTTAAGAAGAATATCTTTTCATTCATAATATTTTTTAAAGTTTTTTTTATGCAACTGAATCAATTTGGAATTAAATTTTAAAATAGATTTTTTAATTCTATACTTAATTTTGAAAAATTAAAAGAGAAGTAAGTATTAAATTAATGTTATTTTAATCTATAGGTCTATACTGATAGCATTATTAGGTACAATTTTTATATTGATAACATGCCTGGTTAGGATTTAAGCGAATTGGATACTGAATAAAAGAAGAGAATAGCCGATTTGGCAAAAACTACTAAAATTGAAGATTTAGACACTACTGCTTTAATTGCAGATGTTAATATGGATTTCTCTAGAACAATGAATAAAATTATATTTGATACTTTCTTAGATGAGAGCTAAGATTCAGAATATTACCCAAAACATTTACGTTTACCTCCTAAGGAAAAGGAAAAAGATGTTAGATATTTTGGTACTATGGAATTAGAGAGAACTAAGGGTATTAAAGAAATGCACGTTACATCAAATCGTGAAATTAGCTTCCATGAGCCTAAAGATTTTAATGATACATTCAAGAGTTTCTGTTTTGCTTCTTTATATATTAAAAAGGAAGTAATTAAAGCTCTCTAAGAAATCAGAGTTGAATGTAATAAGATTAATGATATGGATATTTTCTAATTAAAAATTGATGAACCTATGCACTTGGATCAATTTAAACATTTACAAGAATCATTCACTTCCTCTCTTATTTATTAATTAAGAGGTATATAATATTATTTTAAATTCTTTTTAAAGGATATTACATTAAAGTAGTTCCTTGGAAACAGGATATATTTATTTATATTAATTTTATATTGATGGAAATAAGTCGTATTTTAAACTAAATTTTTATTACAAAGGTACTTGGATAGAAGGAATGGTTAAAATTATTAAAAACTAATTTGCTGATGTTGGAAAAGGTTGGTTTAATATGAAAGAAAATGAAAGAATTACTTATGATTTTGGTAAATTGAAAAAATTCTTGACAGTTATCCGTTTAATGATGCAAGTAAATATTTAGAAAATAGAATTTAAAAATAATAATTAATAACTAATTTTCTATTATTATTATTATTATTTTAGGATACTGTAACTAGTTTAGTTTAGAGAAACTATAATGATTATAAAGACATGATTTTAAGTTTTATTCCCAATTAAGTTATTGTTCATGAAACAAACAACGTTGAAAATATATTCCCTGAGCATATTGACGAAAAGAAGAGAAATAAAGCTCTTTTTTAACTGGACTTAAAAACTCAAAATGATGAATTATTTATTTACTCTCCAAAAAATCCTGAAGTATTCGTAAATGTTGTTTTGCATGTGTTTGATAAAGCTCTTGAAGAATTGGCAAAGATTCCTGATTTGGAACCTAAAATTGCATCTAATTTATATAAAGGTTAAAATTTAGAAACTTACATTAAAACCCCCCAAAAACCCCGTGAGAAACCTGTAGATCCTGATCCAAATGCTCGCCCTCGTAAATTCCCTGATGAAAACAAATGGATTTGGGAAATGGCTGAACTTATTAAAAATAAAGTTACTGAAGCTACTGAACCTTTAAATGCTTATTTAAAAGCATTTGATAAATATATTCCTATCCTTAAATCTACTCCTGAAGAATATTGCAAGGCTATGGAAATGGAAATTGAAAATCCTAGAGATATTGAATCAATTAATGCAGAAATTGCTGAAGTATTTATAACTTTCTAATATATTTATACCATTTTATTGAAACATTTTTAAAAATTTAGGTAGAGAGAAAGAAGAAGCAATTAAAGATTGATATTCCAGAATATATCCATGTAAGTTGTTTCTCTATTAGTTGCCTAGAAGTTATTGCTCATCTTGAAGAAAAATTATCAGATTTATCAAAGAATTTAAAGACAGTTATTGCTAAAAGGGCTAAGGAAGGAACTACTAATATTTTCAATCAATTTTCTTTAATTAAAGGTAAATTAAATGAAGATCCTACTAATATTGAAAAATTAGTTGAATTATAAGAATACATTACCAATTAGCTACCTATTGAATTGGAAAAATTAAAATCTGACATGAATAAAGTATTTGATGTTTACAAGATTATGGAAGACTTCAACTATAAGTTTACTCCTGATGAAATGAATAAAAGATGGAATGTCTTTGCTGGTCCTAGAGACATTATGCAACTAATAGGGGAAAGAGAAGGAAAGTTAGATAAAATGAAATAAAAATTCTCTGAAGAAATGAAAGAATAGTAAGATGAATTCAAGTAAAATTATGAAAATCTTGAACAAACTATCCATGGATTTTCAAGCTATACAGAAGTTAAAAATCATTCTGATATGTCCAAGATGGTCCTAGAAATCCAAGAATCTTTATAAACCATTCAAGAAGAATCAAGAAAGTTCAATCAAAGAGAGCATCTTTTTGGTAAAGAAATGACAGAATACAACAAAGTAAAATTTTATTTTAATTAAAAATAATAATAAACTTATAATTGAATGAATTAATAATAGCTTGCTCATATGCAAAAAGAATTTACTCCCTATTTCAATTTATGGAAGATTGTTGATTTTTGGATGAAAGGTCACCCTAAATGGATGTATGATGACTTTGATAAAATCAATGCAGAAGAAGTTGATAAATTTGTAGAAGATGGTGTGAAAACTCTTGGTGGTATTATGAGAGTTATGAAAGAAAAAGAACTTACTTAAGTTTATGTACAATTATTTGTTAAATAATCCTCAAAAATTAATGATTATTATTTTATTAGGAAATTGCTCAAAGGATAAAAACTGAAATGGATGAATTCAGGCCTAAGGTTCCTTTACTAGTTGCTCTTAGAAAATAAGGTATGGAAGAAAGACATTGGAAAGATATCTCACGTGTTATGGGAAAAACTATTGAGAAGAAGAATGAAGGTTTTACTTTTGATGCAGTCCTCCAAATGGATTTGATGAAACATGTTGATGAAATTGTTTAGATTGGTGAAAGAGCTGGTAAAGAATTCTAAATTAAAACTCTTCTTGATTCCATGGAAGCCTCTTGGGAAGAAATTAATTTCTAATTAATGCCTTACAAGCAAACAAGTATTATTAGAGGTTATGATGATATCTCTGTCATCCTAGATGAGCACATAGTTTAAACTCAATCTCTCCTTTTTTCTCCTTACAAAAAGGAATTTGAAGAAAGGTAAGATAATATAATATTATTTTAAACTAAAATAAAATAATTTTTAAAAATAAAATAGAATCTTTGAGTGGGATAGATAATTAACTACTATGTCTGATGTACTAGAAGAATGGGCTAAGTTCTAAGGTTAGTGGATGTATTTACAACCTATTTTCGATAGTTAAGATATTGCCAAATAGCTACCTGCTGAAACAAAAAAATTCAGAACTATTGATTCGACCTGGAAAACTAGTATTACATAGGCTAAACATTTGTTGAATGTTCGTAAGGTTTGTACTGAAGAAGGCCTTTATGATAAGCTCAGAGAATCTAATAAGAACTTGGAAATCATTCAAAAAGAACTTAATAATTATTTGGAAAAGAAGAGAGAAAAGTTTGCTCGTTTCTATTTCTTATCCAATGATGAGTTATTAGAAATCCTTTCTCAGACCAAGGAGCCCACTGCAGTTTAACCTCACTTAAAGAAAGTCTTTGAAAACATTCACAAAATCGAATTTGATGACTAAAAGAAAATTCATGCTATGTTCTCTGCAGAAAATGAAAGAGTTCCCTTTGAAAAATTTGTTGATCCTAACCGTAAGAATGTCGAAGAATGGATGGGCGATGTAGAAAATATGATGAAACGCTCAGTCCGTCGTGCTTTAAATAATTCAGTTGAGGATTATAGCAAATGTCCAAGACCTAAATGGTGTATTAGCCATCCTGGTTAATGTGTGCTTAATGGATCATAAGTTTTATGGACTCATGAAGTAGAAGAAGCTATCTAAAATGAAGGTTAGGAAGATAAAGTTGGTATCAAAGGCTATTGGAATAAGCTTAAATTACAATTAGATGATTTAGTTGATTTAGTTTGCACAAAATTAACTAAATAACAGTAAGTAACTATCAATGCATTGATCGTCATTGATGTACATGCTAAGGATGTCGTCCAAAAACTTATTAATGAACACGTAAAGGATATTTCTGCATTTGAATGGATTTCTTAACTTAGATATTATGTAGTAAATGAGGATGTAAGAGTTAAGTGTGTTCAAACTGATTTCCCTTATGGTTATGAATATCTAGGTAATACATTAAGACTTGTTATCACTCCATTGACAGATAAATGTTATATGACTTTAATGGGTGCTCTTAAGCTTAACTTAGGTGGAGCTCCTGCTGGTAATTTTATTTATATTTTTTAATTTGATTTTATTGATTTCTTTATTAAATAAAGGTCCTGCTGGTACTGGTAAAACTGAATCTACAAAAGATTTAGCTAAAGCTTTGGCAAAGTAGTGTGTCGTATTTAATTGTTCCGATAGTATGGATTACATCATGGTAGGTAAATTCTTTAAGGGTTTAGCTAGTGCAGGTGCTTGGTGTTGTTTTGATGAGTTTAATAGAATTAATATTGAAGTACTTTCCGTTATTGCTTAATAACTTTTACAACTTTTCGGTGCAAAGGATAAAGGTATTGGCTAGATAGAATTCGAAGGATCAAATATTAAAATTCTCCCTACTTTTTGTGTTTTCATTACAATGAATCCGTAATTTAATATATAATTTTGATTAAAATATAAATTTTATTTTACTTTATATTAAAAAGAGGTTATGCTGGTCGTACTGAATTACCTGATAATTTGAAAGCCCTTTTCAGAAGCGTGGCAATGATGGTTCCCGATTATGCTATGATTGGTGAAATTATGCTTTACAGTTTTGGTTTCAAACTTGGTAGAGAATTAGCTCTAAAAATGGTTGTTACCTTCAAACTTTCTTCAGAATAATTATCCTCTCAAGATCACTATGATTATGGTATGAGAGCAGTTAGATCAGTCATTAATGCAGCTGGTAATTAAAATAAACTCCTAAAATTGTATAATATATTAAATAATCTTACATATAGGTCTTTTGAAGAGTGCTAACTAAGATATGGATGAGAAATAACTCCTTCTTAGAGCCTTGCGTGATGTAAATGTTCCTAAATTCTTAAAGGATGATATTCCTCTTTTCGAAAATATTATTAGTGATCTATTCCCTGGTGTAGAAAGACCTAAATATGAATATGGTGATTTAGTCAGTTAAATTTCATTAGTCTGTAAAGAATAAGACCTAAATTTATAACCTGCTTAACCCTTCACTGATAAAGTATTATAATTGTATGATACAATCTAAGTCAGACATGGTCTTATGTTAGTCGGACCTACTGGAGGTGGTAAAACCTCCAACTATTTAGTACTTCAAAGATCATTATCTCAACTTCATGATAAAGGATTTTATAAAGTTCACACTCACATCATGAATCCTAAAAGTATCACTATGGGTTAATTGTATGGTTAATTCAATGAAGCAACTCACGAATGGACTGACGGTATCTTGGCTTATATCATTAGAGAAACAGTTAAAGATACTTCTTCTGACAAGCACTGGATCCTCTTTGATGGACCAGTAGATGCCATTTGGATTGAATCCATGAATACTGTGCTTGATGATAATAAAAAATTATGTTTGAATAGGTAATTTTTATAAATTGATAGAAGGAATATTTTTTTCAAAACAATTAATATATAAATAGTGGTTAAATTTTAACTTTAACTCCTCACATGACTATGATGTTTGAAGTAGAAGATTTAGCAGTAGCTTCTCCCGCTACAGTTAGTAGATGTGGTATGGTTTATATGGAACCTATTTCACTTGGTATTTAACCATTGATTGATTCTTGGTTAAATGCAATTGCTCCAAACATTCAAAAGAGACCTAAAATAATTGAAAGATTGAGATATCTCTTTGATAAATTACTAGAACCCTGTTTGACTTTCTTAAGAAGACAATGTAAAGAAATTGTGGCTACTGGTGATAATAATCTTACACAATCTCTCTAAAGAATTATGAGTTGTTATTTTGCTGAATACGCAGAAACAGAATTCAAGAGAGTAATAATTTATATAAATTTATTGATTATTTTTAATTTGCTTTAATAAATTAATAGATTCCTAGTGAAGAAATTGATAACTTATAAAATATGATTGATTAATTATTTGTTTTCTCACTGATTTGGTCAGTTATGGCAACTTGTGATTCAGATTCCAGAGAAAAATTCTCTCAATTCTATAGAGATTTATTCACTCAATTTGTAGACTGCGGATTCCCTCAAGAAGATTCAGTTTATAACTATTTCTGGAATAAAGAAAAGAAAGTGTTTGAAAATTGGTCCATATAGTATGCAAATTTTGAAGTTAGTTCTAAATACTAATATCATGAAATTATGATTCCCACTAATGATTCTACTAGAAATATCTATTTGAAGAAGCTTCTTATTTCTCAAGGAAATCACGTTATGTGCCCTGGTCCTACTGGTACAGGTAAATCTTAGAATTGCTATTCTCTTCTCACATCTCAACTTGGCGAAGAATATCAATATATTGCACTAACTTTCTCAGCATAAACAAGGTTAATATTTAATTTCAATAATCCCATAAATTTAATATTGTTTGATAATAAATTATAGTGCTAACTAAACTTAAGATACTATAGATTCAAAGATGGTAAATATTTTCTTATTAAAATTAAATGTATAATTAATTCTCAATTTTAATAAAATTTAGGATAAGAGAAGAAAAGGTATCTTTGGTCCTCCTATTGGTAAAAAATGTATTATTTTTGTTGATGACTTGAACATGCCCAAGAAAGAAACTTATGGAGCTCAACCACCTATTGAATTACTTAGACAATTCTTAGATCATTAAGGTTGGTATAATAGAAAAGATTTGGTCTTTATGAGATTCTAAGATATTATTCTCTTAACTGCAATGGGTCCTCCTGGTGGTGGTAGATCAAATATTACTGCTCGTTGTGCAAGACACTTTAATATTTTAGCATATCCTGAATTAGAAAGAACTATTATTAGCTAGCTTTTCCAAACCCTTGTAAAACATTTCTTCAAGAAATTCGATTAGACCATTAAAGAGACTGTTCCCTTATTAGTCGAATCAGTTATAGATGTTTATTATAAGGTAAATACATAACATATGTTAAAATATATATTTAAAAATGATTAATGCTAATAATTAGGTTAAATAAGAACTTTTACCTACTCCTTCAAAGAGTCACTACACTTTTAATATGAGAGATATAAGTAAGGTATTCTAAGGAATTTGCTTTGCTACTAATAATGCTAAAACTTGTAGTGAAACTCCTTAGTTGATTAGATTGTGGTATCACGAAAATATGAGAGTTTTCCATGATAGACTCACAACTGAATAGGATAGATAATATTTAAAGGAAATTCTTGTAGGCTTCTTCGAGAATTTCAATATTCAAAAAGAAGAAGTTATAACCACTGAAAGAGTTATCTATACAGATTTCCTTTAAGGAAGAGTAACCAATCCTTTTATTATCAAATAGTAATAATTTTCATAAAAATATTTACAAAAATAAATAGGAATTAGACCCAAGATTGTATTCTGCAGTAGATGATTTAGACTAATTCATTGATAAAGTAAATAAATAAAATATAATTGAATCTAAAATTAACCTTCACTTTATTAAAACTATCATGCATAGATGGATTACTTTTAAGAAGAATACAACACTGATAATACCTTTGTCATTAATGGACCTAGATCATCTATGAAGTTAGTCATGTTCTTGGATGCTTGTGAACATATTGCTAGAATTGCTAGAATTATTAGATAACCCTAAGGTAATGCATTACTTTTTGGTGTTGGTGGTTCAGGTAGATAGAGTTTGGCAAGAATGGCAACATTCTTAGCTAACTATAAGCTATTCTAGATAGAAGTTATTAAGAATTACAATATGAGATCTTGGCGTGATGACATTAAGAAGTGTTTAATGATGGCTGGTGTAGAAAATAAATCACTCACTTTCTTGTTCGTAGATACTTAGATTATTAATGAGTAGATGCTAGAAGATATCAACAATATCTTAAACTCTGGTGATGTAACTAGCATCTATTAAGAAAAGGATATGGAAGATATTCAAAATGCTTGTAAAATGGATTGTATTAAAAAAGGATTATAGCCTAATAAAATGAACATCTTCACTCAATATTTGATTCGTGTTAAAAAGAATATACACATTGTAATTGCTATGTCTCCCATAGGTGAAGCTTTCACCACCAGATTGCGTATGTTCCCATCACTTGTTTCTTGCTCTACAATTGATTGGTTCACTGAATGGCCTGAGGAAGCCTTGTTAGGTGTAGGTAAAGGCTAATTAATTGATTATGAAGAAGATCTAAAAATTAAAGGTTTAACATCTAATCTTGTTACTATCTTCAAAGATTGTCATAAATCTGTAGAAAAAATATCAGCACGTTACTTTAAAGAATTAAGAAGGTAAAACACACATTCAATTCAACTATTATTTTATTAATTATTCTCATTGCAATTCAATTTAATTAATAATAATTAGATATAATTATGTCACCCCTACTAGTTTCTTAGAATTATTAAATTTATATAAATCAATTCTCGACTCTAAGAATAAAGGATTATTTGAATAGATCTAGAGATTGAAGAGCGGTCTTGACAAATTAGCTGGTGCTAATAAGGCAGTTGAAGAAATGAAAATCACTTTAACTTAGATGAGACCTCAACTAGAAATTGCTTAAGAATAAACTTAAAAAATGATGGAAAATTTAGCTATAGAATAAAAAGATGCAGATGAAACTTAAAAAATTGTAGCTAAAGAAGAAATAGAAGCTAAGAAATAAGAGAAAGAGGCTTTAGAACTAGCTGAAAAGGCAGAAGCTGCAGTTGCTGAAGCTAATAACTCACTTGCAAAAACACTTGAAAAAGTCAGTGAATTGAAAAAGGAGCACTTGGTCGAAGTTAAATCTCTTCAAACTCCTCCAGAAGCAGTTAAGATTACCTTAGCTGGTATAGTTATTTTAAATACTGATCACGTCAAGAAAGTAGGTGAAATCATAGTTACTGCTGTAAAAGATTCATTTGGTAAAAAGGAAGAAAATTATTTCTAAACTGCCAAGCAATATCTTTTGACTGATCCTAAAGAACTGCTTAATATTTTAATGACTTACAATAGAGAAAATATTAATCCTAAATACATTGAAAAGCTTGAAAAGGTTTGTTTACCACATCCCAAGTTTAATGAATAAGATGCTTACGGAGGTAGTAAAGCAACAGGTTATCTTTTCGGTTGGGTTAAAGCTATGTATGATTTCCACAAGGTCTTTACTGATACCGAACCTCTTAGAAAATAACTTGATGAAGTTAAGCGTGTAGTCTAATTAAAAACAGCAGAATTAAAGGAAAAGAAAGAATCACTTGAATTAATTAACTAAAAGATTAACAATTTAAGATAATAATCAGAAGAAAAAATCAGAGAAAAGGTAATTTAAATATTTTATGTAAAGAATATTTCACTCATTTATATCCAAATTTTTATAAAGGAATATTTAACAAATCAAATCAAAGAATGCGAAATTAAGCTTGAAAGAGCTCAGAAGTTGACAGATGGTTTGAAGGATGAAAAGGAAAGATGGTCTAAAGATATTGAATTATTATCAGAAAAAGGTAAACTTTTCCCTGGTGATGCTGCTATTGCAGCAGCTATGCTTGCTTACAGTGGTTCATTTGTAGCTACTTACAGATAAGAGTTAGAACATACATGGATTAAATATCTAAATGATTTAGGAATTCTCCATACAGAAAATATTACTATGAGACAGTTCCTTGGAGATGAAGTGTAAATTCAAACATGGAATCTTTGTGGTAAACAATATTTTTATGAAAAAAATTATCTTTTTTAAAGATTACTATATTTTTATATTTAGGCTTACCCAAGGATGGAACAAGTATTGAAAACGGTATATTAATTGATAAGAGTAGAAGACGTCCTCTTATGATTGATCCTTAGAATTAAGCAAATAAATATATTAAGAATTTGGGTAGAGAAGTTAAAGGTGATATCATTATATAAAAGGTTAGTGATGCATCTTTAATGCGTAGTATAGAATAAGCCCTTCAATTTGGTAAATGGGTATTGGTAGAAGCTGTAGGTAAAGATTTAGATCCATCTCTTGAACCAGTCTTAAACTAGTAGCTAATTCGTTAAGGTAATGAATATTTAATTCAATTTGGTGAGAAGCGTTTGAATTATAACTCCGAATTCCGTTTCTTCATGACTACCAACTTACGTAACCCTCATTACTCACCTGAAACCAGTGTTAAAGTTACCATTATAAACTTTGCTATTACTCAATTTGGTTTGGAAGAATAGATGCTTGCAAGAGTTGTTGAAAAGGAAAACCCCAATTTGGAAAACAGAAAGAATGAAATTGTACGTAAGAATGCTCAAGATAAGAGAGATTTGGTTGCCACTGAAGATTAAATTTTGTACTCTCTTTCTTCTACAAAGGGTGATATTGCAGAAATTCTACTTGATGAAACTCTCATTAACTAACTCTAGAACTCAAAAAAATTCGCCGCTGAAATCAATTAAAGAGTTAAGGATTCCAAGAAAACTGAAATTGAAATCGATAAGGCTAGAGAAGGATATCGTCCAGTTGCTTATAGAACTTCTATCCTCTTCTTTTGTATTTTAGAACTAGCAATTATTGATCCTATGTATCAATACTCCCTTTAATGGTAACCTAATTATTAAATTTTGCAATACTAATCATAATTTTTATTAATTTCTTTAGGTTTATCAATTTGTTTGAAATGGGTGTAGAAAATGCAGAATAAAGCGAAGAATTAGAATAAAGATTAAATAATTTAAATGTTTATTTCACTTATTCATTATATGAAAATGTTTGCAGATCATTATTTGAAAAACATAAATTGATCTTCTCATTCTTATTGACACAGAGAATATTATCAAGCAAGAATTAAATCAATTTAGAAGAATGGTCTTATCTCCTATCTGGCCCTTAAGGATCTATTCAAGTAAAGCAAAATCCTACTAATTGGATTGCAGATAGCAGTTGGCCAGATATTTACAAACAACTTCATGGAATGAATCTACTTCCTAATTTCAAAGGAATAGAGTAACATTTCATGGAAAATCCAGATAGTTATAAAGATATTTATGATTCTTAGAATCCTCATGAAGTAATTTCTATCCTATGATTCAATTATTTATTAATTTATAAACTTTTTAATTTTCAAAAGATTGATATCCCTGGAGAGTGGAATACTAAGCTTGATTAATTTGAAAAGATCATTTTCTTAAAATTCATTAGATCAGATAAATGTATCCCAGCCATTCAAAACTGGATTAAAGATAAAATTGGTTAAGAATTTATTATTGTTCCCACATTTGATCTTGCCAAATGTTTCAAGGACTCAACTGTTATGACTCCTCTCATTTTTGTTCTCTCTCCTGGTTCCGATCCCGTTTCTGATTTCTAAAAATTCGCTGAAGAAAACAATATGACAAGAAAGGTTAAAATGATTTCATTGGGTCAAGGTTAGGGACCTAAAGCTGAAAAGCTTATTTTAGAAGGTAAATAAGCTGGTGGATGGATATTGCTCTAAAATTGTCACTTGGCAACAAGTTGGATGCCTGAATTAGAAAGACTTTGTGAAGAATTCGATGAAACTATGCATAAAGATTTCAGGCTTTGGTAATTTTAATTAATAATTTTTTTAAATTTATATTCATTATTCAATTTCAAAATTCTAGGTTAACATCTGCTCCTAGTAACACTTTCCCTTCTAGTGTCTTATAAAATGGTGTTAAAATGACTATTGAACCTCCTACTGGTCTTAGAGCTAACCTTTTAAGAAGTTATAAGAATTTAAGTGATTAAGAATTGAATGATTGCAAAAAACCAAATGAATTCAAAAAACTTCTCTTTGGCTTCTGTCTTTTCCATGCTATTATATAAGATAGAAGAAAATTTGGTGCTATTGGTTGGAATATTGCTTATGAATTTACCAATGAAGATTTGGGAGTTTGTAAGAAGCAACTAAAATTATTATTAGATGAATATAATGAAATCCCATTTAAAGTATTGAATTATTTAGGTGCTGAAATTAATTATGGTGGTAGAGTTACTGATGATAAAGATATACGTTTAATTAAAAGTATCTTAACTGCTTATTGCAGTAAGGAAGTTATCCGTGATGGGCACAAATTCTCTGAAAGTGGTTTATATTTATCAATTCCTGCTTGCCAGTAAGAAGATTACATAAAATATATTGAAAATCTTCCTTTAAATCCTGCTCCTGAAGCATTCGGCTTACATGATAATGCAGAAATCACTAATGCTTAAAATGAAACTAGAGATTTATTAGAATCCTTATTATCTTTACAACCTCGTGAATAGGCAGGTGAAGGTAAAAGTAGAGAAGAAAAAATTAATGAAATTGCAAACTTTATTTAAGGTTTAACTCCTCCAGTTTGGGATATGGAAACTATTTCTAAAAAGTATCCTACAGATTACAATGAATCTATGAACACAGTCCTTGTTTAAGAATTGATTAGATACAATAGATTATTAGAAATAATGGAAAGCTCATTAGTTTAGGTAAAGAAAGCCCTTGTTGGTTAAATCGTAATGAGTGAAGATTTGGAAATTTTAGCAAATAACTTACATGATAACCAAGTTCCATAAATGTGGAATGAAAAAGGTCATCTTTCATTGAAACCTCTTATGTCTTGGATTGAAGATCTTAACCAAAGAGTTACTTTCCTCAACGATTGGATTTAAAATGGAACACCTAAAGTATTTTGGATCTCAGGTACTTTTTAAAAAATTAGATTTCTTTTTTTCTTATTTAATGCTATTTTATATTAAAAGGTTTCTTCTTCCCTTAAGCTTTCATTACTGGTACTTTATAAAACTATGCAAGAAGAAAGTTTGTTGCTATTGATAGACTCTCCTTCGACTATAAAGTATTAGATATAGATCCTGAAAAAGTAAATGAAAAACCTGAAGAAGGTTGTTATATCTATGGTATCTATCTCGAAGGTGCTAGATGGGATTACAAAAAGTAAGTAATTAATTAACCTAAACCAAAGGAATTATACTCTGATCTTCCTCTAATGCATTTATTGCCTGTTGTTGACAGACCAAAATAAGATAAAAGTAAATTTAATTCTTTATTAACATTATTTTAGATATAAATATGAGAAATATTAAATTCTATTTTAAATTAATATTAGTAATTTATAATTGCCCTCTCTACAAAGTTGTAAGCAGAAGAGGTACTTTAAGTACCACAGGTCACAGTACAAACTTCGTAATGTTTATTGAATTACCTTCAAATAAATAAGAAGATGTATGGATTAGAGGTGGTGTTGCTGCTTTCTTAGCACTTAGATATTGAAGCTTTTTGATTTAAATCTTTTTGTAATAAAAAATAACTTTTCTAATTTCCTTAATTAAAGGAAAAACTAATTATTAATAAATTAAATAATTCTACATAAAATCTTTTTAAGTGAATAATTCATGTATATTTTTGTTATTCTTTAATCATATAAAAAGATTTCCTAAATTATATATTTAAAATAGATTTAATTTTCATTCAAAATATCTTCAATTTTATACCCCCTCCCTTTAAATCTTTAAATGAGAAAATGAGAAATTAGATTAAAATTTAAATTTATAATAAGAAATTAATTAAAATAAATAATTTTTAAAAGCTAGAATACTTAGAGTATTTAATAAAACTAAAATAAAATAATAATAAAATATTAAAATAGTTTTGTCAAGCTTATTTCATTTCTTCTATCATTCTAATAAACTAAGATAATTCGTCTTACTTTTATGTTATTAAATTATCAGAAAGCTAGTAAATCTTAATTTAACATTTAGAGTAAGAAACAGCTACTAAATCAGTTTATTTATCATTGAACTTAAGGGAGAGTGCTTATACACCAGAATCCATGCTTTTAGATTCAATAATATTAACAGGCGATATTTTATTTTCAATTAAATCATAGAATACAACTTCACCATTAGACATACAAGCGCCAAATACACTTGGGCGCTTGGGAGACCATTAAGATTTAAAGATATAATTACCAAAATTCTCAACGCTATATAATGACTTAGACTATAAAAATAAATTAATGTTATGTTTAGGAACTTTAATAGTAATAAAAATACTTATTAGAAATCAAACAATTTAACAGAACCATCAAGAGATGATGTGATGAATACACTTGAGTAAAATGGAGAAAAATTAATGGAATAAACTGGGCCTAAATGAGGTTCATATGCAGACTTAACTGGGTTTGGATAAAGCTTAGATACATCAGGCTTTGAACTAAAAATATGATCTAACTAAATTTCTCTAATACCTTTAGCTGCACAATACTATTCAACTCCCAATTTTATTTCCATTAAATTCTTATTTATTACATTCATCATGAAAGGGAAAGTACTTGGTTTCCAACTCAATTTTTATTAAACTATTAAATAAAAATCATATTGCATTGACGATCATTTATAAAAAGTTAATAATACCTGCTTATACTTCCTACACCGGCCTCTAACTTAAATCAATCTATGCGCGGACTACAGAACCTGCTTCAGAACCAACAAGGAAATTATTTCTATCATCTTAATACTAAGCAAAACAAAGACCACCTACACTAACTATTTCACCTTCTTTCTTACGAACCATATAGTAACCCTTAGTAGGATATGCAAGACTGTTTTCTTACTGATTCTATCCTCTATCTAAGATTACGTTCCATTGGAGGATTTTTCCATCAGTGCTCAATGAAAACAAATACTATATTTTAATTATATTTGGTTTAGATTTTATTTTCTTTGATCTATCATCTTACTTATTGTGTTTATAATGAACCTTACTTTTATGATTCTAGCCAGTGTATATCAGTAATTGCCTCTCTATGAAAATATTCATCAATATTAGATTTGCATATTAAATTTTCTTCCTCATCCTAAATATCCCATATGAATAAATCACCTTTTTTTATTGTATCAAACTATAAACTAATTTTTTTAAATAGAATTACCATTAAAAGACCCTCCAGCTAAAATATTAGGCTTTGTGGGATGGAATTTTATACATGTTAAACTAACCTAATTTGTTGATAATATAAAAATATTATAACTAAATATTTATAATCTTAATTTAATATTTTAAAAATAATATCCAAATTAAAATTCATTATTACTTCAGTCTCAATAACAATAGATGGTCTACTTTCTGAAAAATTTCTTTTAGAGAGATTCCATGCACAAACAAATGATTTTTCATTAGAAGTACCTTTATGCTCAAATCTGCCATAAGCTGCAGCAAGAATGAGACCTGTACAATTCCAACTAATATCTGTAATTTCTAACTAGTTTTCAATTTCTATTTACTATATTTAAAAAAATTCAAATAATCTATTTTAATTTTACAATTATTTGATTACTTTATTTAAGGTATTCGTAAGGGTGTATAGAGAACTTATATCCTTTCTTTTATCAGTCCACTTAGGTTCATAATCTATGATTTTTATTAAATTATTCTATCACTCTCTTTCAATAATAAATTTGGTTACATTCTAATGCCTTTATATTAGTATTTAATGCTTTAGTTAGCATAGGGTAGGTTCTTTTTAAGAACTTGAAAAGATCATTCTAATTATATTCTAATTGGTTTTCTTCTCTTTCATCTCCTTTTGATTTTGTTGCATCGCCAATGACTTTTTCATTTACTTGCATCTGTTTATAATTTTAGTTAGATTACTTCACTGAATAATAATATCAAATATTGCATTACTTTAACTGATCTCCCTTCCTATTTGGTAGAAGTTGATGCTTCTTCATATTATATTACAGGAGTTTAAGTTCCTCTCATAAATTACTATACTCCTTCTTAAGATGTAAAACTAAAATGTTTTAATTGTTTAATTTTTGAAATTATTAATTTTGAAGGAGAAATTATGAATCATAAATCATTATTGAATAAGATAATTATGAATGCTAAATAAATTCTCACGTAAAATATTATGGTTCAATTTCATAATCATCGAATTCAACTCTATTTGAGGCTCTCATAATATCTTAAAACTAATTTATATTATTATTATGCGATTCTTTAAACTTATTGGATTAATGGCTTTTATTTTTAATAAATACAATTTGTAAGTAATAATATTTATAAATTAAAAACAAATTAAATTTTTGCAACAATATTAATTTATTAAAAATGATTCATTAAATCTTAAATGAATTAAGTACAACTACAATTTTGATGTATCAATTATTCTTTCTTGTGGTTAATCAAAAACTATTTGTTAAATTTGAAAAAATAAACTAATTAATTGAATGAATATAGGATCAAACAAAATATGCTTCCAAATATTCAAACAAATATTTTAAAACTACTAATTAGATGATGATTATTTTTAAAATCGTATAAAAATAATTAAATCCAAAATGCTAAAATATTTAATATTTAAATTAATCATTATATAAAAATAAATAAGCCTTAATAATAAGAAAAAAATAATTTTAGTTTAAATTATTTGCAATTTTTAATTGTGCTTATTTATAATACATTAATAGAAAGAATAATATTATATTTTATTTTACAAAACTTTAATTTATTCTTCTTAAAATTTAAATTAGCAAAGATCTATTATTGAAAACTCTAAATAGACGACATATAAATCTATGCTTAGTATCAAATACTTTTTACATTTGTATAACGAGATATGTTTAAAGTAACAACCAATTATTTTATTTACACTTTTTCTATTTAAAATAATCTATACTTTATTGAGATTTTTAGACAAATAAATATTTTTCTATTATTAACTTATATAGAAAAGAGAAGATTTTGTAGATAGAATTTATTAAGCAATTACTAAACACTATAATAATATAAGTAAAAAATTAGAGTGAATAAACAAGAAGAAGTCAAGTCACTGATAGGAAAACTATTGACTAAAATTAATAATTTATTATCTAATAAATTCTAAAGGAAAATTAAAAGGAGGCAAAGGATTTTTCTATATAAAAATAATATGTTGTTTTAAGATTTATTTTGGTTGAAATAAAAAATGGGAAGATATTTGAAGTCATTAGACCCATTTACGAAAGATACTCTGTTAGAAGTTTTTTTCATATATTTTTCTTTTGTATGTATTAAAGGTTTTGTCTATTTACTAAGTAAAGGAAAATTACTTGAGTTTACGTAAATTCAAAAATTTAATTTATTCTATCTGAAAATTTTGATTAATAACTCTAAATAAAAAAAAGGTAAATAGATCAATCAATAGATCAAAAAATAGTAAGAAAAATTATATGATTTATATAGATAGTTAAGAAGAATTTTTTTTGTTGATTGGCTGCTTTTTTTGTGTGTTAGCAGCAATCTAAATTTTAAATGCTAAAACATGATATAGAATAATGATTTGCAATTAATAGTATATAATAGTTTTATTTAATTGTTAGAAATTGAGGGTAATCAAGCAGATCAGTAACCTTCTTCTTCACCTTCACCTTCAGCGGTTTCAATACCGACTTCTTCGTAATCCTTTTCGAGGGCAGCAAGATCTTCTCTGGCTTCGGAGAATTCACCTTCTTCCATACCTTCACCGACGTACCAATGGACGAAGGCTCTCTTGGCGTACATAAGATCGAACTTGTGGTCAAGTCTGGAGAAGACTTCAGCAATAGCGGTAGAGTTGGAAATCATACAGACAGCTCTCATGACCTTAGCAAGATCACCACCGGGAACGACGGTGGGAGGTTGATAGTTAATACCGACCTTGAAACCAGTGGGGCACCAATCGACGAATTGAATGGTTCTCTTGGTCTTGATGGTAGCAATGGAAGCATTGACATCCTTGGGGACGACATCACCTCTGTACATCATAGAGCAAGCCATGTACTTACCGTGTCTGGGATCACACTTAGCCATCATGTTAGCGGGTTCGAAAGCAGAGTTGGTGATTTCAGCAACGGAGAGTTGTTCGTGGTAAGCCTTTTCAGCGGAGATAATGGGAGCATAAGATGATAACATAAAGTGAATTCTGGGATAGGGGACCAAGTTGGTTTGGAATTCAGTGATATCGACGTTAAGGGCACCATCGAATCTGAGGGAAGCAGTCAAGGAAGAGATAACTTGAGCGATGAGTCTGTTCAAGTTGGTGTAGGTGGGTCTTTCGATATCGAGGTTTCTTCTGCAGATATCGTAGATAGCTTCGTTATCGAGCATAACGGCAACATCAGTGTGTTCCAAGAGGGAGTGAGTGGAAAGAATGGAGTTGTAGGGTTCAACAACAGCAGTGGAGACTTGGGGAGAGGGATAAATGGTGAAGCCCAACTTGGATTTCTTACCGTAATCGACAGAAAGTCTTTCCAAAAGGAGGGAACCCAAACCGGAACCGGTACCACCACCGACGGAGTTGAAGACCAAGAAACCTTAGAGACCGGTACAGTTATCGGCTAACTTTCTGATTCTGTCCAAACAGAGATCGACGATTTCCTTACCAATGGTGTAGTGACCTCTGGCGAAGTTGTTAGCGGCATCTTCCTTACCGGAGATCAATTGTTCGGGGTGGAACAATTGTCTGTAGGTACCAGTTCTGACTTCATCGATAACGGTAGGTTCGAGATCCAAGAAGACAGCTCTGGGAACGTGCTTACCGGCACCAGTTTCAGAGAAGAAGGTGTTGAAAGCATCATCACCACCACCGATAGTCTTATCAGAGGGCATTTGACCATCAGGTTAGATACCGTGTTCAAGACAGAATAATTCCCAACAGGCGTTACCGACTTGGATACCACCTTGACCGACGTGAATTGAAATAACTTCTCTCATTTTTAACTTTTTATTAAGGGTTTTTCTGTAAGAGTACTTGAGGGACTGCTTAAGAGTATTTTTTTAAGGTTGCTTTTTTTTGATTTATTAATTATTATATTGACAGAGTTGATTCCCTTCCCTTCTTAAATTACTATTTTTTCCAAACCACCCTTTTATTAAATCTATCTAATACGTTTCAAAAATAAAATTCAAATTATTGCTTCCCTCTTTTTTTTTAATTTCTTCATGGCATATCTCTTTGATTTGTTTCCCACCCACTCAATTAGTATTTTTTCTTAGCTTTTGTTAGCTCCTTTATTTCATTGTTAATGAAATCTCCCCCCAGTATCACTAATTTCATTTTCCCCTTCCTTTTATTATCTTATAATCACTAATTGTATATTTTTTCTTCATCCAAGTCTTTTCAATTATTTTGATTTATTCATCATTTTTCATTAATTGTTAATCAATTTGATTGAAAATTATAGCTAGTACTCGCTCAATTCCATGAAATTTATTTAACTTTATTTTTTATTTTTCGCCTTGATTCTTTAAATTTGTGTAACACCTCTTTCTTCTTCTTATTCCTTATTACCTATTAATTTCTTATTTCTCTTCCTTGCTTGACCCAACCTACCTATTTTTTTATATAACAATAACTAGCCTTATTTTTCAAAGTAGTTTGAATATTTTCTTCATTTTATAAGCAAAGAGACTACATAAGTATTCCAATACCTTTAAGCAGAAATTAGCTTCTGAACTAAATTCCTTCAATAATGAAGGAAAATAATAGATTTCTCTTAATTATTTGTCTTATTTTTAAAATTTTCTTTTAGCTTTTAGAGATTGATACTTTAAAATACCTTTAGCTGATGACTCATAGAAAAAAAGAATTCAAATTTATCAGAAAAAAAAGTGCGAAAATATTCTTAACTTATCAAACCTTTCTTCTTCAATATGCCAGAGGTAGAATACCATAAAATAGGCAATTACTATTGAGATTAAAGAGATTTTATTTCTATTATCCAGATTTCCTTTATTTCTTTGTTTTTTTATGAAATATTATCATTCCAAAGCCAGTAGGTTTATCTACTGATAAATAAGATAATGAAAGATAAGAAGGATAAGCAATAGTAACAATTATAAATAAAATATAAGAATTAATGAATTTTTTATGATACTTATAGGAAAATTGATAGGTTGTAATAGAATATTTTATTGTTATTAAGAAGATTATTGTAGCTTTATCATAAAGAAAAAATTAATTTTTAGAGAAGGAGTATCCTATTCAACAAAAAGAGGAGTAAATGGGTTTAATATATAAATGTGTTCACAACTAAAAAAAATGGAAAAAAGGGTTATAATTATTATAAAGAGATCATTCTGAAATAATAAATATTGGTGCTTTAAATTATTTTGTGCCATATTTAATTTATAAATATGCACTTTTTTAAAGACTAAAGTATTATTGTCGTAACTGTCAACTTGTATAAATTTTCAAAATTGAAAATGAAACTAGATTTTTTGGTATTATGTATAGGATAAATCTTAAAATAATGGTATGAAAATTAAAGAATGCTATTTAAGATATAGTTAACAATTTCTTTCATATATCCAGTTGGTTTTTAAAGATAACTAATATATGCATTGATAGTATGTATTAGATAGAATACTATTTATAAAATAGGTTTTGCGAAGTTGCAAATATTTTGTGTAAATTTTAATAAATCTATATTAAAATACTATATAAATATAATGAAGAAAATATTATATCATGTTAAAGGAATTAACTTTCATTTAATAAAGCAAAATACATTATTTGCTTTGTTTGAATTACTTTAAATACTTTCGAAACCTATCGTATTCTAGCAACCACTATTGAGAAAATACACAAACCCTTTTTTAATTTCAAATTTTTAAAAAGTGTTAATGTAATTCAAGATAGATACTCATCAAAATAAAATTTATATTTGCAAAATTCTTTGAATTAGAATGATCTTTATTAAATTTTGCTGTATTTTCTCTTAAAAGGAAAGGGAAGATATTTTTTATTTATTGTTTTCTCTTTATAAATTAACTAAGTAATACATGAACGAATAATTAACACTTGTTATTTCTTCTGGGTCTCATTTTCTCTATCCTAAAAAATATCTTAAGAAACCTAAATTTGTTCACCAACAAGATAACATTGCTTTAATTTATATCTTAGCTCTAATATTTAATTTACATGATTATAAAATAACTTAATTTTTCAGACAAATTTTTTCTACTTTACCATTAAAGTATGTGGAATACTACAATATTGAATTTTGAAAAATTAAATTGATTAGTATTTGATTGAGTAACAGAAAAACATTGATTTTTTAAAAATAAAAATTTTGAATTTTTAAAAGAAATTTCATGGATACTTTAGTTAATTTCTATCCAAAAATTAGCTTTAATTTCTATTGAATGATTCTAATTACAAAAAATTTTCTTTGTAATATTTTAATTTAAAAAGAATTGTAAAAGAATGATAGATCTAAAAATGTTATGATTATGGCATTTAAAATTAATTTATTTCTACTTCAATTAAATCAAAGTTAGACAATTTGAAATTACAAAATACAATTAAATATGAAAGAAATTTTAAATAAATATTAGGTTCAAAATATTTTAATATTTATTAATATTAAATTGATAATTTAGATTAGCTTTGATTAGTTAAATCTTCAAAAAAATTCATTTTAACAAAAAATCTTATTATTTTAGTATTATTAAAGTTCAAGATTAAATATTCCTAAACTATAACATTATTGCTAGAATAACTCCTTTTCTTACAAGTAAATTTAGGCAGAAGACAATAGGATTTATGAAATTATTCAATTAAACTCCAAGTAATAAAAATATTCAATATAATATGTATTTGACAATACATTTTTATTTATTATTCTAATATTTGGGAATATTAAAAATGATATGATCTCTATTTTGACAGATTTAGAAATTATGCAATTTATTATTTTATTATTAAATGATTTGGTAGATGTTGTTAATTGGAATCAAAAAAATAAAGAAATATATTATCAAATATTCTAGATGCATTAAAATGGAAATTAATGGAAAAAGAAAAGATCATGTAGGTCAATGAAAGAGGAAGAAGATACCCATGTGAATATTCATCACAATTAGATTAAAAAGTTATAAGCAAAATAGGATAATAACTTTTTAGATAATAAAGTTAATATTTCAAAAAATATAAAATAGTAAAAAGAAAGTAAAAATGGCCTAAAGAAAGATCTTCTCTCATTTCTTGAACACAATCACAAAACTAGACAATTTAATCCATCGTCTTGAAACTAACGTTGGAAAAGTTCACTAAGTCTCACCCTTTTCATAATATTTAGATATAAAATAATAAACTGAAGAATAAAAGACAACAAACAAAACTACAACTCCCGAAATCGATTAAGCAAAACCTAAAATGGACGTTAAACCCGCTGCCCAACCCGAAGAAAAGCCTTAAACTGAAGTTAAGGAAGCTAAGAAGTCTGATCTCAAGCCCCCCACTGATGCTGATTTCCAATAAGTCGATATTAGAGTCGGAAAGATCGTTGAATGCTGGAAGGTATAATTTTAGACTTTATTTAAATGAAGCCTCCCTAGTAAAAATATAAAAAGCAAAAAATACAATAATATAGAGTAATATAGATGGAAATTTTAAAGTTTTAAGAGTTATCACAATAAGATAAAATAATTTTCAAGGAAATTTAATCGTCTATCAGAATATTATTTTAATTTTATTGAAATTTTCTTTTTTATGAATCAAATAGCATCCTGAAAGTGAAAACTTATACTGCGAAAAGATCGATATTGGTACTGAAGTTAGACAAATTGCTTCTGGTTTACAAAAGTTTGTTCCTATTGAAAACATGAGCGGTTTAGTTATTGTTATGGCCAACCTCAAGGGAAGAAAGCTTGCTGGTATATATGATTCTATTTTTACTACTCATTAAATTAATATAGATTCAGAAATAGTATAGCTAAAAAAAATTTGGTATAAATAAATAGGTTTCGAATCTAATGGTATGGTTGTCTGCGCTTCTAATGGTGATCACACTTAAGTTGAACTCTTAAGACCCCCTGCTGGTAATAAATCATTAATATTTTAGGAAAATGAATGATAATTCAAATGATTTTAATACAAATATTTTTTATACAAATAGATGCCAAGGTTGGAGAAAGAATTTTCTTGGAAGGTCAACTTGAAAAGTTCGCTCAAGAAATGCAACCTGTCCTTAACCCCAAGAAGAAAATTTTAGAAACTGTTCTTCCAGGATTAAAGACCGATGCTGAATGCAATGCTACTTTCGATGGTAAAAATATTTATAACATTATTTAGCAAGCAGATTATGATTAAAGATAATTTATAAAATAAAGGTAAGAAGTGGATGACCAGTGCTGGTGTTATCAAGGCTCAATCCCTCGCTAACTGCCACATCTCTTGATTTCAAATATAAATTAGATTATTAAATAATATTGTAAATGTAAATTAAGCATCTAGTATTTAATTTTATATTCACACTAGTATACGTTTTTTGAAAATATTAATTCTATTAACCCTATCCTATCTCTCATTAAAGTTGCTTTATTTTTCTAAAATTAGTTTAAAAAAAGCTAAACAAATCATAAATAAATGTATCAATGAATTGAATTAACCAGAATATCTTTTTATTAGTTAATTTTTGTCTGCCAAAAAGTATCCAAATTATAAATTAAATTCTTAGAATTAAATTGAATAAGGCTTGTAAAATACTAATGATGGTGTATGATAATTTTAAATTGAAATTCTTTTTAAAGTGAAATACATTTCTAAATATAATTTAAATACTTCTTCTTTTTAATTTTAATAAGAATTTATTTTATAGATAAACACTAGTATTTTATTTAATGTCTTTTTATGAATTTTGATATGTTATCTTACCATTACATTACTTCCTTGAATCTATTTTTAAAATACTTTTTGCTGGAGATGCTGATTATGATAGATAACAAAAAATTTCTAATATCTTTGATATAATTAGTTTTAAAAGAAATAGATAAGATATCGTTGTTATTAAACATATCAAAATTTAGCACCTTTTTTAACATTAATTAATATTAAACTATAGTTAGAGATTTACATAAATTAGATAAGTAGAATCATTTGTATCAATAATAAAGACAATGAAATAAAATTCAATCAAACCTATGAATGTTCTATAAAAGTATGATCATTATGATTTCAATGCTGAAAATAATGTAAGTTTGAAGTAATTTAGATTAGTAAAATAGGAAATAAGAGTACAATAATACTCTATTTTATAAAAGGTGGGATTAAATAATGTCTGACCAAGAAACAAAAACTAAATAGTTCATCAAGAAATTGAAAAATTTCACATAATTGGAATGGTTATGTATCAACTTTGGAACAAAGTAACACTACTATTTAAAATCAAATTTTAGTAAATAGAAATACTACTTTTTTATAAAAGAAAAACAGAAATGAGTCAAAAAAACTATTTTGAGTTTGATTAATTGGACTAAAGGATCTAGAGTTTAAACTTAGTAGTAGAAAATATACAAGAGTAATAGAATTATACATTTATTTTTTAAATATCCAAATAAATGTTGTATTTAAGTGTTAATAGTGAAGAGGGATTAGAAGCTGAGAAACTGTTTAAAATATTTTCTTTGATTGACAGCTGCGAATAGATAGTACTTCTGTCAATTAATTTATAGTAATTTTTTAGATTAATAAACTAAATGTAAGCTAATATTTTTATTTTTTAACTTTAATAAAAGCTGTTGCTTAATTACAGATGAAGGGATTAGAGCTTTAGCATAAAGTGTAAAATTTCCTAACATTAAAGGAATCGAATTAAAATTATAGTAAATATAATTTTGAAAATATTATTATTAAAATATAATTTTATTATTTTCCCCCATAACTAAAAGAGGAAATAGAATATAAGATAAAGGAGTTTTCTATATATAATAATTGATGTCAAATCATAAAGAAATTATCTATTTAAATTTAAGATTAGGGTAAATTAATTTCATTTTATATTAATATTAAATCTAAATATCCTTTTAGTTTCAATCATTTAGGAATTGCTGGAAGGTAGTAGTTAATAGAGCTGCTTCTATAACAAAATTAATTATAAAAATTAGTTCTAATTCTAAGGTATTTTAAATATTCTTTGAGATATTTTATAATTTAATGTTATTTTATAAAAGTCATTGTGATATATAAAATGAAGGAGCACAATTAATATTATAATAGCTTAAGGATATGAAATAATTAAGACATTTAATACTAAATTTGGAGTAATTTATTTTGCAATTTTTTCTTTTTAAATAAACTTTTTATATAATTAAAAGGAGAAATAATTTAAGATGTACAGAAAATAATGAAATAATAAGTATATTTGGATAGCTAAACCAACTTTACTCTATCGATATAAATATCCAAATGAATCAAATAGCTACTAGAGAAGTATAGATAAAATAATAATTAAATAAGCTTAAATATTTAGTTAATAAGAATTAATTCTGGTGATTTTACTTATATTAATAAGTATTTATCTTATCCTTATTAAGTAGATAGATTACAAATTTATAATTAAAATAGAAAATAAAATAATATTGAAGAGAAAAAATAAAATTTCCCTAATCTCCTCTCTTTCTTGTTATCAAAAGCTTGAAGGTTGAAAATAATTAAAATTAACTTAAAATTTACATTCAATATTTATGAATTGTATTTTGTAGTTTACATAATATATGTATTTTAGAAGAATATGAATATAGAAATGCTTTGTTATTTTATTTAACTATTGTCTTTCTCTGCATACTTATTTTTTAACTGCTTTGTAGACTTTTGAATACTTACTATATTTATATACATACTTATAAATTAGATTGAAAATTTATTTTATTAGACTTTTTATTTATTCATAGTTTTATCATTTTTAAAAATAAATAATTCATTTTATTACCAATCAATTAAATGTTATTAATCTATCTTAAAATTCTTCATATGAACGAAAAATTAAATGAATCATTTGATTATTATTTTTTGAGGATTAAAAATTTTTTGAAATGATTTTTCATTAAAATATTTGACTTAATATATACTCTATGTGATTTGATGTTAAAGAAAAGATTATTTACAAACGATTGGTTTTATTTTCAAAAATATAACCAATAAAAAAGGTAGCAAGCCATGATGAATAGCACATATTTTCTTCTCATCACATAATAAGTGAATATTTCTCTTTCATCATCATCAGCATTTGATACTAGATGAGAAGGTAATTATACTTCTAAGAATATTTGCTTTAAACCTTCTTCAGTAGAGCAATCAATTTATTTTTTTACATTTGATACAATTGTTATTCTCCTTCTCACAGTTTTTCTTTCTTATAAAGATGCCACATCTTCATTTTCTGAGTCATTTCCATATCCACTTGCACTTGAGGTTTTCTTTTTTGTCCTTTCTAATTAATTAGAGGATTATGAAGATATGGTTGATGTATTCATCTAATCAAATATCTTCTTTTTTTCTCTTTGGAAAGGTGTCCTTTCAGCTAAACCACTAGTCTCCTCAGATTCGGAATCAACTTTATTATCAATAAGTGTACCGAATTTTGATGGATTAGAATTAAAAACTGCTTAACTATTTAGAGCATTTTGAGTAGGAATATTATTTATAGAATTTATTATTATTGTAGAACCTCTATGTAAGCCCGATTAAATTACTTTTATAGAGTTTGAAGGGTGGTGTTATGATGTTTTTGAAATAATAGAATTATTTCTCACATATTGATGAATGTTAGGTTAGCGTTCAGACTCTTTCTATATTTATTATTTTGCATTTACTATGAAAGACTATTTAGATATTTTATTTTCCACTTAAGGTGAATTACTACTCTACCTAATAGGAATAGTCAAAAATCTACTCGAATTTTGATTTGTTAATTAGTTATTATTACTGATTACAGAGGGATTTCCTACTTATTACTATTATCCTCCTGTATTAAATTGAGTGGCTTAGTTCAAGACATCTATAAAGCTTTAGCTTTTAATGTGTGCTTAGGATTAATTTATAATACCATGAGAGATATTAAGAATATTATTAGGAGTATCTTTAGCAGAAATATTGCTTAAAAGATTTGGAGCAGCGTTTATAGCATTTGATTAAAACTGCATTCCACTTATATGTGCAAATTCAAAATCTGCAAAGCTAGTATTTCCAGAATCATTTTTATGATTTATTTCATATTATTTAAAGTCTTTTCCTAAAATATCCCTCTCTTTTACTTCTTGGGCTATCCTTAAAACTTATTCGTGTTTGCCGAACTAATGGTTATTGAAGAATCTTGAGAGAAATACAGAATCTTACTTTTCAAAAACAATAATCATCTCTCGAGAATCTTAATAATATTCGCTAATCTATCCAACCTTTATGAAGATATCAAGCACCTCCCAAAAGTCATAATCATAAGGTAGGTTTTAAATCTTTATAGAATTCTACAATCTAAAAGTTTTTTAGTTATTATCTTCTAATTCATGCTTTGATACCTTTATTTCCTAGTTAGATTTAGGTGCTTAAATCTTTATTAGAGGTGTACTCAATTGCTGCATTTATTCTTTTATCAATTTCAAGTTCGCTAAAATGAAATATTAACTTCACTGAAAGTTACACTTCAGATATCAAAGTGTATTTTGTATTTACTATGACCTTACCCTACTATTCTAAATTTAAATATTTTAGCTGTTGATATTAATGTTATAGAATTCGCTTATTTCTAATTTATAAATCAACCCTAACAGATTATATAAAGATTTATTTTTTAAAAAGATGCCTATTTGTTAAATGCAATCAATATTTATTATATAAATTAATAAAATGAAAGTTACTAGTGATTTTCATAATTTTTTTTCTTTAAATATAAATAATTCAGGTAAGATTAATACGATTCTAAATTAAGAGATATTCAATAAATAGAAGATTATCAATTATGATAGAAAACATTAAAAAATCGATTTATAAAAAGTTTTAATAATCTAAGAGTTAATATTAGTAAATAGAGTTATATTTTTATGATCAACTAACTAACATTTAATTTATTTTATTTTAAATATCTAATAGTTGATTTTTTCAATTATAGAATAAACTAAACATTCTTTTTACTCAAATAGTTTCAATATAAAATTTATTTGAGTTTTTAAATTTTATTCTTTTAAGAAATAAAATAAAATTAAACCTACCCTAAATAAAGGATAATACTTAGCATGAGAATTGATTCTCTAAATCTTAGTTTACTTCTCAATTAAAAAAATAATAGTGAAATTTTGTGTAACTAATAATTTTTTACTCTTGTGACTAACATATTATAATACCTTAGATTTATTAATTTAAAAATGTTAAGCTAAATATAGAATTTTATTTAAAATTACATAAGGGAATAAAAAAATTTGTTAAACTTAAAGAGGTTACCCAATATATGCATATTTCACTGTATAAAAAATGAATATATAAATAAAATTTACTATCACTCTTTTTATGAAATAAAGAAAATAAAATATAACTGTTGAAAGCTTAATATGAACTAATAAATAAATTCTTTTAAATTATATACATTTTTAATCAACTAAAAATTAAAAATCTGTCTAAAATTTTTATAAATAAAGTTATAGCTTTCTTATCTATTAGCAATAAAGATTGATTTAAATTTGCTTGGTATTAAGAGTTTCATAGTTAGGCTTATTAGCTAGTTAATAGTTATTTGAAGATTATTTATCTTAGAAAATTGTTAATAACCAAAAAATGGAATAAAAAATTGAAATATATCTTTCTATTGTTTATTTCAATATTTAATGTTATAATGAAATGACTGAAGAAAATAATTTCTTTATTTATAAAAATTGAATTTAAAAATTTGCTTTCGATAACACCTCTAGAACATAAATTCTGTAATTAAAATATCGATAATCATAATTATTAGAGTTGAAGTAAACTTATTATAACCACTTAATAGTTAATAGTAGAGTTTTTAGGCAAAATTTTAAAATTATATTAAAAATAATAAAAAAAACAAATTTAATTTTTATTATTTAACTAAAGATATATAAATAATAAGATAATGTAGAAATAATAGTTACTTTTAACAATTTTTATAAAAAGTTTAGCCTCTCTAATTCACTAACAACTACCTTTTTTCTATGCTATACATAAGAATAAATCTAACTAACCTAAAGATATATTGTCTTTTAATAAATTGATTTTATTAACTTTCCTCTTAAAATCAGTATTTTTCATCCCTACCATATGTTTATTAAAATATATAATAATATTATTAGTATTTTTTGTAATAAAGAAGTTTGTGTTAATTTTTTTACAGAAAATTATTCCTCTTTTGCATATTATTATCTTTTATTTTAAAAAAATGTAAACTCTCAAACTTAATAACTCTAAATTTAAATCAGTTTTTAATTAAAAACTTTATGCTTTCTATATTTTTCTGCTGGCTTAAAAAAAAATAAAAATCTTAATATCAAATATAGGCGATCATTTTAAAAACAAAAGGGAAGAGATAAGGTAAAAAAAACTTATTAAGTTTTCAAACTAGGAATCATCCCATCCACTTCCTCTTTTACTCAAGTATATTAACAAAAAGTAAATAAAGAGTAACCATGGAAATATAATATAAAATAAGTAAATTTACAACAAACCCATATATTTAATAGAATCAGAATAAGATATCCTCAATAATTTTTACTCAATTTATCCAATTTAACATTAAAAAATATTTGACTATTTTCATTTCTATAAAATTACAACTTAGTTTCCTATTAGATTTAAACGATTACTCCAAAAAATTAAAATTCATTTAATGAGCATCCTCAATATTGAATAATAGGTGAGAAATTCGTGAAATATTGACACAGCAGCTATCCAATTATAAGGAATAATTCAAGAAAATAAAAACCCAATTTAAAAATTTAAGTTGCAAGATAAAAAATAAATAATAGGATTTCTTTTTAAGAGTAATAATCAATCATTTCTTTTTATAATAAACTAATTAAACAGAAAATAATAAATTGTAGAAAGACTCTCCACAATGAAAGTAGCAAGAATAAAACACATTTTTTAATCTGAAGGCACATTTTATTCTTGTGTAGAAATAATTTTTGCATAGAATAACTTATGTAAATATAAACTAATTCCTATATCCCTATAATCCTTCCCTGAATCTGGAATTCATTAATCTAGGTACCAATTTGAAGACTATTAAAGAAATTTTAATGATTCTACGATTACTTAAGAATAGACTGTGCTTAGTGAAGAGAAACTTGAAGTCATGAATTTTTTAAAAACCACTAAAACAAATATTTATAAAAATATTATTTATGCATTTTAGCGTCATATCGAAGACCTTTAGGATGAGAGATTAAGAAGTCTCTACTAATCGATGTCTGAGGATAACTGGAATTTCTAAAATATCTAAGCTAGAATTCTCAAAAACCTCAAGGGCTGCAAAAGGTATGGGTTGAAGATGAAAAACATAACCTCAAATAAAAACTTAAAAAAAATTTTTATACATTTTTTGTAAAACATCAAAGCATTGTGGCTTGAAAGCTCAAAAATAAAAAATAAATAAATGTTTGAAGAGCATGTAGCCCTCCTTTTAAAAGCCAATGATTTTGGTATGCTTAGCACTAACATATCCTTCTATAATAAGCATCGTAAATGATAATTACATCAATTAAAAAATATTAAATTATCGTATTTTCTACTTATATTTCTTAAAGAGTTTTATGAAATTTGTAATTAATCAAAATGACTGATTTAAAATTGCTTTATTATTGATCTAAATTATGAATCAAATAAATATAAATATTATTTATTGATTAATTCTGATTAGATTAGTTGCAGCTTAAAGCTAATAGTTTATAGGATATATAATAAATTTCTTTTATCTCAATTAATTCTTGTAATATTTTCATAAGAATTGAATGTATGTACGTTTTAGATTAAAATTTTGTTATATAGATTGAGATATAGCTTAGTTAGATCTACTTATTACTCAGTCAAAAGTAATATAATTTTTAATTTACTTCACTGAAATAAATAAAAAATATAAACATTACTTTATGATCCAAGAATCTAAAATTTAAAGTGAAAAAATACTATTTATTAAAAGTTCAAAAATATCTTATTTCTCAAATATATCTTCAATTAATAAGTTATAACAATTATCAGTGATTCATTTTAGAAAGTAGAAAGGAAATTTAACTAGTATTGGAGGGATAATTTATCTAAAATTATATTCCTGATTGTTAATAATTACTCTTTAAGTTAAAATAACAGATATGAGTGTCTATAATAAGTTTGCACAATTTTAATTTCCTTAATATTATTTTGTGATAAAAATGGATAAAATATCTTAAATGAGGGTATTTTTTAATCTATAAAGTTAATACTTGTAGATCACCCTCAATTAACAATATATATTTTCCCTCTTCATCATTTAATTATAGTAAAGTGTAATAGAACTTTAATTAATTTGGAGATTTTGTTTTTCTTTTGGAGTTATTAATTAGGGAAATATGGTATAATATAAATTATCTCTGAAATAATATAAAAATATATAATATTAGATATATCTATAACTAATAGAAGAGAAAGGATTGTAAAAATAAATATAAGTTTCGCCGATTCACAATTTTTGTAGTTACAATTTTTTATTTAAAATTATTTAACCTCTCACAGTCGCTCTTCTTTAGGAGGATTATATTAATTTGTAAAAAACTAAAAAATATTTAACAAATATATTAAAAATTAATTCTAATTTAATAATTAATTAATATTATGTATTGATTCTAATTTTCACATTATGAATATCATTAACATAAAAAATAAAAAATAACTTTTATTATTCATTTTAAATATCTTTTGTTTAATAAAGGAAAATTAATAGGAAATTTAAAAATATGCAATCAATTTAATTTAATAATATACCTTTAAAAAGTGCCTTCCCTAATATTTTATCTTATATCAGATTAAAGTCCTTCATATTAAATATTATTTGATTATCTTATAAGGAAAAATAATCAAATAAAGTATTCTAATGTAAGAAAAAAGGAATTTCAATTACATTATCTATAGAATTTTTAATAAAATGAAGAATATTTAATTAGGTTTAAGCTTCATTTTAAAAATTTTAACAACTATTTTATATCTTTTATTGACATTTTAGTTTCTAAAATAACTAACAAAGCTATTAAATGGAAAGACAGATTTTCTAAAGTAGAATTCCTTTAAAGGTTTAAATTTAATATTAATTTCATATTTTAAGCATTTTAACTTAATTATTTTTTAATTTAAATAACTCTTTTTTCTATTAAAAGCATTAAGGAATCTCTTATCTTAACTAAACTTGAATATTTTTTCAAATCTGACTCTGAGTTTTGATTTCACTAATTTTTATTAGATTCAAATAGTTGTAAAGCAATAATTAATAAGATTAGAGCAATTAAAAAATAATCAGAATTAATATCTAGCTTGCTATCAAAGTTCAAGGAACCTTTAAAAGATAAGTTAATTGCATTTATTTAATAATAAATAATAATATCATAGATTAAATAAGTTTCTAAATAAATTAGCTCAAAGATATCTAAAAATGAAATATTTTAACATTAAATTTATCAGGGTAATAAATAGATATCTGATTATAAGCATTTAGTAGAAAAAGAATCTGTAAAGGAATTAATAAAACAAATAATTCTATTTATAATTTATTAAAATTTACTTTAAAGATTATAATCATTTAGTCAAATTACAGTCATTAAAAAGGTGGTTATTACTCAATTTTTTAAATTAAAAAAAAATGAAATCAAAGTTTTTAACAGCATTTATTATTAAGCAAAGATTAGAATTTTATACATTTTTATGAAGCAATTTGAGAATCTTTAACACAATTTACGGTATATTAATTAGAGTCTTGGCAGAGATAGAAAATATTATTATCAAATTCGTTAAAGTTAAACAATTGCAGAGCTATAAAATAAAAAGAATTGTTTTTTAACTACCTTATGCAAAAGTAAAAGTAAAGGAATGATAGTAAAATAATTCTAAATAATAGGAAAAAAGTAATACAAAGACTTAAAAATGTATCAATAATAAATTCTATTTTTATTTATTTTATTTTTTCAACAAAATTAATATGCAAAGTGATATAGATAAAGTATTTACTATTTTGGGACAACAATTCTTAAATAAAATAAATCAATTTCCTATCTAGATACCTTAATCAATTTAATTCTAATACTTTTGAAAAGGTTGAAATATTTATTAATTCATTTTGAGCTTATACAACATAAAAATACTCAGTTTTTCTTAAGAAATAAATATTTTGGTGGTAGTTGTTGTTAAAACGAATTTCTTTTGAGATTATTTTTTGTATAACTAATTAAAGTAGAGAGAAATAATCATATCTAATTTATAATTTTAAGCGCTAGAAAAAAAAATGGTTCTATAAATTCTTAGTTTTTAAACTGATGACTATATAATAAAAGTATTTTAGAAAGTTAATGATAATTAATTATAAACTGATTTAAACATCCTAATAAAGTAATCACATTTTTAGAAGAGTTAGCAATAAAATAACTCTGTGTGTAAAGTAGAGAATATATGAAAATGTAATCTATACTTATAATAATAATAATAATAATGAATTTTTTCTATTTTAATTACAAATTCCTATTTTTCTATTATTTGCTTTTAAAACAAAGTGAATAAAATATAAAAAGTGTGTGTAAATACAATTGAATATTTTTAAGTAATCAATTTATATATATTTTAAAATTTATTTCTTAAGAACAGTAATATTTATGGCAAGTTATTGCAAAGAAAGTTTTTCTATTTTTCAAAGGATGAGAATTTCTTTTTTCAAAAATAATAAAAAAACCTTCCTCTTTATGTTCGAAAATATTATTGTTTTTAAGAATTTAAGCGTTAAAAAATTTCATAGAAAATATTTTCAGGTTAGTTTAATTATAGAAATATTTAGTAATTTTAGAAACAAGTAAACCACTTTTTAATTATTGGTTTAAATTATTTGTAAAAAAAGTGTAAGTAAAGATATTATATTTTTGTAACCATATTAATTTTATCTTACAATATTAAAGTATAACAGATCAAATTACTTCAATAAGTTGGATAATGAATGAATCATTACCCTCTATACATCCATATTACAGTATTATATTGATAAGAATTTTTACAGCATATATTTTTAATAATAATCTATTCCTAAGTGCGGAGACTAATAATTGAGACACAATCAATACTTCTCTTTGCCAAAATCCTAGCTTTAAAAAAGGAGCTCTTTACTCTATAAGTAAAAGAAAATATTATAACCTTGATTATTAAACAAAGCATGAAAATATTAGATTATCGAAACAATATGAGTGATAAAGAAAAGAAGATGGCAGGTATAAGACCTATCAAATAAGGTTCCTGCTAATAATTTAGGGAGATAAAATTAGTAATGACAAAGGAGGTGACTTGTAAAATAAAACTAGTAAGTGAGAAGTAGTTGAATAATAACCTCAATCACCTCAAAACTAATTAAATTTAATATGGAGAATATATGCACAATTTTTCACATCTGCTATTATAAAAGGCGGATAAGATAACATAAGAAGATTTAAATGAAATACAATAGTTTCTGAATACTACTAAAGATAATTTC
The DNA here is from genome assembly GCA_000260095.1 of Tetrahymena borealis. Classification (NCBI taxonomy): domain Eukaryota; phylum Ciliophora; class Oligohymenophorea; order Hymenostomatida; family Tetrahymenidae; genus Tetrahymena; species Tetrahymena borealis. Next base: position 403,074 of record JH651288.1, on the reverse strand, counting down.
TATAAAAATATCATTTACGCATTCCATAGACATATAAAAAGTTGCGAAAATCCTGAATTAATACATCTATATGAATAGATGTCAATTGATAAATGGTAATTTGATCACATTAAATTTAGAATTGACAAAAACTTAAATTAATGTAATCGTTATGGATTAAAATTGAAAAATTTAACAGCAAACAAGAACTTAAAGTGTATATTTATATACTTTTTGAAGAACGCATATGATCTATGGCTAGCGGATTCAAAGATAAAGAATGTGGACCAATACTTAAATAGCATAGACCTATTACTAAAAGCAAATCATTTAGGTATTCTTAGCAATAATATAAATTATTATAATAAGACTTACTGTTGAAAATTGCAAGAATTTATTGATCTACAAAAAAAAAAAGATAAAAATTTAGAAAAGAATCTTGCTACTTTTTTTTGATAATGATCATTACAAGAATTATACATTAAATTTTTATATAATTAATTAATCTCCTCGTGAATATTATATTTTAAACATGTTATCATTATGTTATCGCTAATATTTTGTTACCACTAATAAATAAAAATCATAATTTATTCCTTAAGGCTACTTTAAATCCAAAGAGATTTCCAATAGTTATTTAAATATTTTTCATTTTTTTCTTTAGTAAATCACAAATTTATAAATTTGTGTTAAAATTGTTACCATATCCATTTCAATATTCAAAAAGCCAAGTTTTTAAAAATAAAATTCCTATTATTAGTAAAATAGTAGGAAATTCAAAATGAGCAATTTTATTTAAATTATTTAAAAAAATTGGTTTAACGTTCTAAAAATTTTTAGGGCATATTAATATGTCAAAAGTCACTTTTGTAAATTGATATCTGAAATAGTAGTTGTATAGAATATTAATATGCTAGATAGTTTAATTCTAATAAAATTATTTTAATGAAGGGTTTAAGTATGCAGAAAATTTTAAATACTTTCATTTTCATCAGTAAAGTACTATTGGAATATAAATATTCCTTATCTAATAATAATACATATATCATCTTTGTAAATAAAAACAATACTGATCATTGAAATAGGTGAAAAATTATTTAAATAATTATCTTAAAATGGTATCAAATATATCAGGATTGCTGCGGTTGAAACGAATAATAATAAAAATAAAATTTATTACCACTAATATGATCATTTAATATTGTTTAAGGTATTATTATATAATAATATTGAAAATAGTAATTAACCAATCAAAATAATGATGATATTCTTTAAAACTGTAGATTCTTCTAAGCTTATAAAGATGAAATTTAGCAATTAGTTACTATTTTCAAATTATTAAACAATATATTTAAAGAGATTTATTTTTTCATTTTGTTAAAAAATGCCTTTTATTTGCATAGTTCAATTTCTTAATAATTATTATTTTATTTTTTATTTTAAGCGCTATGATATAAAAGAACATTTCTAATAATTTACTAATGAAAATTATACAATTCTCAATTCTTTAGAAAAACTTGTCGTTTATTAAATTTATTTAACAATTAATTTCTTTTTGAAATTAGTATCATCTATCTTAAAATAAATACTCAATATTACACTGCAAAATATTTTGTTCAAGAAATATTATTGTCCTTAGTAGTACCAATTTATATCAAACAACACAAATTAAATAGTTCGAAGATGCATTGGTTCTAAAAAATAGATAATTTTAATTTGTTAGTTTAAAAAATAAAAATAAAATAAATTATTATTTTTGTAAATAGAGCGAAAAAGGTAGTATTTTGAGAGATAATAAATAGTTTAATAATGTTTGTAAGTAATAAATGCATTTCCTTATTCAAATTACTGGGTTAATTTCATATTTTATGGCTATGTATTTAACTTTGCTTACACTTTATAGTATAATTTTTAAAAATATTTGAAATCTTATCTCTGAAATTTAATAAATCTATTAATTTTCTCACTCCTTAAATTAACCCTCTTACTTAAAATGTATTGAATATTAATATAAAGGAAATTCTATTTTTTAAAATCATTCATTCAAATCTAAACTCTTTTTATTATATTTAATGATATTAATTCTTACATTCAAGATTAAAATAAATCATGCGATTTACGACAATTCAATGTATTGAATTTCAATTCATTGATTTATCAGATTTTATTTATATTTTCTATGTTTTTTAGATTCATCAGAAATAGGATAAATCTTAATTAAATTCGAAAAATAAATTTTTTTTTGGATAATTCGCCCAAGTTTATGACATAAAATATAGTAAAAGTGTGTTGTTGTTCGAAGATTATATAGAAGGAGACTTACAGAAAGTATTTCAATAGGAAAGTGGGAAGCCTAAAAAATTCATTTTTTGCTACTAGGAATATTTAAGTAGTAAAAATAATGAGGGTTAATAAATAAAAGCATAAAATAAATCAATCTTAGCGAGATTGATTCAATCGAAAATGAAGATAGTGTTGTTAATTTCTTTAACTTCTTTAAATTTAAGGAAGTAAAATAAATATTTTGAAAGGTATTAATAGATTAATATATCATCTATTAAGTGTAAGTATTTACCACAATCCAAAATTGATTATGTGCATTTTTTTAAGAGTAATTTTTAAATTTATACTATGTAGTATCGCAATAGGATGCAAAAACATAAAGAAGAAAAAAATATAGATTACTTCTAAAATTAAATATCTATTAAAATATCTCGGTAACTAAGAATTAAGCATAGAATTAGCACCTCAGTAATTTTCAACATAGTACATTATTGTTATACCAAACTTTCAGGATATTATAAAATAAAAGATAAAAGAAAAGTAATAATTACATTTATTTTAATAAATTTAAAAAAATGCTAATGCATTCCTATTAATTTATGAATCGTAGTTAATAAAATACACTAAATAGAAGCTTAAATTCATTTTTTTAACATATTTTTTTTCTTTAATGATAAAATTTAGCTTCAAAAATTAGATTTTGTTATTTGAAAGATAAATAATATGCTTCATTTGTTTAAAACAGATAGTTATTTACTTAGTTTATTTATACGTTAAAAATAATCACTTGATAGACATATATTATTATAAAATAGAAAATCTAATATTGGTTTTAACAATCATTAAAATACAATATTTTTAATGTATCTTTGCAAAAAAAAATAGAGAAAACTAAACTTAAAGTATCGCTCAGCGGTTTAAAGAGTAAAAATTGTAGTAATTTTAATATTTTATTATGTAATTTATAGATAATAAATTTGGTTATTGCAGATATTAATATTAATTTAATATTAAACCTTTAAAGTAAAAAAAAATTCTTGACAAATTGTAATTTTATTAATTTTTCTAATACTTATTGTCTATTTTAATTTAGGAATTCACTATCCTAATATTATTCAATAATCCACATAAATATTAATTTAGTAAACTAGAAAAAACTTAATTGCGTGATAAATTTAAAAACAAAATCCTCTCTTCTCTCACTCTCTCACTCTTTTTTCCTCTATTCAAAATCCTAATTTACTCAAAATCAATCGATATTAAATAGCGCTCTTTCTTTTTATTGAACTCTTTTTTTTTTGAGTGAAAAATATTAGAAGAAAGTATAATAGATGGATTTTTAATTTTAAATTATTTTACAAAATGAGATTTTTTAAAATAACAAAAAATTAATTATTAATTCATTTATTAAATTAAGAGCTGTCACTTTGGAAAATAAGTTTTTCCCCTTGTTTCATCTATTTGTAGAAGTAAGATGTAGAATAAATTGATGTTTTTCAAGAAGGGAAAAAGTAGTTTTTTATGAGTACCTAAAAATTTGGAATCCTTTTTCTATTGAAGACTAAAATAATTACATCATATTTAATAATTTTTTAGTATTAATTAAATAAAATTTAAGCAAATATTGAATGAAATGATGTTAATTGATTGTAAATAAATAGATATATTTTTAAAACGATAACTGATTATTATAAATGATTAGGCTAATAATAATGCAATTTACTTAAAATATACTACAATTTATTTTATTAAGCACTCTTTCTTTTAATATTATCAGAAGAATGTTCAAACTTATTGAGATAAATCTATCTTATTTAATATAATAATAATAATAAAAATGGATTTATTTATTACTAAATATAAAGTAGGTAAAATATAAGTATTTAGTTCATACTTTAAATTTAAATGAATAATTATAATTATTAATTTTCTATTTTATATATTTTTAATTTCTTTTATATTTCAACATTCTTGGACTATCATCTATTATTGATTTGCTAATTTAATTAATAATTTTTTTTTTTGATTCTAAGCTATTCTAAGTAAAAAATTGGAGTGAGGACTTATTTTTAGTTAATTAAATAATATTGAGAGATAATAATAATATTTGTTTTTTATTACTCAATCATCATTCCATTCTGGTAATATTCTTGGCTATTATAAAAAATATAAAACCCTTTGTAAAGCAATGCTATTGTTTACATAAGAAAACATATGGATAGCAGATTTAATGTAGGTAGCAAATATAAAATACATTATGGAAGATAGTAACGAGGTCTATAATTTAGTTAAAGTTATTATAGTTTAAAACGTTCAGTGCAAAGTCAAATAAATTGTCAACTAATAATCTTAACACTATGACAATCATACAAACATAAATAAAATATAATATGATGAGTATATATCAATATTTTAGGATTAAATAAATCTAACAAAAAGTGTCGCTGACAATATAAGAGAGGTTGAGATTTTGGATTTTCTCAAGACACAGAAAGTAAACTTCTTTAAGAACCTGATCTATGCATTTCAGAAACACATTCTATCTTGTAATGATCCTAAATTGGTTGATCTATATGAGTCCATGACAAAAGACAAATGGACTCTCCAACACATTCAATAACGAATTACTAAAAACTTAAAGGATTGTAATCGTTATGGTTTGAAGATAAAAAACCTAACATCAAATGAGAATTTAAATAAAATCTTTATGCATTTTCTGAAGAATGCCTAAGATCTGTGGCTAAAGGATTCTAAGATTGCAAACACAGAGCAATATTTAAATTTCATTAATTTATTAATTAAAGCTAATGATTTAGGAATTCTTAGTAAAAGCATTTAATACTATAACAAGTCTCGCAGATGAGAAAATTCAATATAATAACAAATTCAACTTCAATTCGTAAATAATAATAGCATATATATAATAATAACAATAAAACCCTTAAATTATTTATTATTTTAATAATATTCATTAATAATTCAGTATTAACCTAATTTTTTAAGTATCTGTTGATATCCTTTTATTTTTAAAGCTATGCAGTTGGTTTCTAAATGTACTAATTTCATTTCTATTTATCTGTAAATATAATAAAATTCGCTTATTGATTAAATAAATATCTCTCAAGCTATACTCTATATTTTATAAGTTATTATTACTTTAAGTGTATATTTCATTCATATTCACATTACAAATTACAAAATTATCTGAGATAAGATAACATTTTTAAACTAAAATTTCTTTGAGTAGTATAAATATTCTTAATAAAGGAAAAATTTGATTAATAATTAGAAGGTATTAATTATTAAATTTAAAAGAGCGTCATCTATGGAATTGTTATATTTTCAAAGAAGAATATCTAAATAATATATGTATTTCATAAAATCTGCAAGTGATAAGTATTTAAGTAATATTTATGATAGAATTTACATTATAAAAGTTAGTTCTTTATTTCTCTTTATCTCTCCCAAACAAATTTTCATAAAGAAAAACTCACTTTTACCAATAATTTGATTGTAATAAAAAAAATAATGATAGTAATAAAAGTTGCTTAAATAAGATTAGACTTATCCATAGTAAGATTTATAAAGGATTTTAAATAAAAAATGCTTACTATACATTTCTTCATAATTGATTTTAAATATTTCAAGAATAAAATTAGCTTATTTTAAGTATAATCAATAAATAACCATCGAGTTTTCATATTTTTATTTTATTGTATCATTGAAGATGCTAAATGTATACAAAAAATATAAAAGCAGTAAACAAGCATATTAATTTATCATTTTACTCTTCAATCAGACTTCATAATTTGTAATTCATCTAGGAATAACTGATATTTTTTAATATACATGTATTAGTATGAAGTAATATTAGAGTTTATTACTTATATATAGGGTAATCTATATCCATTAACAAGTATGGTTAAAATAATATCAATTTTGATAAGTAATATATTTATTCTTAGCTAAAATAAATAGTAATAGCTAGATATTTATGTCTTTTAATGAAATCAATCTTTTTATCTTATTTATCTATTCAATAAGCCCTATAGATATATGTCTATTAAATATAAATGAGAAAAAGAAAAGCAGAATAGTGTAATTTTAAATGTCTTTTATAGAATAACTGAGTAAAATATTTGAACTTTTTATTCTTTATTTAGATTTTTGAATAAAAGTTTAATATTTTATTAGAAGGAAATATTTTTTTATTATCTATATATTAATTAGCTAATCTAATAATTAATAAGATTTTAGTATTTTTATCAAATCAATCCCTGAGCTTACAATATATCTATTCATATAATTCAAATCTTTAAAAATGGGTTTTAATTTAACTAAAAAAATGAAAACTCAATTGAAATGTTTTGATTTATTTAAGATTTAGACTTCTTGTCATCATCTTAGTCTTAAAAAATCCATTTTTAAATAGTTTTATTTATTATTTCTTTGTATAAAACAAATTTTAGGTTTATAACTTTTAAAAATATATAAAAGGTATAATTCATTGCTATTTAATCCCTTAAATGCTTAGTAAATATTTGTTCAAAAATCATTATTAAAAATTATTTTTTTCAATTAAATAACATTTATTACATATTGAAAAATGAAAATTTTCTCAATTAATAATAAATTGCTTATAAGGTTAAAAAGTTAGCTTAAAAATAGTCTAATAGGAAATAATATTAAATAATAAATAAAGGTTGTTAAATAATAATTTTACTAATTATTATTATTATTATTATTAAATTTATGATTTCGTTTAACATAGTTGAAAGTAGATTTTATATGAGGTACCTAATCTAATATAACAAAATTAGAACTAGATTATGATAATTAATTATTGCAATATATTAATATTGATTGAGGTTATGAGTAAAATTAAAACTACTTTTTTTAATAAAAATTTCCTTTTTATTAAATTATATTTCGATATTATTAAATTTATTCGTATTTTACCATTTTTACTTAATTACTTCGATCGCAAGTTTAAACTCAATAGAAATCAATAAAATCATATTTAATTGATCACTTGTTGATCATTTGTAAAATATATCTTTATTATTTTACAAGAGATATAGATTTTAAATTGCATTAATACAAATAATTCTTGACTAAATCTATCAAATAAAATACAAAAAATAGGGTCATATTTCCTTTTTTTTATTTGCTTAATTACAAATTAAGAAAAATAAAATTAAAATCTTCAAATAATAGGATTTAATTCTGTTCAGATAAATAGATGAATTTCCAAATATACAGGAAATTAATTAATGTATAAATTTCTAATATTATTACTCAAAAGGGTAAATATACTTTTAATTAGAATTGAAGAAAGATAATATACATACTTACTCGTTTATATAATATCTTTAATAGTAAATAAAATAAATCTACTAAAATAAATAATTATTCTGCTTTAAATTATCTCTATGCATTTTAACTAGTTAAATTTATAGTAATATTTATAACGGATATATGTTTAGGAAACTCTTTTCATTTTAAATAAATGTTAATATTTTCAATTAATAACAACTGAATTGAATATATTTGGATATCTAACAGTATTCAAAATTATAAAATAGATTCAATCAAACAATCAAACAATTCAATTATTATCCTATAGGTAAAATAAAATTGTTGAATGAAAAGCAAGAGATTCATGATTTATAAAAAGAATAAAAATGATATTTAGTTATAATAAATAATTTTTTTAACTTATTTGAAAGTTTTTTTGGTATATTTATGTTACTATTTTATAATTCTTAGATATTAACTTAAAAGGTATCTCATATTTCAAAATATATCTTTATTCTAATTAATTTATTATTATCTTCACATTTACTTTATTGATAAAAAGAGATGGCCAATAAAAAATATCTTTATTGAAATTAACTTTAAATATTATGAACAGTTAATGTACTTTGAGATCTAACTAATAATCATTAAAATATAATTAGTTTTAATTAATATAGAGCAGCTATCTTTCACTGTTTAAAAAATAAAAGTCGAATAAACAAGTTATACAATCAAGGACAAGTAGTTTCAAACAAAATATAAAATTAAAGACCTTTATATAATAGAGGAGAGATGTCGCTAGTGAATCCTTTCGAAATTCTTGATAATATAGGAAGTATTTATTATATTCTTATCATTATTGTATTGAGAAATCTAAATGGTAATCATAAATAATCTTCAAAATAGGTCCAAGAGTATTTGATATCCATATGAGGCAAAATATAGTTGCATATGAATCTGGTAAAAACTTAAATTAATTAATAAAGAGTAGATTGGAAATAAAAAACAGTTTAGTTTTGTTATGATATTCTAATTTATTAATATTTTACACAAAGAAAGTAGAATATTTCAATTTTGTAATAAATAATATGATGCATTATTGAATATAATAGGTAATGGAATCTTATTATGGGATCTTGAAGTAGATAAAAAAGTTAAGTTGCATAATCATGAGAGCTAAGTTTAAGTAGTATTTTTTGGAGGCAGTTTAGATGATAAATATGTAATCAGTTTAGATGGATTATTCAAAGTGAGCATTTTTATAAGCGAATGGGATACTTTACGAAGAGTTCATTAGATATATGTACCTCATAAAAATAGGAAAAAACCAGTGAAAAGTGTAATTGCTAATTATGACAAAAAGAATAATTTAATTCTTGTAATGGAAAATGAGGAAGGAGGTGGATATAGATTATCAGTTTGGGAGTTTAAAAATGAGAAGTTAGTTTTGTAATTCATTAGTGATGTAGATAATAATAACTGTGGATTATTTATAGACTGCTTTAATATTGTAGATCAAACCCACCAAACTACCACATAAATTGCTATTGCAGAAAAGAATTGTATAAAATACTTTAAAATATCAAATACTAACTAAGTTGTATTGACTAATAGAGTACATCTTAAAGAAAATATCATTAATATGTCTATTAATTCTACATACAACATTGTTATTGCACTTCTTCATACAGGAAAAATCATTATAATTGATGCTATGGTAACTTATTTAATTTAAAATATAAAATATTTTTTAATAGCTCTCTCTACATATCTTTTTTTTAATCAGCAATCAAATATTAACAAAATGAGAAATTGCATATAAAATATTTATATAACAATAGGGAGAACTAGTAAGCTAAATAAAACACTAATCTCTCATTTTTAGTAGTTTTTCTTCAGTCGATAATATGGTATTTTGTGGAGGTAATAATGGTAGTATATGCATTTATGATATTAGTAATTGTAAATTAATTCAAGAAATACCTTATGATTCTTCTATTAGAAAGAGTTCAACCATTCATATCCAACCTTAAGACGATATCTTTATTTCTTCAGGATCATAGAGAAAATCATTTGGATCAAGTTTTGACTATAAAGTAAGAAATAATGAAATTAAAAAGAAAAATAATGGGCCTGCTGTATGTGCTTTGAAGAATTCAAGTATAAAAGAATTAATTTTCATTTATGCATTAAATAAATTTTCGAAATAATTATATAAATTTAGGTGATGGGAATTTATTAGTAGCAGTTTATTCTGATGGGACTTAAATTGTAATGGAAGTTAAAAGTTAATCTATATTGCACAAATAAGTTGGCCATACTGGCAGAATAAATCAAATAGTATGGGATAAATAAAATAAAAAGAGATTTTATGCCGTAGCTGACGATGGAATATTATCATTATGGGATTTTAATGGAGATAGATGGTTGCCAAAAATGATTGATTTATCTCAAACAATAGATAAGTAAAAAATAACAATGAAACTCTCTTCAAATTAACATTTTATTTGTATAAAATATTAGTTCAATTAATAGTTTCAGTAAGACTAATTAATAAATTCTATCTGAGTATCATTTAAGAGAGAAACCAGATGATGAATAGACTAGCAAGGGAAAATAAAAATCTATTTAAATAAAGAGTATTTGCTTAAATTATCTTAAAGATGAGATTTATTGCGGAGACAATAAAGGAAATTTATATATATTTGACTCCAATAATGGCAAGTATATTACCAAGCATAATTTATCTGGTTTTAAGATAAGTTCAATGTCCATCTCTCCAGGCTGCAAGTACTTAGGAGTCTTTTTAACTACAGGATTGACTTTAATATTTGATTGTACTAATAGATTCTCTTTATAAATAAAATTAGAGGATTCTTCTGAAAAACAAACTCATCCAATCAATCCAGGTATTCTTTTAAAAAAATAAAATCTCTAAATGAAACCCTATTAACATTATTTTGTGTAAAAATAGGGGTTATATTGCTTGAAGACTCTATGAATTCTAAATAATCGTTTAAAGATAGTTTTAGTTTAAATACTATAAATAATGTCGATAAGAGTTTTTTATCAATACTCTAAGGATCAAATAACAAATCAAAATAATATTATCATTAAAATAAAAGTGATAATAGTTTCTTAGCAATAACAATCCATAGCTAGAATTCTTTAAGATTACACTCTATTTCTTAAGTAGGTTCTACTTAAATGAATTCAATAGTCACAGCCAATTTTTCTGTAGAAGGTATTCTATCATTTTTATTATAAATATAATCTAAAGAAAACTGTATTAACTAACTAAAGGTTTAATATAATCTTTTGCTGTTCACCCTAGTAATTAATATGTTCTTATACTCTCGAATGTTGGTTATGTTTATATCTTCAATCTCAAGAGCTCTGAGCTTAGAGGAAAAATAGATGTCCCAAAATACTCCTAAAGTAATTTAATAAAATAGAAACATGAAATTTAATTGTTATTTAATGAAAAGGGCTTACTATTGATCCTAGTGGTCTATATTTCGCTATTACTGCTTTTAGCACAGTAGGAGAAGAAAATGAGCACTATTTGAGTGCAAATGTATTTAATAGTAGCTATAATTCTTTAATGAGAACAGATAAATCTACACTATCAATTTATAACCCATAAAAAGAAGTTGATCTTTTCTTTAAGAAAAAACCTGATGTTAGTAATATTCTCATACTGCTGGATATTTACTAATTATATTAAATTGCTTTATTAAAAATTAAATAGAACCAGTTAGAGTAATATTATTTGAAATCGGTACAGGAAATTTAGTTGGAGATATTCCTAGTTTATTTAACATTGAATGCCTTTAACTTTCAGAGGAAGGAAAATTTATTTCCATAGGTAAGATAAAAGTTTGCTTTCAATATTTAATATTAATTATTCAATTATTATTTAGGTAGCAGTAGTGGTATAATTTCAATGTGGTCAACATGTTAAGAAGTTAGGGAAAATATATTTGAAGTTTTGGATCAAATGAGGGTAAAAGAAGATTTTTGGAGAGATTTCCCTATTTATCTGACATAGTATTAATAACAATTCTAAAAGTTAATAAGAATAATAAATTTTTAATTAATTAGAAAAGAGAATGTTTTAGAAGAAAACAACCTTAATGATGATTATCATGAGAGAAATGATAGAAAGGGTTAGTAAGATGATATAAGTGAAAATCTCAATCTTTCTACAAAAAGTATATAAATTGGCACCAATTACTTTTAAAAATAAGGAATACCAAAAACAGGAAGAGATTCTTAAAAAGAGTAATTTACTTAATTATAAAATTTAAGGGCAAGAATTGTATCTTTAAATTGTATTACATCTACTTACATATAGGACTTATGTAGATTAATTACTAGGAGGGTTGACAAAAAATACATGAGAAATTATTCATTTTAAACAAAAAATAATTTCGAAATTTAGATATTTGAATTATGCTAAATAGAATAGGATGATTCCTACTTAACTATAAACATAATGAGTCTGAATTCAAATGGATAATTTGAATTCTTTTAAATATGTTTATATTTTTATAATTAGTTGAGTATCCCAAACTATCCATTCCTAAATTGGGCCTTTTATATTTTGATGGCTTAGTACGATCACTCATTCTACCCTCCTTCCTATCTAAGAAGACACAAAATTAAAAGTTTTTATTTTATTAATTATATTCCTTTTTTTAATATTAGTAGAGAAACAAGTAGAATTATAGAACCTAAAATATAGTAGTAATTACAATATTCTCCTGAATAAGAAAAAGGATATTATTAGAAGGCAAAGTCTATGAATTTCTATGATACTTAAAATAAATTACCTTTAAGTAGCGTAGGAGGGACTCTCAATAATATTCAAGCTAAATTGCTTGATAGAAATCCTATTGAATCAGGAAATTTTGATAGATTCTATAGAAGTAAGAATGACCTTTCTATCATAGAGAAATAATAAACTCCTCTTAAAAATGATCATATCAATCCTCCCTAGGAATCAAGTAATAATGATTATTTAGTATTTATAAATAAATTATATTTACCAAAATATTGAAATTAAGTTAAAGCTTAACAAGACAGATCTAATCTAACTAGTGAAAAAATAAGAGAATTAAATTTTAGAAATAGGGAATTAGAAAAGTAAGATGATAAGTAGTAGAATTAAGAAAGATTTTAAAGAAATGTTGTTAAAGATAATCATATTGCAACTCACCATTAATAATTATAAGGCCAACAGTCTCCTTAATTTTAACAAAAATAAGAATAAAGAAGAAGTTTTGGAGCTGGTTAGGTAAATAATCCTTCATAGTTTGGTAATATAAAACATAATCCGAGAGAATAGTTAGAAGAACCATAAGATATAGATGATGATGTTATTGTGACTGAAGATAAATAAATATAGAACAAATAAATTAGATAATAATCTCCAGATGAAGTAGGATGGAGATAGTAATAACTTCTTTATAAAAAGAACAATGAAAATCATCAGTAAAGAAGACCAATAAATTAAATTAGAAATTCTCATGAATATGATGATATTCCGAGTCCATCTAGTGTAAGATAGAGTGAAAGATCTGATTCGTAATTTGATTAAATAGAAAGATTTGAAACAAAATTAAAGAATAACAAGATTGAATAGTAAAATTTATATTCAAAATAATATTGATTAAAATAATCTAAAATATCTAATTATAAAAATCAAATATTGTAAATAGTATATCATATTTTTATCATGTGCATTATATTTATTATTCATTCAAATATTCTCTTGTCTACCTCCTCAAATATTTTCAGTAGAAATTATTTTCTTAATTCATATTTTAAAGTAATCATTTAATACATTTTTAAAGAAGTTTCTCATCATTTAATATCTAAATTGAAAAGAGGTAACCTTTATTTATCTATAAACAATTATTTATTTTTCTAAATTTAATAAATTTAAGTTAAGCAAATTGAGAATTATTTTTGAAAGGAAAAATTTAAATTATCAAAAAGAAGTTTTAGTTTACTCAACCATCAAATAATTTACCAAAAATAGATGAGGTATCTAATTTATCAATGTAATAAGTTCTGATTATACTTTTACTAGATTTTATAAGGAATTTAAAAGTACTAAAAATTTTATCAATCAATATTCTTCAGCTAATTAAAGATCTTAACTCCACTTCTCTAGAATTCTAGCCATATAATAGAGAATATATCTTACCACTTTAAAAAAAATTACTTAATAAATCTTGAATTAAATATTTATATAGTGAATAAGTGGTTGGTATGTAGGTAGATAGATATGGTAAGTAAATTTGTTAAAGTTTATTAATTTTAATAGAGGGTATATAAAATAATTTTATTATAATATCTAGTTTGTTATATATTTATACTATTAAACAAGATACTCAAATTTAATTAATAAATCTTTATGGACAAGGCTTTTTAATAGAGAATCCTCCAGTTTTTTTATAGATGTTATCTCCTTCTTTAAATATTCTATTATGAGAAGGGATATTTAGCTTATTATTAACTAATAGTTCTAATTTTTTTGAATTAAATTTCTCATCATAATGAGACTTCCTTTTTAGAGGAGAAAGAGATAATGAATCTCTTTTATTTTCTGAAAAAGTATTGAATTCTTCTTTTAAATCATTTTCTGCTATGGATTAAACATTAGATTGATTATACTATGCTAATGAAATAGTATTTTAGCTTAAATCAAATGATTCATTAAAAAATTATAAAGTATTGTTATTATTTTGTTTTTATTAATTCCCATAGCATACATATTATTACTATTTTAAAACTGATTACTTAAGTATATTTCCAAATAATTCTTATTAAAGTTCTAAAATTTATGAATTTCTTCTCGAATTGTTAGATGAATTATAATTAGATCTACTTCTATAACAGTCTCTACTAGTTTAGCTACCTTTTTAATGAGGCTTTAAAGGAGATAATTATATTCTATTTAGATATAAAAAATGTATTAATAAAATAAATAATTTATTCTGTCATTAAGTGAAATAAAAAAATACTAAGTTGTAAAAGCTGTAGATCCTTGTAGTAGTTCTAATTGATCTTAATTTATTTTTTCATCAATTTATGGTCGCATTAGCCTATGAAATTTAAGTTTTTCAAGGATAATTTATTTATCTCTATTTTAATTATAGTATTATCTAAAAGTATTTCCTTCCAATAATGGTGTAGTTGAACGCTTAGGAGTTTCTAAGTTAGAGTAATCCCTTTCTTATTAAATACTATTTTCTCCTATAATGGAGGATGCTTGGCTAGCATTAAGACTTTAATTCAACTTTTTTTTGTTATTTGCAAAGGCTTTTCCTTGATAAATTGTTTTAGATCTAATGTCACTTTTTGATTGAGGTCTTTTACCACCATTTACTGCATCCATGAGCTAGTCATAAAATTTCTAACTTGTAATTTTTTCTTTTGAATTTTATAAATTATCCCATAAGTTCTTTTTCTTTTCAAAATTTTCTTCATTTGTGTTTTCATGGAAAATTCTCAAATCTATTTAAATACCATTTTCACTATTTTTCCCTAAGTTTTCGGGAGAATATTCATCTAAACCTTCTTTTCTAATGATAGAGATTCTATCATTTTAATCTTTCTAAATTTCTAATAAATTTTCAACTTTCGGTTATTCTTTATTAATTTCTTTATCTTTTTAATTTGGACTTAATTTCTTTCTTTATCCTTGTTATGTTTATTATTGCCTGCTTTCAAGTACTCTTTCTTTTCTTTAAGGAGACCTTGAATCTTACAATTTATGAGATTATTATGATACCATAGCTTATCTCTAATTATTGGCTCCTTCTTCGTTTTATTTTAAAATCGGAGGCTGTTAATCAGATAATAATTAAGTAGGTTCTATCTTTATTATTTGGTTTTAGTATTATTTGAATCTTTTTACAAGAACCATATTTTACTACATTTCAATTAAATTTTTAGATCTTTCTTAAAAGAATTATTTATTTAGAAGTTCCTATTTTAGATTAAAATATCGGGTTGTTTATATTGGTGAGTTCTATTTAATATAATCATCATTATAATTCAATAAATGCATATTCTGATTGTTTTCTGATAAATTTTTTAAATGCTAAGTAAAGCTGTCATGAATATCTTTTTTCTTTAAAGCAATAGAGGGACTCTCCTATCTGGGAGAAAAGGATTTCTTTTATTGCAGATTGATGATATTATTAGCTGTTTCAGAATATACATTTTATATATTGTTTACATAGTTATCTTTAAAGCCTTTATAATAAAATTTTGACTAAAACTTTACATTTGATAAGAACTAGGGTTTTTATTCATCAAGAACATTTCCACTAATAATTTTCTTTTAAATTACTTGTTATTAAATGTCATTTTATTTCACTGGTTATTTTTCCTCGTTTAACTGAGAAAAAAACTATTTTTACCATTTTCTTTTTATCCTTAAATTATTTTAGAGCAACTCCCATATATTGTTCTAATTACAAACAATTTTAACAAGTTTCTTTTAATTAAAACGAAAAAAAGTTTCATAAATATTAATTTAACTAAATACTTACCTTTAATGAAAGTTTATATAAAACAGCCTCTTGTGAGATACAAGTAGCTTATGTCTTTCTCTTTTCTAAATTTAACAATTCCTCGTCGCCAAAATAAGTGTTTGGCCCATATATACAGAGTCTTACTCTTTCAGAGTAGTCTCCGCCATGTTTTATCTAAGATTTTACATTCTTTTTATAGTTAAACAGAGGTATATTCGCCAATTCTAAAACTTTTTGATGGTTTTCATCAGCTCTGATTTTCTTTGAAATCTATTAAAAGAAATAAAGCTGTAAACATATTTAGTTAAATTTTTTTAAAATGTACTTCAAACTCTCCTTAATAAACAAAATAAAGGTAATCCGACTCTTCTTATTCTTTATAAATAACTTGATTTAGATAACAATCTGTAACCTCAAAGCAAACTAGAAGATTCATCATTTATCTGCCCCAGTCATGAAAGAAATCAAATCCATAAAGAAAATCAAGGGAAGAATTATATTACTTCTAATTCTTTTCTTTTGGAAGTAATTCATATTAATGCTAACTAATTTTAATTAAATGAGAATCTTCTCTTGCAATTATGATTTAAGATCTAAGTTTGTTATACATAAGCTCAAATTCACCAAAATTATTTCCTAATTTAAGAGAATCGACCAATATAGTATCACTTAGCTCATCGCTTATTTCATACCATTCTAAAGGTCCATCTTTATCCCTTACTATAAAGTTATTAAAAATGAAATTAATTAATAAAAAGTTAAATATATCTTTCTTACTTTCTTACATTTTTTTATTAATCTCATCTTAAAGAGTTTATTGTTATATATACTCCCAAGCTTAAGAAAAATCAACATTTTTAGCATTATTTTAATTTTAAGTTTGTGTTTTAGTTATATCTTCTCCTTAAAGTTACTGTTGTTGTTATTATTATTACTGCTGCAGCTGTTATTGCATTTGATTATTATTTTGCTGCTATTGATTTTACTCTAATTACTTTATAAATAATTTTTAGATGTACTATTGATCATTATAGAAATAATTATACAAATTGAGCAGCTCTTGGGGTATTATAAACAACTAGAGATTTTGGATTTCTAATCATTACAAAAAACGATCCTTCAAGAATCACATACATTTCTGTACTTTTTTATCCTATAGAATAAACTATTTCACCTTTCTTAACAAACTAATACTCGATACTTTTTAATAGCTAAAGGTAGTTACTGAAAGGTAGCGTCTTTTTATAATCATCAAAGAACCAATAATTCTTTAAAGCATTTCCAAGATTTATTAGATCTGTAGGTGTTTTCCTCTCTTTTAAAATAATATTTCTGAGATTCTATTTTATAAAAAGCATAAAATACTCTAATCAAAATATCAAATGAATTAAAAATATTTATTTACATTTGCATTAAAAAAGTCTACTGAATTCTATTATAATAATATTGATCCTTTTTTATATTGAGTCTTATCGAACATATATTGAGAGTTTTTCAGCGAGTATAGAGATTTATTTTACTCAATTGTACTTTCATCATCATTTTTATTTGATAAGATTCCACTTTAATCGATATCTTAATTAGAGACTCTTTTATGAGATGAATCTTACAAATTCTATCTCTTCTCTCTCTAAGAGCTATTATTATTGATTAATCTCCTTGTACCAGATGAGGACATAGAGTTTTAGATAGGCTCCTATTACTTCTATAAAAATTATTGTTTTGATTACAATCTCTTGGATCAGTAAAAATGAATTTATGTTGCTGTTAAATATATATGAGTTTCCTTCGAATTTTAATATTAGATACAATTAAAATTTACTTTATAGTATTTTATTATGACCAATCCTTATCTAAAATTAGTAACCATTCATCTTTAATTAATCTAAAAACACAAATCTAAAAATTATCATATACTTCTTATTTATTGTAAAAACAACAACTATTATTTACACAGCCATTTGATTATACTGTAAGTGTAAATAAAAAGGTTTATCTCCATATAAATTCTAAAGTAACAAAAAGGAGTACTTTATTAATATAGATATAGAATTAATATTATCGTTTATCTATTATAATATTGTTTTAATATAGTAGTAAATAAATGTATCAAAACTAATAATAAAGATTTAAAAGAAAATAAAATGGTTACATAATATAAGATGTGCAAAAATCAATTAATATTAATTCAATCTTTAGCTATTTATTAATTATTTATTTGGTCTTATATCTTGATAATTTTTGTAAATTGATGAATGAAGAAATATTAATATTCCCTATTCTAATCAAATTTATACAATTTATAGTTAATAGTAATAATATATTTAAGATAAAAAATACCACACTCTTTGAAATAGCCTTTAGTTGTTTTATAACTGATAATAGAAGAAAGTAATTCAATAAATATAATTATAAAATATTTAAATATCTAATCCATTTATTAAAGATAATTTAATAACAATAATAATTTAATAGAATTTAGTTGTTTTAAAATTGATAATAGAACTAATCAATAAATATAATTTTAAAATATTCAAATATCTAATCCATTTATTAAAGATAATTTAGTAGTAATAATAGTAATTTTAAATATGATTTAATTTAGGGCTAGCGATGCACTGAAGGATACAAGGGGTTCTAAAATAAATAATAAATAGAAAATCTGAGAAACGATTTGGAAAGAAATGGATAGAGGAGATATAAAGAAAAAGTGAATGTTTGATTTTAGATAGAAAGTGCTTAGATTTTCTTATTTAATTGTATATCTTAAGAAAGGTCAAAATATAAGATATTTTTAAATAAAAAATAATCAAAGAGTTTGATTGAAGTATTAATCTTCTGCATTAGTGGATAGTAAAGCTGAAGAGTAGAATTAAGCAAAATAATATTAAAAAAGGGAATAAATTAGAAAAAAGTATATAGAATAAAGAATTAATATATTGTTGAAACAGAAATGATTGCTAGAATCGGATTACAATTAATATGCAATGCTAATAAGAAATCTGTAGAAGTTGCTGAAATGACCTAAAAATCAATTAGTTCTTTCTCTATTATTAAGAAGAAAAAGAAATCAGAAAGCGCCAATGATGACAAAAAGAGATTGGACGACAACCAATAATTACTTTTGGATAAGTTCAAAGCAAGAAAGACCACCCGTTATTCCTAAACTAAGGATGGTTTTAGAGTTGATGTCGGTTTAGTTATTAATCGTTATCCTATTTTCTTGAATTTGTAATAATATGAATTAGATAGAATGAAATATCGTACTTTCTACTAAAAGAAATACAAGCGTTAAATGGAAATTCCTGAAGATTTAACTGATTTTAACTTTAAGGATCCTCAAATGGAAGCTGAAGAAACTAATATTGATAACATTGCCACCCACTTTATCGATTTGGGTGCTGGTGAAAAGATTGAATACTGTGAATCTTCTAAATATTACAGAAAGGTAGATCCTGAAGTATCTGATCCTAGATCTCTCTAATACTCTCCTTGCCACAGAACTTATCTCTTAATGAAAGATACTTAGATTAACCAATATGTCTTCCCTACTCGTCCAGTTTTAGATCGTGAAGTATTGGGTGAAGCTAAATTACTCCTTTGGGAAAAGATTTCAAATTTGAAATTCTAAGTTAGTCATGGTGCTGTAATTCCTAATTTTGTTACCAGAAGAGATTTCTTTGAACATGAATTAAGTAATCCTTTGAATAGAAGTTTAAAGGGTGTTAAAACTTTCTACTTCCTTGCTTCTCATATTTAAGGTATTCCTTGGATTAATCCCGAAGTCTACCCTGAATATTTATGGACTCCCAAAAGACATTTGTAAAATTATGTTTCTAAAGAATACTATGAATCATTCATTAATGCCTTGCATGATGTTTGAAATTCTGAATCAAAATCCTAATTACTTAAAATATTTTAATTTAATTGTCCTTGTTAGATTTTTAAATGTTTATTGTATATTTTTTAATATTCATATGTTTTTAAAGAGAGAAAATTTATTTAATTTTCAATCAACTCATCATCTGTATGCATGCATTAGTTTATGAATATTCCATTTCTTTTTTTAATTTTTTGTAAAATTACTTAATATTAAAAAGTAATTTAAAAATGAAATAGTATTATAAAATATGATATTTATTTAAGTACCCAAATAATTTATTACTTTTTTCAAAAAATCTTTAACAATAATATTATAAATTACATGAATGATATCTACTCAAAAAGGGGAAATTGAATTTAAGTAGAATAAATGAAAAGTAAATAAATATTTAAGCAGTAAAATAAATTGGAAGTGAGTTATATTATGAATATCAATTTTAAAAAATATCTTAAAATTAACGAATGATAATTATCGAATTCTTCCATTATTATTCTAATCTGTATCTATTTTATATTATTTAACATCAATTTGTTAATAAAAAATCAATTCATTTACACTATTTTTTAATTTTTCATAATATCAAATTTATTGGAAAATTATTTTAGTTCGAAATATAATTTGAAATTTAGTAATTCTATTAAATAAAAACTCTAAGGCTTACTTATTATTATTATTTATTTATATCTTCAACTTTCTTCCAATAAATAAACTAATAATTAAATAAATATTATAGTTTTAACCAACAGCATATCCAGGTTCCAATCATAAATAGGCCCAATATGAATGAAAATGAATTTTTAGGGGCTGACATTTAGATATTTTTTTTTGCCAAATTTATTGAGTGCAAAGTATAGTGGTAGAGGGAGATTATACAAAATAATGTTATTAAATTAATTAAAGGAAAAATGATATTTGGAATATGATAAAAATAAATTTTACCATTAGTCTTTAACAACTAAATAAATATATTTCTTGCCTATCAAATGACCATTTATTAAATTGTCCATATATTTTAAATTCTTAGAGAGAATTATAAGGGTATAGCCAAGGCAATAAAACTCTCCAAGAATGTAAAAAAGATTAGATAAACATAAGAAGTATAATACAATATAATCTGCTGTTTACTCTTTGACATTCTCTGTAGAAAAAGAAATTAAATTATTAAAAATAATTCTATCATTTCATGCCTTCTTTTAAACTCCTTCTCCCCTACTGAAAAATCTTAAATAAAATTTACTTAACCAGATATTTCAAAGATGAATCATTGAATATTGTAAATGTAGATACAATTACTTTATAAAAAATAGAATTCTTTTTACTATAAATTTTTTTAATTTCGTAATATTAGCCTAGAAGCACATCAGAGGAAGAAAATATTAGCATTAAGAAAAATATATTAGGAATAGTTATTTAAAAAATAAATTCATTAATTGGCTATGGATTATTAATTAAAATGTGTGGTATTTTAACTAAGAATATTTTTAAAATTTCTTATTTAAATATTCATCGAAAGTATAATTTAAATACCTAGATTAAAGATTGAAGTCTCAGTTAAAATTTATCATTTATAAAAAAATTGAGAAGATGTTTTTAATTTCATAAATTTTTATAAACTTTTGTTTAGTTTTAAAAATAAAAATTAATGCTTAATCAGATAAAAAATATTAAATTAACCTAAACATGTTTGCTTTGAGAATAGTCAAAAATTTAAATAATAAATAAACGTTTTTAATAAAAGAAATACTTTACTGCTATTTTTTAATTAAGTGATTGATTTTTTTCCAAAGTGTTAAGAATTTTAGACTAAAAGGAAAGTAAGTTATAATTAACATAAAATCTATATTTATTACTATAAAAGTGATAATAAATAATAGAAATACCAATAATATTAATATTTCAACACAGATTTTTTTTATTTTTGTCTTGTTTAAAAAATATTATTAGATATTCTAGATCATAAAAGTTTCTTTGCTTCTGGTAATTAAAATACCATATATTTACTGTAATTAAGAATACTTAATTGTAATAAAGAAAGATAAAAAACAATTAAATTTTAATAATTTTTATATTAAACAATCAAGCTTAAGGTAAGCATGAATATAACTCAAGGAATACCTAAACCTCCTAGATAATTCAACTAATAATAAATAAGCAATAAAAGTTTAGATCAAGATGGATCCAAATCAGAGAGCAACAAGTTTATACAAGAACATTCGAATGATAACATGAAAAAAGATTTTGGATTTTAATATATTTCACATTAGTAGAACTAAAAATTTGGAGATAGAGACTCAACGTTAGCAAGACAGTCAATATATGAGATATCATTAGAAGAATACTTTGAAAATGCAGAGAAAAGAAGTTTGAGATCTCAATTATCTATTATAAACAGTCAAAAATGTAGTATTCTTTATACCCCAAATAGTATTTTAGCTGTAACTTTCATAAATAAAAAAAAGCTATTCTGAATAGTGGTGTTTTAAGCTAAAATCTTGCATAAAAAAGCTACTCATAATAAAAAAAACCAAATATTTTGAATACAGCAAAATTTAAAGATTCTTAATAAGATGTGGAAGATTTATATGATAGTTAACAAATTAGTAAGGCGATACAATCCGAATATCGTACTCACTCTAAGAAACGCTACACTAAAAAATCATAAATGACCTATTCAAAATTAGATGAGCCTTTGAATAATTAAGATAGTAATATTGAGTCAGAATAAAAACTGTAAATGTCTTATTGTAGTTCTAAACAATAAAAGTTCATTTGGAAAAAGAAATGGATTAAAATTTTATATTATATTTCAAAGGTTAAACGATTTGCAATTTAATGCTCTGTTTTATTTCGGCCTCATCTTTTAAACAAAATTTAGGTACAACTAATTAATGATTAAGGAAGTAACTAATAATACTCTTCTTATTTGCACAGTTAAGCTAAGTATGAATTAGGAAGATAGTTTTCTTATTCAAATTTTAGAAATTATGTTTCCTTCAGAAGTTATAGAAAGATAATAAAATTTATAGTCAACAAATTTGGATGGGTTTTTTCGGCACTTACAAATATATATCATTTTTACATCTAAATGATTTCTATACTGTTAATGAATTTACCTCTATTTCATTACTTATCTAAACTCTATGTTATCTGGGAAACTATCATATTTATTTGCTCCTCCCTTCTTTTTTTATATATCCCTTTTGAATATTCCTTTTAAATAGAAAGAAATTAATTCTTCTAGATCTACTTCTAATATATTTGCCCAATTATATTTGGATTGAATATATTCATTAGAGCTAATACAAAGTCTACTTAGAATAAATCCTTTATAGAAAACCATATTTTAATTTTTCATAAATATTTCAAAACAGAAATGATTTAAGATATCTTAAGTATCATCTCCCTTAATTATAAACTATTTGGGTTTGACGGTTCATATTTTTTATTCTTCATAAGGTTTACCAAATCTTTTCGAGTTTTAAGCTTACTTAGAGAAAAGTTCTTATTAAATCTCAAAATATCAGGTATTTTACATAAAATTGAAATTTTCTACTATTATATTTTTTTTATTAGCTTAAAACTTTTTTTACTTTTAAATAAAGGTTTTGTCTCATTATTATACTTATTGAGTTTGGTTCTCTATTATATTCATTTAATAAGCTGTGTATGGTATGCCGTAGGAAAATATGGATTGCAATTTGATTAAGGATGGATTTAAAAATATTCAATAGAGTTTGAGCCAATCCATATTAAATATCTATGTAGTTTTTACTACTCGGTCATTACTATGACAACAATCGGCTATGGAGATATTGTACCTCAATCTTTCTATGAAAAATTAGCAGTTATATTTATAGCATTTGTATCTTCTTTTGTATTTGGCTACTCTATTAATTCTATTGGTAAATACATTTAATATCTTCCCCGTTATCTTATTCTTTTTACATCTAGGTAATATTTTGTCAGATTTCAAAAAAAAGAACGATATTTATCTTTAAGAAGTTGCCAAAATTAATAAGTACTTTAAGCAATATCATGTTGATCTGGAATTATAAGCTATATCAAGATAGTATTTAGATTACATTTATTCAGATACCAAGCAAGAAATGGTTTGTTCTATTGATTAATTATCAAGTTTATCAGAGTATTTGTAAGATGAGATTAAAATAAATGTGTTTACAAAAAGATTGAAGTAACATAGCTTATTTAGAGATGCCTTTTCAGATAATACATTATAATAAATAGCATTAAAAATGAAAGAAATTATTTATTCTCCAGATTAAAATATAATAGATAGCTAAAATGCTAAAGAAAATATGCTTTATATAGTTCATTCAGGTGCCGTAACAAAGTATTGCTATTAGCAAGACAATAAAAAATTAAGAGAAATTAGAGTAACTTATTTTTTAAAATTAAATCTTAGATTTAAAATTAACTTAAAAAATAGAAAGTTTATGAAGGTCAATTTTTTAGTTTAGATAGATTCTTTACAGGATAGCTAGATATAATTTACTCATATAAAAGCTTAGGAATTAGTTCGATATTATAAGTTTAATTAGATTAGTTTCTTGATATCGTTAAAAAAAATGAAGAGGAATACGAAAAATTTATGAATATAAAAGATTAAATAATTTATAATTAGAATTATGGAGCTGCAAATTTATCCTGTTTTTCATGTTAATAAAAGAATCATTAATTATTACAATGTCCTTATATTTTTTAAAATGGGAGAAGGGCCAAAATATTAAGGGACTACTTTAAAGATATAGATGAGAAAATAAAGTAGTTTAAAAGGCCCTTTAGAAAGCTTCGATTTCAGTCATTACTTAACAGATAAAATATTTAAAATTTAACAGAAAATTACATAAAAAGTTGCTCAAATCTTGATTTCTCTTATCTGATACCAATAACTCAAGAAGATGATTAGTATCAAAATAGCGAAGAAATTAAATAGCTGATGCCATAGAAAGATAATGAAAGATATATTAGCTAAAGAGATATTTCGAATAAAATGGAAATGACTGAAAGTGAAAAGAACAGGAATTTAAAAATTTCCTTATTTTAATCACCATCTTATCATGCTCAACTATAACCAAAAAGAATCAGTATAGGAGGAGAGGATTAAATTCCAATAAATGATCAAAATTTAAATTAAAGTTAAAATGTAAAAAGTGACTTAAGCCTACTTAAAGGAGCAGTAACGCCATTTTTGTAAGAAAGGAGTTAAAGATATGTACCTTCAATTGAAGGTCTTAGTAAAATTGAATAAGAGTCAGCAGATTCAGGTAAGTTATAAAATTGTATTTATTTTACTCATAATATTTCAAATTATTTTAAAGTGGATGAATAGACTGGAAAGAATGTTAAAAAAGTTGATTTTAATAAGGAGTAATAACACTTATCAATACCATTGAAATATTAAAAAGATTATTCAAACATGACTAAATAATTAGAAGTAATAAAGGAATTGGCAACTAATTTGTCGTATGATTATTTTTTTATACTATTTAAAGTATTTTGTTTTATCCTTTCTTTTATAATAAAGTAATCAACTTGAAATTAAAAAACTAATGCCGATTATAGGATCATCATAGAATTTTATAGCTAGTGAGAGAACAATACAAGAAAAAATAAGAAAAAAAGGGTAAAATTCTGCTGATAGGACTTTAAGTAACAATGTTTAATAAAATCTTTAAAAAATAAATGAAAACTATAATTAATTTGAGAACAATTAGCTTTTCCAATATGATTTTGATTAATAACATGAATATCTTTATTACTTTCCGAATTAAAATTATGAGTAAATCATTAATAAAGCTAATTAAAAATACTATAAATCTAACGCTAATATAAAATCTATGATTATGAAGAAGTTAAAAAGATAACCTAAGATGTCTATATATTAAACTAAATTTTCTTGATTTAGAATTTTAATAGGTGTATGTATTATATTAGATTTTATTATATCAAATTACTCTTAAACAATAAAATAATTTATAAATTCTTATTTTTAAATACTCTGTTAAATTCCATCTTCCTTTTATGTAGTAAAGCCTGCATAAGTTGGGCACCTTCGGTATCACAAACAAATATTTTTAATTTTTTGAAAAATGCCTTATTTTAAAAAGCTTTTATTCTACAATATATTAAACTACAAAAAATATATACATAAAAAACTAGTAAATAAATTATATTTTAACAAATTTATTTTTAGTTAAAATATTAACCATTCAAATTACTATCAGCTTAAGTGTAAAAAATGGTCATAGTTATTTATTTATTTTGAGATTTTAAGATAAGAGAAGGAAGAGTTTAACTAAACTTCTTTTACTTTTTAATAATTATAATTGTTAAACATACATGTAGATGAATTAAGAGAAGTTAAAAAAATAGAAATTGTAATCAAATGAATTTATTAGTGTCGTGTTAACTAATCTTTATAGAAAAAACAATAATTTAATGGAATACACCACTTTTATTATATGAATTTATATGTAGGTGATAGAAATAATAAATTAAATTATTCATTTTTTCGATTTATTTATAAATAAAGATTATCCACATAAATTATTAGATTTTTTTAATTGAATCATATTATTACATTAAAAATTTAGAAAATCTATACCTTATTAAGGCAATACAATAATATGAATAGTAACACAATTATTTCAAAATAGCATTATAAAGAAAAGCCAACTTTTTAAAAATAAATATCCTCCGATTGTATTGATCATTAAAATTATAGAGATGATAGTTTGATAGATTTATAGCAAATGGATTAAACTAATTAATTTTGCTTTGTAAAATTGCATTCTACATAATAAAAATAAAAATCTGGAGATAAAGATTCTACATTGTGCAAATAATCAGTTTATGAATCATTTAATGACTTAAGATTAGACTTAAATAATGATTCTATTGAAAATGCTAATCAATAAATAATTTAGAGTAACTTTTATCCAATATTCTAACTTTCATGTTATTTTTAAAAATTAGATACTCCTACTAATGAGGGAATTAGCTCTGTGATTAAGAAATGGGTAACTAAAAAGAAAAGGGTGTACAGTCATTCTATCAATTATTAAGAGGATCAACTAGATAACCTAAGTTTGACCACAGATCAAAATATTAGAAGATCTAACATTTCTTAAAATCGCAATGAATCAAGTATAAAGTATAAAAGAAGTACGCGATCTTTTAGAGAACTATCTATCAAGTAGAAATTTGAAGATAGTATTACTTTAGTAGAACAAAATAAATTCAATAGCTCTAAAAGTAGAATATGGAAAAAAAGCTGGCTTTTAATAATTTATTACATATCAAAAGTGAAGAGGCTCTCTAGATATAGTTCACTTTTTTATAGACCTTAAATGCTAAGTAAAAAATAAGTAAACCTAATAAATGACATTGGAAGTAGCATGTAGTTCTGCTCAATCCTAAAATAAAAAGGCAAATATGAATTAGGTAGATAGTTTTCATATAAAAAATTCTCAAAACACTTATCTTTTAAAAGCTATAGAAAACTGGTAAAAGTTATTGTAAAATACTTTAGTTGGATATTTTAAATTGCAATAAGAATTAAAATTCTCTATTACTCTATAATTTCTTTCATATTTTAATACTTACCGCTATTCCATTATTTATCCGGGATTTATATAATTTGGGAGATCATTATCTTTTTTTGCTCAGCACTTCTATTTTTGTATATACCTTTCGAGTATTCTTTTCAGTTTGAAAGAACAAAATTTCTATAATTATACTTGAGTCTTATAGCTCCAGCTATATTTGGCTTAGATATGTTTATATAAGCAAATACTAAATCAACTTAAACATCCTCCTTTATCGAAAGTCACATTCAAATATTTCATGCATACATGAAATCAGATTTTGTTTTAGATTTATTAAGCGTCCTATCATTAAATTATTAGATCTTCTATTTTAATTTTTCCTATTTCTTTTTTTTTGTGAGAATTAACAAATCATTCAGAGTTTTAAATCTATTTAGGGAAAAATTTCTTCTAAAAATGAAGATATCAGGTAAATTTAAAATTATTTTTATAATTTGTTAAATAAGATATTCTATAATATAATAAAGGAGTTATATCACTTGTTTATTTGTTATCTTAAATGTTATTTTTTTCACATTTGATATCTTGCTTTTGGTATTGGATTTGCTCAAACTAATTATAACAATAATTAGGTTGGCTGGCTACATATGAGATTATAGACTAGCCAATATATATTAAATATATTAAATGCTTTTACTATTGTGTCATAACGATGGCTACAATTGGATATGGAGATATGACTCCTTAAACGGAATGGGAAATGCTAAGTGTTATTGTGATAGCCTTTATTTCATGTGGATTTTTTGGGTATTCTATTAATTCAATTGGTAATGATGATTTATAATTTACACTACATAACTTACCTTATATTTAATATGAATTAAAGGCAATATATTATCAGATTTTAAACTTAAAAATGATCAGTACTTGTAAGAAATAGCTAAATTAAATAAATATTTTAAACTCCATGAAGTTGACTTAGAATTATAAGCTAGATGTAGAAAATATTTAGATCACTTATTTTCAGATGATAGAGACGAAAATATTTGCACTATTGATTCGCTTTAGAGCTTATCAGAATCACTACAAGAGGAAATAAAAATTAATTCTTTCACAAAGCGCCTAAAAACTCATCCAATATTGAAACAATTATTTTCTGAAGAAACCCTTTAGCAACTTTCATTAAAAATAAAGGAAAAAATATATTATCCAGACCAGTATATTTCTGATATTACACATAAAAAAGAACCAATAATGTACATAATTCATTCTGGTGCAGTTAGTTAATATTACTCGAATGAGGATCGAAAATTAAAAGAAATTAAAGTAATTCTAATTCTAATTTCATTAACATTTCTGCAAATTTTTTATTTTCCAATTAAAATTATAAAAAAAAACATTATTTTATTAAACCTATAGAAATTAAATGGCGGATAATTTTTTGATATGCATCGATTTTATATCGGAAACTATGAATTGGAATATGTCTATAAAAGTAATAGCAACAGCTGCATTTTAGAAATCCCTTATTCTCATTTTATTGAGATTATAAAAAAAAATGAAGAAGAATACTAAAAATTCATGAATTTAAAAGATTAACTTACATTTAATAGCAACTTTGGAATAGCAAATCTTAGGTGTTAATCTTGTTTACAGAATACTCATCAATTATAAAATTGCCCTTTTATTTTTTATTAGGGTAACAAATAAAAAATACTTAAAAGATATTTCCAAGAAATTGATAAAAAAATATAAAACTTTAAAAGATAAAAACCAAGGCTTAAAATATCTTCTTTATTTCATTAACAACTCGTATTAAGCTAAGCCGAGTAGTTCATTTTAAATAATAAATCAACGTTATATGAATTTTCAATTGAAGAATTTTGTGATTCTCAGGAGTTTTTACATTCAGATAATTCAATAAATATTTAATACTAGAGCTAAAATCAAGAGTAAATAAGTGAAAGTAAAAGTATTGATATTAATAACTCGAAGATAAGCTCAAATCTAAATGAGGAAAAATAACATTTAAGTTGTATGAAGTAAGACAGAGTATCAAACAGAATAATTTCAGGTGAAGAAATTCCTCTTTAATAATTTTAAACTTAATCTAGTCTATAGAGTATAATGAAAAATAGATTAAGTTAGTAGCAAATAAATGAATAAGATAGTAGTATTGATGAATCTATTAAGGGTAAATTAAATTTGGATAAGATTATTTAATTTTAAATGATTAATTTAATCAGTAAAAGATGGAGGTAGTAAAATAATAAAGAAATAAGAATTGACTTAAGAAATTTTAGTTTCATAATTGAAACATTAAAAAGATGGCAAGTACAAAGGAGTTAATTCTGATCGCATGATAAATTTTAATTAGATGTAAAATTTTAAAAATTGGAATTAAATTAACAAAATTTATGTTATTTTAGAACTTTAGAAGGCTCTGATCTCATGGTTTAAAAAGGATAACATTTTGGTTCTTCTCTTCATAAAACAATAGATAAGTTAGTTTAAGATAAATTAAGAAAAAAAATTGCTTTTTAGTTAGCAAAAAGTATTTTAAATGAAAAAATATAAGATGAAAACAATTAGAAATAAAAATGTGATTCTAATAATTAAGAATAAGAAATCTTCCTATTAGATTTCGATCAACTAAAAGTATATTCCTATTATTTTCCTAATGGAAATTATGATTAAATTATAGAGAAGGCCAATTAAAACAAATAATAAAGGTATGCTAGTTTAAGAGAGGCTACTTTAAGAAAAAGATAGAGCAGGTATTAAAAAACTATTCATCATTCTGATTAAAGAAATAAAAATAATTTAAGAAAAAGTTAAGGAATATTTAATAAGTCATGAGTTTATAGTTTACGATAGCTTGTAGTAAAAATTAACTTATCTTAGTGTAAAGCAATTATTAATTAAATATATCAATCAATATTAATAGATTACTTTTAACCATAAATTCAAAAAGCTCTCATTAATTAATGAAAGAACAATTAAGTTAATCCTTTTTTAGGTTATTTTTTTAATAACTAATTTATGTATAGGTTTCAATAAAAACCTCAAATAAAATTTTAATTAACATATTTTTTATTATTTCAAAAAATTATTTTTAATAATTTATTTAAAAATTGAATTTTAAAAAAAAATTTTTTAATACTCATTTATTATTAA
This sequence comes from Tetrahymena borealis, assembly GCA_000260095.1. Lineage (NCBI taxonomy): Eukaryota > Ciliophora > Oligohymenophorea > Hymenostomatida > Tetrahymenidae > Tetrahymena > Tetrahymena borealis. The sequence goes on along the minus strand of JH651288.1, from coordinate 372,334 downwards.
AACAGAATTAATCAAGAAAATTAAATTGAAGCAAATAAACAAATTTAATAATTAATTAATTTTTAAAATACATAAATTTTATAGTTTTTCAAAATTATTAATAATCAAACCACTAAATTTTTAATAGCGCTATTGCTATAATCTCAACTAAAAAATAACCTAAAGAAAATAATTAATATTGTAATTTATTAAAAAGCTGGAATATAGATCAAAAGCTAGTAATTAAATCTATGTTACAATCTAAAGAAACTATATTTAAATTTATCCTATTAGCTGTTCTTTATAATCCTAAATATTCATTAATAAAGTATTAACTTGTATCTATAATTAATATCTAAAAATTTTACTAAAAGTTGTAAATGTATGAGTAAAGAATTTTTATATCTTCTTTAAATTTCTATGAAGGAAAACTCTTTGAATTAAATTTCTAATTAAATAGGATTCTTCATTGTTTTTAAAGTAATTCACAACAAAAACATAGGCTACTATAACAACTGTTTCTACCTATGGAGAATTTTTATATTAAAAATAGAAGATTATTTAGTTTTAAGTAGAACCTAAGAGGTCTTCCTTTATTAGGACTGATAAAAAGTAATATATGATAATCAATAAATATTTAGAAATTTTCAATTTCCACCATATTCATTAATTTAGGTTATTAGGAATTTTGTATTTGATAAAAAAATTAAATTAGGTGTAGTTATTAATAAAAAAAATATCCCTCTTTTAAAAATAATAAACAATTTATACTTTAAAAGAAGATAATATTTTTATTTTCATTCCAAAAAATTATTGTGAATTTATTTACATTTAAATTAGTAATAGATAATTTTGAAATAAAAAAGTAATTTCTTTACTTCTTAATATTAATTTATTATTATTCTACTTAATTTTAAATCTACTTTAATTAAGTTATTAGCCCAATAATGGATGATTAAAATAAATGTAAATAATCAAAAGAAATAATAAAAAAATTCAATAAGAACTTATAAAATAATACTTATTTATACAAATTTAATCAAACCAATTGTTTGTTACTATAAATTCAACAAATTAATAAAATAGAACGATTCAATGAGTAAAAAGAGAGAAGAAAAAAATTTAAGTATTTCAATACAAAAAAATCCTTAAAATTCTTTGGTTTTCAGTAAAGTTAATGATACCAGTAGATAGGAATAATTTAGTATGAATGAAGATTCCATTTATGAGTTCAAATAATAACTATTTTGTAATAAAGTTTTAACTTTACCATAGTCATAAAAGCTAGGAGATTGGGATTCTACTTTAGTTGCAGGGAACGGAATTTAGGATAGCGAGATAATGCATTTATAGGATTCTTAACAGAGTAAGAGAAAGTTTCAGTTAGAATAGTAGAAATTAGATGGTAGCTAATAAATTGGTGAATTTTATATATCTCATCTATTATTTAATATATTTATCAACATTTTGTTAAATTATTTAGAAGAAGCTTGGCATGAACAAAACACTCTTTAATAAACTAAATAAGTTTAAGAAGGAGAACATAGTTTTATTGAATTTAAATAAACAGAAAATGAAAAGGGTAATATATAAAACAATAAAAGTATGAATATAGATAACGGGAAAGAAACTTAAATGGTTTAATTTGAGAGAAAGAGTGCTCAGAGTAATGAAATAAAATTCTTTAGATCTACTAGAACATCTAAATAAGCTAAACCAAAGTGCAATGAAAGTTTATTATACTAAAATGATAAATTATTAGATGTCAGCGCAAATAACTAATCAAAATTCTACTTATTTTAATCCAAAATTTGGAAAAAAAAGTGGCTATAAATATTCTATTATATATGGAAATTTAAAAAGCTGGCAATATAATCATCTATGTTTTTTAGACCTCATTTACTTAGTACTAACCAAATAACTCTAATAGGAGATTAAGGAAGTGATTTATAAATGGGTTAACCTAACTTTGGCTTTGGAAATGGAGCATTTTTTAACTATTTATCTGAAGATTACTTCTATCAGAAAATGAGAAAGTATATTTCTTTTAGAAATTATAGAAGGATGGTGAAGTTAATTGAAAAATATTTAGGATGGATGTATTAACTGTCTATTAAGATAGAATTGCTTTATTTATAATTAATTAAATCAATATTTTAATATATTCCATTAATTCACTATTTAAGTGGGTTTTTTATTCTTTGGGAAACTGTTATCTTCTTAACATCATCCCTATTATTTCTTTACATTCCTTTTGAGTACTCTTTTGAAATAGAAAGAAGTCACTTTTTTACTTAATACATCTCGATTATTTACCCAATAATTTTCGGGTTCGATATATGTATTAGAGCTAATACTAAATCAACTGAAAATGGATCGCTTATAGAGAATCACATTTTGATATTCCACAAATATCTAAAATCTGATATGATCCTTGATATTTTAAGTATATTATCTCTTAATTATTATATATTTGGAAGTTCAGCCACTTCATTTTTCTTCCTTTTCAGAATCCAAAAATCTTTTAGAGTTATTGATCTTTTTAGGGAGTAATTTCTTTTGAAAATGAAAATCTCTGGTAAATTATTTATTAATTCACCTTTTTTTTTAGAATAATCAATAAAAAATTTATATATTTAAAAATTATAGGTGTAATATCACTTTTATTATTATTTGCATAGGTGCTGTACTACTCGCACTTAGTCAGCTGCATTTGGTACACTATTGGTAGAACTTAAATTGATAAAAATGAAGGGTGGATTCTAAAATATGATGTTTTAAATCAACCAATTTACATAAAGTATTTAAGGAGCTTTTATTATTCTGTAATTACAATGACAACTATTGGATATGGAGATATGACTCCTCAAAGTGATATAGAAAAACTTGTAGTTATATTTTTAGCTTTTATCTCTTGTGGAGTTTTTGGGTATTCAATTAATTCTATTGGTAATATTTCTTTCCAAAAAAGACTTTAATTAATCAAAATTAAATGTAACAATTAAAAAATATAACTATAAATAGGTAACATCCTTTCAGATTTTAAGTAAAAAAATGATCAATACCTTTAATAGATTGCTAAAATTAATAAATTCTTTTAGTAACACTCTGTCGATTTAGATTTATAAGCTAGAGCCAGGTAATATTTGGATTATATTTACTCTGATAATAAGGTAGATAATTTAAGCTCAATAGATTAGCTTGCATCTTTATCTGAGTATTTAAAAAATGAAATAAAGGTTAATGCATTTACAAAAAGAATAAAGAATATTAAATTATTTAATGAAATATTTAGTGATTCTACTTTATAAGAGTTAGCTTTAAATATGACAGAAAAGATATATTCTCCTGATTAAAGTATTATTGATATATCAAATATTTAAGAACCTATGTTTTATTTGATTTAGTCTGGTTCTGTTTAACAATGTATAGTTAATTGTTAAAATAGAAATACTAAAACTATAAAGGTAAATTCAAATTTTATTAATCTTCAAAATAATTTTTATTTTTAGCCACATTTCAATTTTAATTTTTTTCTTACTATCAATTAATACAAAATATTAAAAAATTGAATCATAATAATATCGTAATAATAAAGTTAAATATTATCCTATGTCAACATTTTAATCAACAAGTTTACTAATTCCAAAAAGAATACATAAAAAATATTATTTTATAAAATTAGAAATTTTATGAAGGATAATTCTTTGGATTAGATACATTTATATCAAATACTTATAAAGAGAATTTTTATTATAGAAGTATAGGAATCTGCTCAGTATTAGAAATTCCTTTAAATATTTATCTGAATATTATTAGAAAAAAATCTGAAGAGTATGAAAAATTTGTATATGTTAAAGATTAGCTTATCTTTAATTAAAATTAAAATTATATACATTAGAGATGTGAATCTTGCTAATAAAAGTTCCACAGTCTTTATAATTGTCCTTTTATATTTTATTCAGGTAAAAAAGAAACTATCCTAAGATAAAATTTCTAAAAAACGAATGAAATTATTAAGCATTTTAAAAGATAAGATAGAAAAATAATATTTAAAACACTAAGAGATTAAAAATAAATAAATGAACAGATTAGTTTATTTTATTTTAATTTTTCTTCTTTTTCTCTTAATGATATTTCATTTATTCATGAAAATTAAGATAGAATTGATAATAAAATACCTTAGTAAAATAATGAAAATATTAGTGAAAATGATAAAGAAGTAACTGTAAATGAATTGTAAGATTTTTTTGGTTAAATTAATATATTATATATGATAAAAAACAAAAAAAAGGAATTAAGTTCTAGTGCTATCTAATCATCAGAAATTAACAGAAGATTCTAATACTGATGGTCTAATTCAAAAATCTGGTAGTGTGTAGTAGCAAGTCTAATACTATTAAAATAATAACAGTGAAAAAGGTAATTAAAAAGCTCTACCTGAATTATAAGTCAAATACTCACAGGAAGAATAAAATGATCCTTAACCTAGTAATTTAATTAAACTTTAATCAATTTTTTAAATAATTGATGCTAAAAATTTATTATATCTTTCATTTGTAAAATTTATAAATAGAATCTTTAGCAAAAAAACGAGACATTTTTTAAGAAAAACCTATGATTAGCATATCGTAAAGATCTACTAAAGAAATAAATTCCTTAAGAAGGATATCAGACCAATTTAATGAATTGTAATCTCCACTGATTAAAAAGTAAATTTAAGCAATGAAGTATCTTTTATATCTTTTTTTAATAATTTTTTAGAAGTTTATTAAATAATGAGAAAAGAAATTCTATTGTGAAAATGATAGCACATAGTTAATTATAATAAATGGTAGAATAAATTTTAAGAGATAAAGCCAATTTATAAGCAGAATATTAAAATTAGTAAACCCTTAAAATAGATCAAGAGAATCTTACAAAAATTTCATAAATGCCAACTTATGAATAAAAGAATGTAATACTATAATAATTTGATGCTGCAAGAATATACTTATACTACTTTCCTTCTTATAATTATGATAAAGTGGTTCAGAGATTATAAAGGAAATTATAATCAACAATGTTTTTGATAAAGGGCAGTAATAAAAAATAATTGAAGATCTCTAGGAGATTGCTAAATTGATTTTTAAAACAAAAGTTAACAATTTGGAATTAAATTAAGTGAATTAATAATAATAATTGAAATAAGTTTATTAGATATTATGTTATGCGTAGATTATAAAATAAATAATAAAAAAAAGGTTAATTCATATGAGTTTAGCAATTAATATTTACATACTATTCTTTATCAATAAATAATTATTAAAAATTTTTTTGAAGTTTTAAGAACAGTAATAATTTTTAAAAATTTGTAATAACTTTACAAAAAGCACTCTAAAAATTTTAATAATCTTCAGGATAATTAATAATTATTAGAAAATGTATTAAAATATAAAGATGTAGGAATATGAAATTGGAATTTTAAGCCCTTAATCAGAAATAGAGGAAAGAAAAAAAACAAACGAAACTTAAAAAGAAAGCTTTGCATATCCAATTGATTATTCATTTGAAACTCCTTAACATTAGTATAATACTTTTAAAGCATTCACATAGTAGTAGAAATAAAAGATAGGTGATAATGACTAATCAATAGTATTTGAAGGAACCGAAAAATAATCTGATTTCTCATTAAAAGATTTAAGAAATAACGAAAAAGTTTATACTAAAAATAATACATCCTTAACTAAAAGTAAATTATTTACCAGCATTATCCTATTCAAATCCATATTTTAGTATCACTAGATTAGGCAAAGTTAGAAGAATCAAAGTTTAAGATAGAAATAAATGGTCTTTATAAACAAGGAAATATTTTAAAAATATTTAATGGGGATAATGAAAGCTTTGAAAGTAATAATAGCTTAGTGAATAGTATAAGTAATAAAAATCCAAGGTTGTTACCTTTAAGGTAACAAAATATGAGATAACAAAGTATGTGGATAAATAATTCAAATGTAGAAGAAAGCAGCAACCCTAAATTAAGGGAGAATACAAAGAGAAAACTAACAAACCATGAAAAGTTATAATTGGAACAAGATTAAGATACTTAAATTAAATCGCGTTTGGTAAGCGAACCTCAAAATTTATGGAAGAAAAAATGGATCAAAATTATTTTCTTCATAAATAAAATTAAAAGAATTGCAATTCAATCTTCTATATTTTTTAGACCTCACCAACTCAATTAACTGTAGATTAAGTTGATTGGAGACTAAGGCAGTAATTTAATTTATGCTGCTAATTAAAAAGGAGCTCGAGAGATTAGTGATAGATTTTAATTTAGTAGCTTTGATAAATACTTTTCTTATCGAAATTATCGCAAAATCATTAAATTTGTTAGTAACTATTTAGGATGGTATTTTTCCTGTATATCTAATATCTCCCACTATTATTTAACAATGTTATAAATGATTTTTCAATTCATTCCTCTATTTCATTTTCTTTCTAGTCTTTACATCTGCTGGGAGATAATTACATTTCTCTGCACTGCCTTCCTTTTCCTCTATATCCCTCTAGAATACTCTTTCGTAAGCGAAAGAACCTATTTTATTCAGTATTATTTTGAAGTGTTGTGTCCTATTATATATGGAATAGATATATTTATTAGATCTAATACTAGATCAACAGAAAATGGAGAGTTTATAGAAAATCATATAAAAATATTCCATAATTACCTCAAAACTGACATGATTTCTGATATAATTAGTCTTATTTCATTAAATTATAGGCTGTGGGATAGCTAAGCAACTTATTTTCTCTTCTTCATACGAATTACTAGATCTTTTAGAGTTATCAGCTTATTAAGAGAATAATTTTTACTTAAAATAAAAATATCAGGTTATTAAAGTTAAAAAATTGGGGGAGTATATTTTCAATTATATTTTTTTAATAATAGGGATAATATCTCTTTTGATTTTACTTGCATAACTTTTGTACTTTGCCCATATTGTATGCTGTATTTGGTATGGAATTGGGAAACATGAATAAGCTTATAATATTGGATGGATAATAAAATACGAAATAGATCACTAACCAATCCAAGTGTAATATCTGAGGAGTTTTTATTATTCAGTTATAACTATGACGACAATAGGATATGGTGATATAACTCCATAAACAGATATTGAAAAGCTAATAGTTATTCTTATTGCTTTTATTTCCTGTTGTGCATTTGGATATGCCATCAATAGTATAGGTAATTTTACATTTTCATTAATGGTATAATTAAAATTAAATATAATATTAGGAAATATTCTTTCTGATTTTAAATTGAAAAATGATCTTTATTTGTAAGAAATTGCTAAGATAAACAAGTATTTTAAGTAATATAAAGTAGATCTTGACCTATAAGCTAGATCTAGATAATATCTTGACCTTATTTATTCTGGCAAAGGAGAGGAAATGATTAGCTCAATTGATACCTTATCTACCTTATCAGATTATTTATAAAAGGAAATAAAAGTGAATGTATTCACTAAAAGATTAAAATAAGTTAAGTTCTTTAATGAATTGTTTTCACAAGAAACTCTTGAATAAATAGCTCTAGTTATGGGAGAAAAAATCTACTCACCCGAATAAGATATTATTGATTCAGATAGCATATAAGAGCCAATGCTCTATATAGTACACTCAGGTACAGTTAAAAAATATGCATAAAAGAGTGAAAAAAGTTAAATTAAAGAAATCAAGGTAATACCATATTTATTTCCATAAAGAAATTTATTCTAAAATAATTTTCAAAACGTAGATACATTTAATATTTTGTAAAATATATTTAGACAATTTATGAAGGTGGGATTGTAGGATTTGATCGCTTTGTATCAGGAAATTATGAATCTAATTTTAATTATAAAAGCCATGGAATAAGTTCAGTAATTTAAGTTTCATTAAGTCAATTTCTAGAGGTAGTGAAAAAAAACAGTGATGATTATGAGAAATTTATTTTTGTTAAAGATCAATTAATTTTTAACTAGAATTAAGGAGGTGCTAATTTAAGTTGTGACTCTTGTTGGTAAAAGTTTCATAGCTTGGAGAAATGTCCTTTTATATTCTACTCGGGAAAGAAAGAATAAATATTAAGATTTTACTTTAGGCAAATTAATGATCAAATTAAAACATTTGAGAGAAAAATCCCAAAAATTTGTTTTAATTCTAGGCTTAGCCATTAAGAAATTAAAAAATCTGTAGAATTCTTTTAAAATAATTTGTCAGAATTTTATAATAATGATACACTTGTAAACTTAGAAGACTAAGAGGATGATTTAGAATAAGAGGATAAAATATCTTTTAATAGGTTATAGTTAGAAAAACAAAATGATAAGGCTAGTATTAAAGAAATTCCTAGCAACAGGTTTATCTTGGACTAAGATGGTAACAATAACAGCTAATTTTTAAATAAAAATGAAAAATAAAGAAAAATCTCTTAGCAAAAATACTCAAGTCCTTCTCATAAAATCAGTTTAAAAGAAGAAGGATATTTTATCACTGATGGAGTCCTCCAAAATGCATAAAAAAGTGGACTTCACAACTCTTAAAATGAGTCTAGTAAGTAATAACTGTCTTGGACGGAAATATAGGCTAAGATAGCATCAGAATTAGATATTCCTGATTCATTTAAAAGTAATTTTTTTAAAAATCATTGTTACATTATTTTACTAATTTAAAATTTTAAAGATATCCCTGCAATCAAAACTTTTAAAAGAAATGATAATTTTATTAACCTAAGAAGACTGAGTTCAACCAATGAATAATAGTCTCCATCAAAAAAATAAGATTCAATGCTGGAATAAATTTAATAATACAAGTAAATTTATACTTCATTTTAAATTTTAACAAATAAATATTTTTTCTACTAACAAAGGAATTAATAGAGTAATATTTCAAAGGAAAAAAGAAATTCAAAGATATTATAATCCAATAAGCCAATGAATCCAGGTTAATAAGATGGATTAGCTTATGATTAAGGGTTACATTTTAATAGGTTATCAATAGAAAATTCGCTTAATAAAACACTAATTATCAATAGAAGTAATCTTTCTCAATTAGTAAAATCCTTTCCTTAAATAGAAGCTATTGTTGGATAAACTAACCTTGAATTATTTATATACAAATTTGATGTACTTAAAATATTTTAATTCTACTATCCAAATCAAAACTATGAATAAATTATAGAAAAATTTAACTAAATGATAAAAAATAATAGTAAAAGTTAAATCTTTCAAAAAAAGAATTAAAAGATCCAAAAAAAAAATAATTGAAATCTGTACAATAATTATGTTTTTATACTACTTCCTTTTATACTATAACATACAAATTTTACTCATCAAAAATAAATCAATAAATTACTTAAAATTATCTAACTAATTTATATTCTTAGGTCTACCCTTGAGTATTTATTCTATTTTAGTAAAAATTTCTATTTAGTTACCTCATAGTCTTTATAGTTATTTCAAAATTTATATTTTTCTTTTTCATTTTTAATAATAATTTCAACCATAATCTTGGCAACAACAAATTATTATATATTATTTTAGAACTTATAAATATTATCTTATTTAAACCCAATTATCAAAAATTAAAGATCTCTTATCATAATGAATTAATCTAATATAATATTTAAAGTGAAAAGATGAAAGTAATACAAAAATAGTTATTATTAATTTATTTTTTAGATTAAAAATGTTATTTTATTTATTAGACAAAAATAAATATTCATTTAAATGATTGGTCAGAAAATTATAATAATTCTGGGAAAAATAAATGTAAGGTAGTTGGTATAGATTTTATTTATAAGTATATAATTTTAAGGTGTACATAAAATTCATCTAATATTTATCATTCATATCTGTCTTTCAAAATAACTTATTCACTAATTATATTAAACTAAGTTAATTTCTAAACAAATTAGGTAATAATACTTTTTAATGATTGAATTTCTATCTCCAAATTTAAACTAATCTGATCTCAATCAAATGGATTTACTGGATTAAGAGTAATCTTTCCTTTCAAAAAGTTAAATGGATTAGTAGATAAAAGAGTAATCACTAGATTACTATAATTAAGTCAATGTTAAGGTGAACAATAACTAATAGTAGAAGTAGAAATAAGGAGATTTAGACACATCATTATAAAATATATCAGTATTAATGAATAATATGGATGAAGATAACATTAAAAATTATCAAACTTCTACTAATTACTAGAATTTATTAAGTAGCTCAGCTAAAAAATCAAGTATTTTTCTTTTAATTTAAGTATTTTTTTAATTTTTATCTTCATTTTATTTAAATAATAATAAATAAATATTCCTAAAGGCTTTATTTAAGATAGTGTATATGAATCTACTCTCATTAGAGTGATAGATAATAAAAGCAATAATGAAAGAAGATGCAAATCATAGTAAAATTAATAGTAGTTTGAATCAAGTAGTATAAAAATTAAGAAAAGTAAGCCAAACTCTCTCATATCTAATATAAGTTTACAAGTAAATCAAATAGGATCTGAAACTAAAAGAAGAGCTAATTTACTTTAAATCTAAAGCGAATAAATTCCATGTGATAATTTGTGGTAAAGGAAATGGATGCAAATAATTTATTATATTTCAAAATTTAGAAAAATTGCGAGGGAATTTGCTATCTTTTACAGACCTCACATGCTAAAAAAAATTTAAGTGTAGCTAATAGCTGATCAAGGAAGCAGTCTTTAGTATTAGTCTTCATTGTATCACATTGGATAATTTAAATTAGGTCGTTAATTTTCTTTCTAAAACTTCAGTAAGTATATGACTTTTAGAAATTATCGTAAAATGATTAAATGTGTCATGAAGTATTTAGGTTGGCTATTCTACTTTTTATAGAAAATTTATGAAATTTACTGGCTAGTAGTACAGTTATTATTTTAATATATTCCTCTATTTCATTATCTATCCTATCCTTATATTATGTGGGAAACAATAATCTATATATGCTCTACTATTCTTTTTATCTACATCCCTTTTGAATACTCATTTAAGGTAGAGAGGATATATTTCTTTTCTGTTTATTTTTAAATCATTTGTCCTATTGTCTATGGAATAGATATATTTATTAGAGCTAATACTAAATCTACTGAAACTGGGCATTTAGTTGAGAATCACATTAAAATCTTTAATAAATATTTTAAAACAGAAATGATACCAGATATTTTAAGTGTTCTTTGCTTAAATTATAGGTTATTTGATTCTTAGGCAACTTACTTTTTCTTTTTTATTAGAGTAACTAAATCTTTTAGAATACTAGACATCTTGAGAGAGTAGTTCTTGTTGAGGATGAAAATATCAGGTAATTTATATTAAATTAAAGAAATCTACTTGTATTAAATTTTCATAGATATTTAAAAAATTTGAATATTTTAGAATAAAAAATTAAAATTGATTTAAATAAACTCTTTAGAGTAAGGTTTACAGTATTATTTTTTAGATAACTTTAGTTAATAATGATATTGTTTTAATAAACTAGGAATAATATCTCTTTTATTTTTAGCAGCCTAAGCAATTTATTTTTCTCACCTCATTTGTTGTGTTTGGAATGCTGTAGGTGTTTACGAATCAAAATTTAATGAAGGATGGATAGTTAAATATGATACATTGAATTCTCCAACTTAAGTTAGGTATTTACGAAGCTTTTACTACTCAGTAATTACAATGACTACTATAGGATATGGTGATTATACTCCATGTACAGATTTAGAAAAACTAACAGTAATACTCATTGCCTTTATTTCTTGTGGTGTTTTTGGATATTCTATTAATTCTATAGGTACACTCACAATTAAATTTTTAATCATAATTCAATTTTACTTGAGGTGAAATATAATTGTATTATTATTTTTTCTAAAAGGTAGTATTTTGTATGATTTCAAGCAAAAGAAAAATGTGTACCTCTAAGGATTAGCTATGATAAATAAATATTTTAAGCAATATGATGTTGATTTAGAATTACAAGCAAGAGCGAGAAAATATCTAGATTATATTTATACAGACAAAAAAAATGATCTTTTGTGTTCTATTGAACAACTTTCTAATTTAACTGAATATTTGAGAGATGAGATCAAAGGTAATGTATATACGAAAAGATTAAAGAATATTAAAATCTTTACGGAATTATTTACTGAGGAAACTCTGACTCGTGTGGCTCTTAAAATGAGAGAGAAAATATTATCCCATGATTAAGATATTATCCATATTACATCATAGACTGAACCTACTTTATGTATAGTACATTCTGGAACTGTAGCGCAGTATGTTTATAATGAGAATAATAAATAAGTTAAAGAAATTAAGGTAATTTTATTTAAAAAAATTAACTAATTTGATAAAAAAATTTAAAAATGCAAATTAGAATTATTAGGAAGGATAGTTTTTTGGACTTGAAAATTTTTTGTAAGAAACTTATTATTCAGATTTCAATTATAAGAGTCATGGTATTTGTTGTGTATTGTAAATTTAACTTAGTGATTTCTTGGAAGAAATCAAAAAAAATTCAGAAGAGTATGAAAAATTTTGCTTTCTAAGAGATGAATTGAAGTTCAAGAAGATTTTTTAAAAAGCTGGACTTAATTGTGATTCTTGTGCATAAAAAAACCACAGTCTGAGAAGCTGCCCTTTTATATTTTATGAAGGGAAAAAAGAAATAATTTTAAGGAGATATTTTTAAAGAATAAACAAATAGATAAACTCATTTGAAAGAAAAAATAAATTAAAGAAATTCAGAAGTTTGATCGGCTAGTAGAATGTGGAAAGAGATGCTAAGAGATTTATAAATGAAATTACTCACAATTAAACTTTATCGGATAATTCTTCTAATTATGATGACCAAGAATAAGATGATGACTATGAAGATGATATTGATTAATAAGAAATGGATAACTGCTTTTAAAAGTCAAAAAGCTATTTAAACTAGAAAAGTTTGAAAAGTTAGAAAAGCTTAACCTCAACTTAACATAAGTTGAGTATGATTAATTCAGAGTCCCTACCATATACGCATGTTACATCAAGATAAGATAGAAATTCTGTTATAATTTAGAATCACTCAGCAACACAATAACTTACGAAAATGTTAAGCTTATAAGAGGAGTTTGGATAACAATAAAATGATATTGAACCTTCCATTATTAGACATAGTAAAAACCCTAAAAAGACTGTGTTTATTTGTGAAGAAAAGAATGAGAATGAATATATAGAAAATAATAATTGTAAATTTATTTTAAAGATTATATAAATACTTATATTTTTTCCAAAGAAAAAAGAGAGAGTCACACAGAAAGAAATTCATTATAACATTTTAATAATTAATTTTATAAAGAAAGGCACTCTTAAAGTATAATTAACCCCTCTCAAATAGATTTAAATAATAAATAAATGTAAATAATCTTGAATATTTTTATTGAATTGAATATGTTTCTCCAATTAAAAAGAGGGAAGATTAAATTTTTTAGACAATATTTTATAGGCTTAACTCAATTTTCTTTTAAGAAATAATTATTTTTTAAACTTAATTTTATATTTTATAGTAACAGCAAGCAAATAACCAATGATTTCATATTCTCTTAGATTTAACATATGTTTGAATAGATTATGAAAAAATAAAGAAAAAGTACAATAAAATGGAATGACAGAGGATAAATTTCTGCCTTATTGAAAAGATAAATAGAATTAAATTCTAATACAGAGAAATCTTACTATCCTGCTTTATCTTTAGCATGGGATTAATAGTTATTTTTTTATGATATCGATCTAATAAAAGTCTATAATTTCTACTATCCTAACTAAAACTACTTATAAATAGTTGAGTAATAAAATAAGTTTGATATTTCAATACACTAAATTAATTAATTTAGAAGATAAATCTAAAAGTAGTTGGGATCTAGCAGCTGTAAAGGGAGAGAAAGATGTTCATCATTTTTCCATTAAAAAAATACTAATAAATAGTGAATTTCAATTTACATTAATTTATATTTATTTTAAACTATTCATTAAAAAATAACTTAAAATGATTAAAAAGATTCTCAATAAAGAACAATTAAATAAAACTAAATATTTCTTCAAATGTAAACAATTATTCAAAAAACAAATATCATTTGAATCAAATTATAGTCCCTCCATCAATGACTTCCTCAAACCAACTAACTTGCTTTAAACTTTTGTATTTTTCTTTATTTTTTCATTATCAATAATTTTTGTTTAAATATTGAAGATATATTTTATATTATAAATTAACTGAAGTATGATTTTATAGTTTGATTTACTTTGATAAAATATTCAAGATAAATAAATAGAATTTAAAAATTAAATTTAATAAATAAAAAAACTTGATTTATAAATAGATTAATTAAAAAAAGAAGATAAATATAATTAAGATTATAAATTAACGAAATAAAATATTATAATTTTAAATGAATTAAAGGTTACCTTTGAAAAAAATGAATTATAGATCTATAATTCACTTCTAAATTACATCTTATTCTTTAATAACTGACTAATTATGATGAAATTTGAAATTGCTCTGATAAATAAATCAATATTATTGAATTATAAAAGAAATTATAATATTAATTAAGATTCACCAAAGGTTGAGCTTTTAGATGCATTTAAAATTATTACCACCCTTATTTTTCAATAATTACTAAGTATTAATCTATTATATTTAACCAAATTTTGACAATCCATCAATCAATAAATATAAAATTAGTTAGAAAGATTAAGATTTTTAAAAAAATATCAGTAATTATTCCTAAATAAAATAAGTTCTAACTCATTTATAGTTATAGTTAAACTATTACACTTTATTGAAAGGAAAAAGGTAAAATTTTAAAAATACAGTATACTAAATGAAGACTTGTTTGTAATAATTGTAAAATGGAAAGATTTTTGATGAATTTAAAATATTTAATCTAAATATCAATCAGAGATAAGCTAAAATTTTTATAAAATGTTGAGAAAATTTTTTTAAAATATATGCTTTAAGCCTTTTAAAAGAAAAGATAAGACAAATGAAGGAAGTTGATTAGATGGATTGCTTGTTTATAATTTTAAAAATAAGGAATAAATTTTGTTAATAATATTAGAAGCGAAATGGAAAGTGAGGATGTGGAGAGATGGATGAAACTCAAAGTTTTATTTAGTTTGAAATATAAGCTTAATAATTGATTTTTGTATGAAACTTTGATTATTATTTTGTATTGATGTCATTGTTGATTGTATATTCCAAAAGATGATATAATATTCTGACGTCTTTCTAATCTGATTTTTAAACAGGGGATTCATGTAACAAAATCAATTATTAACTGTAAAGCTAATCAAATATTAATTCAATTCTCTTTCCATTCAGTTGCTTTTCATATTAGCGAGTTCAATTTATTAACACTGGGAATGCTTAACTCTTCAATTTAATATTAATTAAGATTACTACAGATTTATTAAAGCTCCTTTAATTTTATCCAAAACAATATTACAAATTTGTTGTCATTTATAGAGATTTAATAATAATTAACATATCAAAACAATTAAAAAAACCCAAAAAAATAAGTAGAACTAATTTCTAAGCCCATCATAGTAAGAATATTGAATAAACATGATTAAAATTGCAGTGATTGGAGACGAAAAGGTTGGAAAGTTAAGTTTAAACTTGAGATTCTCATTAAATACTAAGCCTGATTAAAAATCTTTAGACTATCGTATGTCATTTAAAATCATTAATTTATTATAATTACTCTACAAATAAATACTATTGATATTTAATAATTGGTTAATTTTTATATTTCTGATAAACTTTCATTCCTTTGTTAATTAATATGATCAAAACCAATTTTCATTTTCATAAATTATATTAATTTTGTTATTAAAAATACAGAATTGGTCTTTTATAATTCTACTTAATTGATTGATGATAAGGAAATAAAATTGTAAATATGGCCACTTAATCATGTGAATAGATATGTGTAGCAATCATTCTTATTTCGTAATACCCTAGGAGTGGTCATCTGTTATGCCATTGATAATAGATTTTCTTTTAATAATGTATAAAAATGGATAAACTAAGTGAAACTATATAGTCATGATAACATAGAATTGATTCTTGTAGGAACTAAATGTGACTTAGAAGAATAAAGATAGGTTAGCTATTATGAAGGAAAACAACTTGCTAATCAACTGGGGATCCTCTTTTTTGAAACCTCATCAGAATAAGATATAAATGTCAAAGAGGCTTTCTAAAGTTTAACAAAGAATATAATGAATAATAAATATCTATAAAGTGAAATGACTGATTCAGTAAAACAAGGATTATAATGTGAAGTAAAATCATATTAAAGATAATTCTGCTATACAAGCTGATAAATCATCATGACAATTTTGAAACTCAAATCAATATTATTTACTAAATATATATACTAACTATTACCCAAACTTAATTATTCTTTATTTATATACAATAATTTATATCTATTCTTATTATTCATTAATCTTAGCCTCTAATTTGTCAAATAATACAAATCTTTTATCTAATAGATTTCACTTTAATTCTTTTATTTATTATTTATTTCAACCAATCATCTAGCTAGCATTTCTTTGGATATGTGGATAAAAATCTATCCTCAAGCAAACCATATCTTTTAAAATCCTTATTTTATGTAAGGAAATTTCTTCTTTACATTTTTTATTCAGAAATATTGCTTATAAAATTATAAACTGATATCTCAAGCTAATTTAAGTTGTTTATAAATAGAAAGAATTCAAATAAATAAATATATAAATTATTTATTAGACTAACAATATAAAAATAATTTAAATCAAATGATTACAACTTCTTAAGCTTAAACAATATTTTTTTTTCTTTCATTCTATCTATTATCTATTTAGAAAATAAAGAGAAAAATGAAAACTGAATGTCTAATATTTTTAACTGTATTCTATCTATGCTTTTAATTTTATTTTATCTTGAAAAAAAGATATATTTATTTACTTTAAAATATTGAAAAAATAATAGAAGTGAATAACTAATATAATTTAATTAGAGAATATTGCAAATAAAGATAAATTGATCCAAAATGCTAACACAGTAATAATTAGTATCTTTACATGTCTTAGAGTTAATATATCTAAAAACAGTATAATATAAATTAATTTATAATAATTTAAATAGTATTTTAATTGCTCCAAATTAATAGAATAATTTCTATAACAACTACTCTAATTTAAATTTACATTTATTTTGCATTTTTTTAATTAATTGCATTTTAAATACTAGAATAACATAAGATTTTAGATTGATTATTTTAAATTTTAGTGAGTTTAATAAAAATATTTATTAAATTGATGATCTATTATTATCGTTATATCTTTTTACTATTAATATGATAAGAGAATAAGGGATTGTAAATGAATGGATCATATTATTAAAAATCTTAAGAATATTTCTGGAAAATTTCTATTAGAATGATTAATCTTTCTATTAGAGGGATCTTAATTAAATGATAGATTTATAAAAGGAAAATATATGTAGCTTACTTTATTAAAGGAAGATTATTTAAGTATTACTAAAATTTTACTATTAGATGATCAATATTGCATAATTACTAATATTATTCCTATGTAAATAGAAGATTGGTATGAACATATTTAATTGATATCTAACTTTATTGATAAAAGAATTATAGAAGAACAATTCTGGAATATATCCTATGGTGGTTAATATCTTACTCAAATCGATCAAAAAAATATAGTAATTTAATTAATTACCTACAAAAATTCATATCTTTTTGAAAAAAACAAGCAAAAAACTAATTTAAAAAATTATCCTAAATGTCTGTCGCTGAACAAGAAGCTCAATTAAAAGTTTATCAAGAAGCTTATACTACTCTTAGTGAATTCTATTCTCACTACAATACAAAGAATAAATTAACCTTCGAAGCTAAGTTAACCTCTATAGCTTCAGTTGTTAAGAATTTAATTCCTGATTTCTTTTTTGTTGGATTTTATGTAGTTGTTGATGAATTAAATTCTGAAGGAGTCAAAACTGATAATAAAGTCTTGGAAGTTGGCCCTTATCAATCTACAATATTAGCTACTCCTAGAATTTCAATAGGTAAAAATTTTATAAAACTTTATTCAGATATTTATTTAAAAATTCATTTTATTTGCTTAAAATTACTTAAACTTTTTTAAATTATAATAATAACAGGAAAGGGTGTTTGTGGTACAGCATGGTCTGAAGGTAAAACTTAAGTTGTAAATAATGTTAAAGAATGTAAAAATTATATTGCTTGTGATAACGAAACAAAGAGTGAAATTGTAATTCCAGTATTCAATAAAACCACCAATGAAGTTGTTGCTGTTTTCGATATTGATTCTACTACTTTGAATAGATTCACTCCTCTTGATGTTGAACAATTAGAAAAAATTACAGCTTTAATTTATTAATGATTTTATGTTTGTAAATATAGTATCTTTTTTATTACTGACTAATGCTGCTAACATTCCAATTTTTCCCTCATATTTCTTATTTTATTTAAAAATAATTAAAGACAAATAGAAATTATTATAAGATTTTAAAAAAGTATAAAATAATTATTCAAATAATTTATGGACATGTTATGTACTCCAAGTATATTAACCTATTTCATAAATTAATTTATCCTTTTAGGATAGCTTATTTAAAAATATTTACTCAAATGATCAAGAAAAGATTTTTTCTTAAATAACTTAAATTAATGATATTAATTTTATTTATATAAATTATCCTTACCTAAAATCAAGGGAGATTCATTTAAAATTAAACTTTAATTTGTAAAAACACACCTTATTTTTCACTACTTTTCTCCTTTTATTTCTTTACTCATATTTGAAAAAAGTTTAAATAAAGATATATCTCAATTAATTTTCACTTTTTTTTAAAATGACTTAGAAATAAATATTTGTTCCTTAGTATTTATAAATAAAATTATTTATCTAGGTTATAGGAAAGAACAATTCATATTGAATTTCCTTAAAACTTTACTTTTAATTTTTGGAGAAATTTTTTAAATTATCCTCATTTATAAGGAATAATAGCATATTGATTATTTAAAATAGTTTGAATATTTCACTTTTACAAGATGATTATTTTAAAGAGTAAAATGTAGGTTAAAGTTAATATGAAGGCTTATAATAAGATTTCTAAAAAGAAAGATAGATAATGGTGAATAATTAGATTGAAAAGTAACTATAAATAACTATTTTTAATTATATATTTTTCTTAAACAAATTGACAAAAGTATATAATAAATGAATATATATATTACAATAATATATAATGGACAAGGAAGGTGTGTCGGAAAAGAAATGTTTATTTTTTGGGTTTCTATTAGTTGAAGTGACTGATTTTTGTGAATTATAATGGTATTATTGCATCAGAAGAAGGATTATGTTTGTTGGTTAATTATAATAATATATACAAGAAGCAATCGAGTAAATATTGCTTTAGGAAATTGGTAATAAAAAATGGAATAAGCTTTATATTAGTCAGCAAAATCTAGGAAGTGATTTTAGATAAGAAAAAATAAATAAAAAAGAAAAGATAATAAGTAAAGAAAAAAAAATTTAGTTAAAGCAAAAAAAGAGAGAGATAGCAAGCAAATAAGATAAAGGAAGAGCGTAATTTAATTATAGTCGATTTCAATAATTTTAATGTGGAGCAAAGCAGCTAAAATGAATATTAAAACGATTTTCTTGCTAATAAAAGCGATCATTTGATGGACGAGAAAGATAAATAAGGCTTTATAAGATAACCTTTTAAAGGTTACCAAAATCCAGATCTCTTCAATGGCATGCAGAAGAAGCCAGATGAGGGCGAACTTTTGATGGGAGGAATATTAGATGGTTTTTATTTATTTTTTTATTGTTTTTTTCTTTTTCTCATAAAAACACTCTTTATCTTTGCATTAAAAAACTCTTCATTCCTCGATAAGTTTTTTTGTAGTGTGTATGAGAATTTGACATTATTAAAGCAGGCAATCAAAGTAGCTATTTTTTAATGAAATAGGAGAAGACGATTTATTAATGATTAGGAATAGTGCTAAATCAGCACCTCCCGATTTGTATTTGTAGTAGAAGGCTTCGATATAGCAAGTAATATAAGCATTTTTAATTTCTTCATTATGATGGATACCAGATTAGGAAGATAGGAGGAAATATTATTTATAAAAACACATCACAAATCTAAAAATGTAAGCCCTTCTCCTAAACAAAATCTGAAATCATATAAATACGTTAGTATGAATTTTTAAGTAAAGGCAGTAGCCATTCGAAATCTTATTATAACCAAATAAATATATCATTCATAGCGATATTTTTAGTAACATATTTGTATTATTAATAGTAGGGAGATAATGAATATTTCTACAGTAAGGATTATCATGATTTTTACAGATAATAAAATAATCCTCGTCTACAAAAACCATTGACAAAAATGGAGTAGTTTAACATTTAGGAATACAAAACTTTACAAAAGTAGCTAAGCAACTTAACCATTGATGAATAACCTTAATACAAACAGAACATACCCCAACCTGATTTAGTTTAAAGAATTGGAAATGCAACACCTCCACCTTTCTAACCTGTTCAATAAATAATGTATCCTCAACCCCAACAGATGATGATGGCTTAGTAAAATGAATTCATCCCTATTCAAGGGTAGGGTAGCCCTGCTCCTATTGTTATGATGGCACCTAATTAAATGATCTAACCTCCCATTAATCTTCAATAATAGCAATAATAGCAGTCTTAGCTACAACAACAACAGCCTGTTTAGAATTTTAAAAACCAACCAAATTAATAGTATCCTTAAGCTAATCGTCCTTAAAATCAACATAATAAATACAATCAAAACACAATGCAAAATTAAGGGTAATATATCATTTATTATTTTTTGATATCAAAATAATATAAATATAGTGTTTTATCCAATATAAAAGCATAAGCATGCATTTATTGATTTTTTGATTCGCAAAGTTTCTAATTAATAATGAGAAAATTTATAAATAAAAACATAAAGCAAATAAACAAACAAACAAAGAAGATTTCTTTTCCTTATTTTTTCTTCTTTCTTATATCTTATATTTGCACATATTTCTATTCATTTTTGATTAAATGATTAGTCTTATTTATTGTGTTTAAGCTGATAATCCCCCTATATTCAATAAACTCCTTAGATAAAAAAATTTTATTCTTTTTCAATTCATTTTTGACAACACTTTACTGATTCAACTAAATAAATATTCCTAATAAGAGTTTAAGCTTTTGTTGTATCCCCTATTGAAGGAGTGTCTTTGCTTTATAAAAATAAATTTTCTTAAAAGATATCTTAAAATTAATGAATAATTTTCTTTTTTAATGAAACAATAGGATGAAAAAAACTAAGTCTTATCAAAATCAAGGATATTAATCAGTAAATCAATAAAACATGCCTCCTAATAACAATTAGCAATACTAATAACCTCCTTAATTCTTTAACCCTAGTTATCCCCTTATGTTTTAGAATCCTCCACCTAATTTGGGAAATCCTAATTAAATGTAATAATTCATGCCTTTAGGAATGCAACAATAGTAGACATAATAGTTTCCTTTCTAATAAAATATGTAAATTCTCTATTAAAAAACTTAAGAAATATTATAAAAATTAATTGAATTAATATAGGGGGTTCTAATAAAGTTATCCTTAATAATATCCCAACATGAATTACTAAAATTAAATGGGAGGAAACATGGCAATGAATTATGGTTAGAATTAACAAATAATGAATAATGGAATGCAAAATAACATGGGGAATAGCGCTAATAATAATATGGTAAGCAACAATAGCAATATGAACAACAATGGAAACAATAGCAGTGGAAATTTAAGCAATAGCAATTAGAATAGTTAAAACAATTAGAACAATATAAACTTAGGAAATAATAATTAAATTAACTAAAACAGCATGGGGAATAAAAACACTGGATAGAATTATAATATGTAAAATAACAACAGAAATAATTAGTAAAACATGAATTAAGGTGGCAAAAAGAAGACTCTTAGCATGAATTAAAACACAAATGGCCATATGGTACAGAACTAGTATATTCCCAACAATTAGAATGGGAACAGTAACAACAATACCAATTAAAGTTAAAATCTCGGAAAGAGCCCCTCCATAGAAAATCCAAGTTAGAGTTTTAGTTAGTTGTTCACTGATCTCATCGAATCCTGCAAAGATCAAAATAGCTCAAGAACCATCCAAAAGCAATTTGAAAACTCGACAATTGAAGAAAAGAATAAGATTTTTGAAAGGATCTAACCAGAAGCTTTGAATTTGATGAAAGATTAATTTGGTAATTATGTAATATAAAAGCTCTTTGAAAAAGGTAATTAACTCGAATTAATTGATTATATAGTAATATAGAAGGAATTTAATAATATAGTGAAATTAGTACCATAAAATTGAATTATAAACAAATTTTAAAAATTAAACCAGTTTTAAATTAGCCTCCCAAAATTAAGGAAAATATTATGATTGAATTAAAATGATAGCAATAACAAGATAGATAATGTTAAGTGATATTATTGTTTATATTATAGGTACTCTTGAACATAAGGAGAAATTGTATCATATTATTAAAGGAAATGTAGAATAATTATCACTTCATACCTATGGATGCAGAGTCATTTAAAAAGCTTTAGAAGAACTCAAAGAAAGACCAAATATGCAAGAAGGACTTATTCAAGAATTAAATAATAAAATTATGGCTTGCATTCAAGATTAAAATGGAAATCATGTTATTCAAAAGTGTTTTGAAACCCTTAACTCTTCTAAATTAACCACAATTATAAATGAAGTCATCTAAAATGTAATTTCTTTATTAATAAAAATAATATTAAATTTATTGAATAAATATCAAATTAGATTGAAGAATTAGCATTCCATCCTTACGGTTGTAGAGTTATTTAAAGAATTTTGGAATTCTGCAATAATCCTGAAGTAAATTAAATAAAGATATATTTCCTAAATTAAAGCTAATATTCAATTTTATACTTTATTACAGACTAAGAAGATTTATGAAAAGCTAATGACAAATTTGATAAAATTGTGTGAATGTCAATATGGAAATTACATTATCTAGTATATTATTGAAAAAGGAAATAAGCCAGAAAAGGATGAAATCCTCAAAGTCGTTAGAATCCACTTTGTCGAGCTTTCTTTGAATAAGTTTGCATCGTAAGACAATTTATTATAGTGAAATCTTAATTTAAATATAATTTAATATCTTTAAAAAGAAATGTAACAGAAAAATCTATTGTCCACTCAGATGAAGAATTTAAAGGTGGTGTACTTGATGTATTACTTAAATCTAATACTTAAAGCACCCTTGAGTAAATATTTTCTAAATAAAATAAATAATATTTAATATTCACTTTAATATTATATAGTTCAGGTATTATAAAGTTAACTAAAAATGCATTTGGTAATTACGTAGTTTAGAGATTGTATGAGAAAGCATTGCATGATACAAAATTAAGGGTTTGTCAATATCTGCTTTAGAATATTGATGTATACAATGAAGTTATTTCTAACAGTTTTGGTAAGATATTTTATTTACAAATTCATATAGCAATAATATAATTAAACTATAAAGGTAAACATGTGTTGAGTTATATTGAGAAGCATAGAGTTGATATTCCAAATTAAAACTAAAATGGAGGAAATTTACATAATCAGAATATCAACAATAGCAATAACAATGGAAACATGAATAACGGCAGCAATAACCATAATAACAATGGTAATAACAATAATTACAATCCTCATCACAACAACCATCACAACAGCCACCACATCAGCTAAAATAATAACAATATGAATGGTAATAACCCTAATAATAGCAACAATAACCACAGCCATAATAATTTTAAAAAGAATCACAATAATCATTATTGATGATCTTATCTCCTAACAAACCTCATAAAATGTAATAGTTGTTAAATAATTTCTTTCAGTTATATATCGCTTTTAGCTTCTTTTTAATTTCGTTTAATTTTCTATCTTTCTTTATAATTCTTAATAAGGAAGTTGAAGATGGCTAAAATCAGGCTATAACTGTAAGTAATAAATAACTATATAGAATTTTAATTGAATTACAATCATCATTTGATAATTCAATATCTAAATGTTATAAAATCTAGCTCAACAACTAATTTAAATAATTATGAAGGCTAAAAGGAGACAATAACCTAAATCAACATAATTCTTAAATAATTCTACAATTACAACAACAACAATAACAACAATAATAATAATTATTAATAACATTAATCTTATCTCTAAATTCATAAATTGATTGTACATGATTACTTTGCATCCCTCCATCCATCCATCCCTAATAAACTAAAGAAATTTATTTGTTAATAGAATCAATATATTTATAACTCCTATCAGAAATATTCCATATGTATATGATTGAATGATGTAAAATATAATTTATATGTTTGATAGTACTTAATTAAATCTTTCGTTATTATTTTTCAATCTATTTTTATTATTTATTATATTATTACAATTTTTATTAATAATAACTCCCTTCATAATTAAATTTACACCCATTTTTAAAGTCTTAAGAATGATTTTTTGAGAGGAGAATAAAAAATTAATATAAAAAAATATTTAATTTACTGAGAAATAAAATTGTATTTTTCAATTAAATAACTATATTTTGTATATATTTAAAAATATAAAGATAACAGTTCATTTATATTTTTAGATCCTAATCTTAGTTTTTTATTTATTTTATATTAGAAAAATGTTTATTAGAGTCTCCAATATCAGTTTTTACTCAAATATATTATTAATTTAGTTGTTTTAAATATTTATTAAACAAATTTCATCTAACCTATTGCTCTTGACTTTTGATCTTAATTTCCAATCTATCACTTTAATTTATCTCCAAATTAACTTATAATTTATTTATATCATTTAAGTATTAAATAATATCCCTAATTATTGAAATACAACAATAGTTTTTAAAATGATTTATTTCTTTCATAAACAATAAATCTTATTTCTATTTATTAAGTAAAATTAACAATTGTAAATTATTTTTAAATCTTAACTTCTCTTTAAACATACCATTAAATTTTTTTGAATTTTTTATGAAGAAATTCATTTTTTATATTATTTGTTTTATACTTTATATAATTTCTCCCTCTTATCTCGCTAGAATTTTTCTTATTATTTAATTTTTTCCCTCTTTATTTATATTAAATTCTGTTAGTTACATGGTGAGTTTCTTAAAATAATAGCAAATTTTGATTCAAATTATCTAAAATTTGGTTATAATTAGTTGATATTCTTATATTCTATGAAGAATATTATGATCCTTTTATTATTTAAATAAATTAATATACTTTAAAAGATAATTTTTCAACTCAATTTATGTATTATTGTATTAATGATGATAAAAAATATTCTTTATCTATTTTATTGAATGATATGGTTCAAGTTAGCTTGGTTGTTTTGATTTACTGGATAGAATTTTATTTCAATGCTATAAACTACTATGCTTTTATCCAAGCAATAAGTTTAATATTTTTGAATATTTATTAAATAACTGAAATCTTATATTGAGAAATGTTATGATATCAGGTAATCACTCAAGATTATTTTAAATTTTATATTCATATATATAATTTGATTAAGTTTTCTTTTTTGCTCACCTACTCTTATTTTAAAAAGAAATTATATTTACAAAAACCAAAATGGCAAAATAAACTTTATTTAAAGTGATAATTGATAAGATAGAATTAAATTTTTAGAAATAGAAGCCTTAATCAACTCAATTAATTATTAAAAGAAAGTAAAATGAATTCAAATCTACAAAACTTTAATGTATATATAAAGGTGTAAATAAAATATAATAATCGATAAGTTTTATACTAAAATTGTTTATTATCTTTATGTACCACAGCTTTAAAATTGGGTATTTAATCTTTATTTTATTTATTCATAGTTGAGGGTAATCGATTCTTAGCTGATCTCGTATATTCTTTGATGATCTATTGTTTGTTTGTAGCATTTATCCTTCTCTAACTTAGTTTAAACTAAATCTAATTGAACTTTTTATATGAATAGTTTAATCTCTTCAATTGTTCTTTTAGATTCTTTAATTACTCATTCAGATTCATTCATTTGGATTAAGGAGGTTTGAGAAATTAAAGCAATTCAGCTAATGTAGTATTTATACTAGATAATGTAGTATCCATTCTAGATAATGTAGTATCTATACTAGATAGTGAAGTTTTCATTTCACTTAGTGAAGTTTGTGTATTTTTTTGAGCCTCAAGTATTTAAGTGAGAATAGTATGATCCTTTATTTATTAAAATAAATTAATATGTTTTTAAAAACAACTTTCCATCTTCGAATTTTTTTTCTTGTTTTTTGTTGATTTTTTTATAAATTAATTAAGATAAAAATTTTTTGAGTAGTAGAAAATATAAAATAAAAGTTTTGAGATCATAAAGTATAATATTTATTAAATTCTTTTAATCTTAATAAGAAGTATTCATTTATATGCTTTAACTAAGTTAGCCTTTCTTTTTTTGATTTAGAAGATAAATTAACTTGCTTTGAATATTTCTTAAATAGCTTACATTTTATTATGAGCTTTGTGATAGAATACTTCCTTAATCAATTAACTAGGTCTAATTTTATACACTCTAGGAGAATGTATCTTTATCTTATTAGTTTTCAGCACTATTTAATTGATTAGCCATTTAACTTTAATCTGAATCACTTTAGACTAATATCACTCTAGTTTAATTTTAATAATTAGATGAATTTTATTCATGATTAGTACTAGGAGAAGAAGAAGGATTCTAGACAGGTTAGGTAATATTATCCATTAGGTACTAAAAAGACTTTAGATGAATAGCGTTAGATTAAGTTGAACTTATACTTTTTCAATAGGATTTTTTCTATTTATTATCTATTAATTAATTATCAATCATTTCTCATTCTACTACTTAAAGTGATAAAATGCTTACTATATTCTATATTTTTATTAAAAAAAATATCAGGAATGTAGCAAGATTTTTTTACAATTTTAAAATAAGTGCATGGTTTAAATATATTTAACGATATGAAAAAATTTAAGTATTTGGGATTATTATCTATCTTTTCTATAGGATAAAATATTTTTGGCCAATAAATATGGATTAATTAATTCAAAAGATATTAAAACTATTTCAACTACAAATCAATTAATATCATTATGGGTAGGTTTAATGCAGTGTAACCTTTGCTACATCTTTTATTTATATTTTAAAAGGATATTAAAATTATGATTTTTATTAATAAAATTGATTGAAATGAATCTGCTATTATTTTTTAATATAGAAAGATAATCCCATAAAAAATAAAAATATTGAAATTATTTTCTTCTTTTTAAAAAGAATGATATTAAAATGTATATAGAATTGCTCTCATCAATAATGATATGCTACTGATAAATGGTTAGCTAACTTAACATTTAATATTTAATTAAATCAAATATGATCAGAAATTTTACACTTTATTGAAAAATTAAAAAATTTAGAATTAGGTAAAAGGAAATGAAATATAGATTTTGATTTTTAGTTAATGAATTTGATCAAAATATTTTTATTTCAAATAAATTATTATTTGCTTGATAAATTTTCAAAAATAAAGATATGGATTTTGAATATAAGCAAATTCTTTAGATAGGGTGTCCAAATTATTTTTCTAACTAAACATAATAATTTAAATAAGTGGAAAAATATTAAAGATTTTACTCTTAATTCCCAAATTTAAAACTAAGCAAGTATGCTAATTTATGAGGATCTACAGTTAATGAAACATATTTTAAATTATTATTTATGAAGTTTCATATTAACTTAATTTCTTAAATGATATTCAGAATATATTTAAAAATTTTAGTTACTTACTTGTAATTCATGATTAAGTTTTATTTAAAAATTACAAGGCTTTATCAGATTTCTAGTTGTTAAATTTCTGATTCAATTTTAAATATTTATAGTTTAATTTTTAGCATTTTTTTGGTGAAAATAAATGATTATTTTCTTGTAATTTTTATTTGAAAAACAATTGTTGATTTTTTGAGAGGAGAATAAAATATTAAAATAAAAAAATATTTAATTTACTGAGGAATAAAATTGTTTCTTTCAATTAAATAACTAAATATTTAAAAATATAATGATGTCAGTTCATTTATATTTTTAGATCCTAATCTTAGTTTTTTATTTATTTTATATTAGAAAAATGTTTATTAGAGTCTCCAATATCAGTTTTTAGTCAAATATATTATTAATTTAGTTGTTTTAAATATTTATTAAACAAATTTCATCTAACCTATTGCTCTTGACTTTTGATCTTAATTTCCAATCTATAACTTTAATTTATCTCCAAATTAACTTATAATTTATTTATATCATTTTAGGTATTAAATAATATCCCTAATTAATTGAAATACAACAATAATTTTTAAAATGATTTATTTCTTTCATAAACAATAAATCTTATTTCTATTTATTAAGTAAAATTAACATTTGTAAATTATTTTTAAATAGTAACTACTCCTTAAATAGACCATTAAATTTTTTATGAAAAAATTCAATTTGTATGTTATTTGTTTTATATTATAGATAATTTTTCCCTCTTATCTCGCTAGATTTTTTCTTATTGATTAATTTTTTCCCTCATTATTTATATTAAATTCTGTTAGATACAAGGTGAGTTTCTTAAAATTATAGTAAATTTTGATTCAATTATCTAAAATTTGGTTATGATTAGTTGATATTCTAATATTTTATGAAGAATATTATGATCCTTTTATTATTAAAATAAATTAATATACTTTAAAAGATAATTTTTCAGCTCTAATTATTTATTCTTATAATAATGATGATAAAACAATTCTTTATCTATTTTATTGAATGATATGGCTCTATTTTTTGTATCAAGTTTGCTTAGTTGTTTTGATTTGTTGGATAGAATTTTATTTCAATACTGTAAATTAGTATCTACTATACTTTTATCCAAGAAATAAGTTTAATATTTTTGAATATTTATTAAATAACTGTAATCTTTTATTGAGAAATGTTATGATATCTGGTAATCACTCATGATTATTTTAAATTTTACATTCATATATATAATTTGATTAAGTTTTCTCTTTTGCTCACCTACTCTTATTTTAATAAGAAATTTATATTTACATAAACCAAAATGGCAAAATAAACTTTATTTAAAGTCATAACGGATAAGATAGAATTAAATTTTTAGAAATAGAAGCCTTAATCAACTCAATTAATTATAAAAAGAAAATAAAATGAATTCAACACAAAATAAAAGTTCAATATATATATATATATAAGGTGTAAATAAAATGTAATAATTTATAAGTTTAATAATAACTTTGTTTATTATCTTTATGTACCACAGCTTTAAAATTGGGTATTTAATCTTTATTTTATTTATTCATAGTTGAGGGTAATCGATTCTTAGCTGATCTCATATATTCTTTGATGATCTATTGTTTGTTTGTAGCATTTATCCTTCTCTAACTTAGTTTAAACTAAATCTAATTGAACTTTTTATATGAATAGTTTAATCTCTTCAATTGTTCTTTTAGATTCTTAAATTACTCATTCAGATTCATTCATTTGGATTAGGGAGGTTTGAGAAATTAAAGCAATTAAGCTAATCTAGTATCTATACTAGATAGTGAAGTTTGCATTTATCTTTGAGCCTCAAGTATTTAAGTGAGAATAGTATGATCCTTTTTTTATTAAAATAAATTAATATGTTTTTTAAAACAACTTTCCATCTTCTAATTTTTTTTCTTGTTTTTTGTTGATTTTTTATAAATTAATTATGATAAAAAATTTATGAGTAGTAGAAAATATAAAATAAAAGTATTGAGATCATAAATTATAATATTTGTTAAATTCTAATAATAATTTATAATTAATCTTAATAAGAAGTATTCATTTATATGCTTTAACTAAGTTAGCCTTTCTTATTTTGATTTACAAGATAAATTAACTTGCTTTGAATATTTCTTAAATAACATACATTTTATGATGATATTGGTAATTCATTTATTCCTGCCATTAAATTCTAGATACTATTTTATCCATTGGAGGAATTTTATCTATTTCAAGAGTTAGCTTCTAAGTGTTCAGAGTCAATATATTATATACCTCTTTAATTGCTTTAATCCTTCTCTTAATTTCTTTAGAATTATATATCTCTACTTTAATCTTAAGAATTAGATGATAATTATTAGGGATTAGTATTATTTACACTAGGAACAGAAGTAAGATTTTAGACAGATTAGGTAATATTATCCATTAATAAAGATGTTAGATCTATTGGTTTGGATTAAGTTGAACTTTCATTAGATTTTTTAAAATATTATCTATTAAAAGTTAATAATCAATCATCTCTTATTCCACTACTTAAAGTGATAAATTACTTATTATATTCTATCTTTTAATTAAACAAAATATCAGTAATGTAGCAGATTTTTTTACAAATTTTAAAATTTATAAATAGATTTAATAAATTTTAAGATATTATAAATTAAATTTTTTGATATAAAGTTAAGTATTTGGGATTACTATCTATCTTTTCTATAGGATATATTGTTTTTGTCCAATAAATATGGATTTCTCAATTTTGAATTCAAAAGAAAATTTATTAAAACAAAATTATTATAAATCAATATAAATCATTATGGGTAGATTTGATATAGTGTAACCTTTGCTAAATCTTTTATTTATCTTTTAAAAGGATATTAAAAATATGATATCTAAAAATTTATAAATTGATTGAAATGAATCTGCCATTATTTTTTAATAAAAAAATAACCCATAAAAAAATAATAATATAGAAATCATTTTCTTCTTTTTAAAAAGAATGATATTAAAATGTTAATAGAATTGCCCTCATCAATAATAATATCCTACTCATAAATGGATATTTAGAATTATTTTTTGTGAGGAGAATAAAAAATTATTTAAAAATATAAAGATATCATTTCATTTATATTTTTAAAATATCCTAACCTAAGCTTTTTATTAATTTACTCAATATTTTATTATTAGAATGATGTCTATTATAGTCTTCAATGGGATTTTAGTTAAACTTATTATTATTTAAGTTGTATTGAAGATTTAACCAGAAATTTCCTCTGACCTATTACTCTGACTTCTGATATTAATTTCCAGTCTATCTTTATAATTAATACTATTCTATCACCAAATTAACTTATAATTTATTTAAATCATAAAAGGAGATATTTTTGTTATTAAATAATCCCTAATTTATAGAAATACAACAGTAATTTTTAAAATGATTTATTTCTATCTTAGCAATAAATCCAATTGCTATTTATTATGTAAAAATAATATTTGTTGATTATTATTAAATCTTAAGTTCTCTTTAAATAGACTGTTAAATTGCTTTGTATTTTTTTATTTTTAAATGAAGATATTTAATTTATATATTATTTTTTTATACAATAGATGAATACTCCCTCTTAACTCACAAGATTTTTTCTTATTAATTAAATTTTTTCTCTTTATTTATTAGGGATTCTGTTAATTACATGGTGAGTTTCCTAAAATTATAGTAAATTTTGATTCATTTTGTCAAAAATTTGATTATGATTAGTTAATATTCTTATATTCTTTGAAGAATATCATGATCTTTTTATTATTTAAATAAATTAATATACTTTAAAAGATAATTTTTCAACTTTCTATTATATTTTCTTGTAATAATGATCATAAAAATATCTAAATCTATTTTATTGAGTGATATAGCTCTATTTTTTTGTATCAAATTAGCTTGATTGTTTTGATCTGCTGGATAGTTTTTTATTTCAATACTATTAATTATTACTACTCTATCTACTATGCTTTTATCTAAACAATAACTTAACTAACAGAAATTTTTTATTGAGAAGTTTTCATTTTTGCTCACCTACTCTTATTTTAACAATAAATCTATTTTCATAAATCAAAATGGCATAATAGATTATTGATTATTAAAAAGATAATAAAATGAATTCAACACAAAATATAAGTTTAATATATGTAAGGTGCAAATAAAATATAATTATTTATAAGTAAATTAATAACTTTGTTTATTTTCTTTATTATTATCTTAATGTACTACAGATTTTTAACATCAGGTATTTAATCATTATTTTATTTATTCATTATTGATTGCAATTCTTAGTTGAATCTCATATATTCTTTAATCATTGATACCTTATTTATTGCATTAATTCTTCATGTTTAACCTTTTCAAAATAAGTTAAAACTCTATTTATATAAATTTGTTATATGAGTGATTTGGTCTCTGATTCTTTAATCTCTCTTTCATAAGCATTCAAAGAGATGGGTTGGGAAGCTAAAAACTTTTAATCTAGAGTATTTTTTATTGATACCAGAGTATATTGCATATCTTTTTGAGTAAATTGCATATCATTTTGAGTTTTTTGCATATCTTTTTGAGTTTTTTGCATACCTAGTAACATTTCTTTTTGAGTATTTTTCATATTTAGTAACATTTCTTCTTGAGTATTTTTCATATCTAGTAATATTTCTTTTTGAGTTTTTTGCATATTTTTTAGCGTATTTAGCATACTATTTTGAACGTTAAGCATTTATGTAAAAAATAAATGATTCTATTATTATTAAAATAAGTTAATATGTTTTTAAAAACAACTTTCCATTTTCAAATTTTTTTTCTTAGTTTTTTTTATAAATTAATAATGATAAAAATTTTTGAGTAGAAAATAAAAATTTTGAAATTATAAAGTATAATATTTATTAAATTCTTATAATTTAATATTTATAATCTTAATAAAGAGTATTCATTTATATGATTTAACTAAGTTAGTCTTTCTTTTTTTGATTTATAAGATAGTTTTATTATTTTGATGTTATTTATTATTGGTTCTACTTAGCATTTATCCAAATCCATTAATTTAGTTGCATTGATATTATTTTATCCATTCTAGGAATGGTATCCATTTTGAGGGTAAACGTTGTGTTAGGAGGTATGCTATGACATGCATTTTAATTGTTTTAATAGGTCGCTGAATTTCTTTAGGCATATATATCTCTACTTTAATTTGAAGAATTAGATGGAATTTATTCATGAATAGTATGATATGCGCTTGGAAGATAGTCAAGATTCTAGAAAGATTAGGTAATATTATGCATTAGCTACTAAAAAGATGTGAGATTAATTGCGTTGGATTAAATAGAATTTATACTTTTCAATAAGTTTTTTTATTTATTATTTATTAAAATTGAATAATAAATCATCTCTCATTCCACTGCTTAAAGTAATAAACTGCTTACTAATTTCTATCTTTTAATTAAAAAAAATATCAGGAATTTAGCAAGATTTTTTTACAAATTTGAAATTAATAAATAGATTAAATAAATTTAATGATATTATCTATTAAATATTTTTGATATAAAGTTATGTATTTGAGATTATTATCTATCTTTTCTTTAGGATATAATATTTTTAACCAATAGATATGGATATCTCCATTTAGAATTCAAAAGATAAATTTGTTAAAACTATTTCAACTATAAATCAATATAAATCATTGTGGGTAGGTTTAATGTAGTGTAGTTTTTACTAAATCTTTAAAAGGATATTAAAAAATGGTATATACAATTTATAAAATTGATTGAAACGAATCTGCTATTATTTTTTAATAAAAAAAGATAATTCCATAAAAAAATATTGAAAATATTTTCTTCTTTTTAAAAAGAATTCTATTAAAATGTATATAGAATTGCTCTCATCAATAATAATAATATGCTACTCATAATTGGTTAGCTAACATTTTTTTTTAATTAAATCAAAAATGATCAGAAATTTTACTCTTAACTGAAAAATTAAAAAATTTAGATTTAAGTAAAATGAAATGAAAAATATTTTTAAAAAGTAACTTCTAAAAGATTGACTTATTTGCTAAAAAAATAGAATATTCTATATTATTATCTACTTTTTCTATCAGACGATACATTTTAAATCACTTAATCCTTTATGATTCTTAAAGAATAGTTAGTTAGCTTAAAACAAACTTTTAATCTACTTAGCTCAAAAAAGATATCAGAAATTCAGTTTGATATTATGAAATTAAATTTGATAGATAGATAAGTAGTAATTTATGATATCATCTTTAATTTTTTCATAAATAATATTAATTTTTAATAGAAATTATGAAATTCTATATTAAAATAGATAACTAAAATAGTTTTTAAATTACTTTTAATTCTATCTGAATATTTCAATAAAGATGTTTAAAAAATAAAATTAATAAATAGTTTAAACAAGAATATGATAAAATTAATTATTATCAAAGAATATTGAAATAATGGAATTTAATAAACAACTCTTAAGATTGAATTAAGTGAAGAATAGATAATAGTTTATATTTTAAGATTAATGAATAGTTTATTTATATCCTAAATATTCTGATTTATTTAAAATTATTCTATTTAACGATTAAAAATATTATAAATAGATCATTTAATAGTAAATAATGAGTCTTTTAATAAAATTTCAAATCAATTTATAATTCAAAAGGCTATAATGATGTAAATTCTAAATAAATAAAGATATTTTATAAATTAATTTATATTTATTCTTCTTTATATAATCATGAAGTTTTTTTTGAGGCTTATTTTCTTTTATTTTAGAATTCATCAATGTTCTTTAGGATTTGCTTTTTACATCTTTCAAAAGTTTCTTTTTTGTACCCAAGGTCAAATAATATCTATATAATTTGAAAATAATTATCTTAAACTGTAGCTTATATTATATTTACTTCAATTATGACAAAATCAGGAGCAACCAAAGTGTATAATAAGTTATCTAACAAAGCAGGAGCTCTCCCTATAATAATTTATTTTTAATAAGGTTAACACATTTTTAATACAGCAGACTTTAAATCTACTTATGAAATAATAATAGATAAATAAAAGATGTAAATATACTTTCAAAGACACCATGTCCTATGAATTGAGCGATCCAACAAATGATGTGGATAGCAAGAGCAACCTTGAAATGTAAATTTATTAAATTATTAGTAATAGCATACTAGTAAAGGTAATTATTAGCAACCCAATGACCTAAGTAGAAGCAAGTAGATATGAACTTTTATTTAATAAACATTAAGAAATTTATTTAAAAATAAGCTAAAATAATTTTATTACTCCAGTTATGAAATCTACATTGATGTAAACAAAGGAGTTAACAGCTACAAAAATGAAGGCTGGATTAATTTCAAACAATGGGTTAGTTGACAAAGGATTAGTAAATGTAATTCCTGTGTGGTTGAGCATACCAAGTAATGAGGATAGAATCATAGGGATGCAAATGATGTGAATGATTTTGTTCCTATTTATTTTAAGTTGTTATCATGATTAAGAAACTATTTTTACTATAAAATAATTTATTCTATGATATTCTTACACAGGATTCCAATGATAAGAGCCATATCCTACAAAGAAATCTCCAAACTCAGGGAATAAACCCATTATATCTAATTATTTTTTATTTAGTTTATAAAGTTAAATCCTTAATATAATTAATTTTTAGATTTTTAATTAAGGTTGAAATCTCTTTAAATGATCAATAATTGCTCCTGTGTTTTTTTGTTACTTCTTTTCAGAAGTGGAGAAGATATATAAATATCATAATTGAATCAACTATCTATTTATGACGACTTGGGATCTTTTAATTTTTAGGAATGATTACATCAAATAAATCGTTTGATAATAAAATAGATATGACGTAATTAAATTTTAACTATTTAGCTTATTATCTCTCTTTATGAGATATTATATATCAACAATATTTATAAACTATTCTTTGCCACTTTTAAAGAATTTTTAACTTTTAACTTTATTTAAATATATACAGCATTCTTTTTCATCCTGATCTTAAATCACTATTTACTTAAACTATTTACAATACTTGATAAAAAGAATATTATTTTATTTATTTTATACAAGTAGCATTTCTAATTATTTATGATCTTAAAAAATTTCTATATCAACCAGTTTATTAACTGCTATATGGTAATTAATTCCTTTGGTTATACAATTTAGAATCTTTCTTCTGATCATAAGATTATAAATAGAAGAAATTTTTTTACTCTTTTCTGATGAAATTATATTCTCATATTTATGTTACACAAATTTTATCACATTTTTTTAAAAAATTCAAGTTAATTTTATGTATAAAAAAAGTATCAAAAGAAGTAAATAAATTAAAAATAATTATCTATTTCTTTTTCACCAAATAATTTAATAAACTATTAACTTCTTTAAAAGAATTACAATTTCACAATCTATACTTACTATCGAATTAAAATTAAATTTGCTTGATAATCCTTTTTGATTTTTTTGTTTTTAATCATTATTATTAATTTTTGTAAAAATTTATTTTTTGATTGGAAAATAATCTTCTTTGGAGGTAGAATCTTTATTAATTTTATCACTTTAAAACATAGCAAAGTTTATGGAATATACTATGAGAATATCCTAATTTTATAAACTATTCATCAGAAAAATAATAAAATTATTTAAAAATATAAAGCTTTTGTCTTAAAAAATATTTAACTTAATAGCTTAAAAGAAATATTAATGTTTTTAAGAAATACTTTGTCATTGATTTTTGACCAAATAATCTGATTTAAAATCATTAAAATAAATAACAAAAGAATGAATAAAATATATTTAATAGACAAAATTTGTTCAATTTTCAATTTCCATACTTCTCTTTTTCTCTTATTTATCGGTTTCCTCACCTACTTGATCTTCTTCAACTATTTTTTGACAATTATTAAGATTTTAATAATAAATAATTTTAATTTACTTCTATTAATTTATTTAATTTCTTCATCCTCGGCACCACCAGTTTCTTTATTATCTTCTAAATCAATTTATATGCTTCCTTTTTTCTTATTGGGTTAGGTATTGTCATCTGAAAGTTGAGAATCTTTTAATGCTGGGTTAGTTGAATTTGGTGCGTTTGATTTAGGTTTCTTTTTCTTGAATAATTCTTCAAGATATCTTATACTCTTAGAATATAAATTATCAAATGATTCTTTTTCTCCCTATTTTGAAGAAATAATATAATTTTTCAGTAAGCTTAATTAATGATTATTAAATAATAAATATAATTACTTATTATACTGATTAGTCAATGTTCTCAAACTTACAATAGCCTTTGATCATAGCGTTTTTAATTTTCTATATCATATCAGAATCGTTTTCTATGTATTTATATGTTTATTTAGCTTTAATATTCATATTATATAATTCAAATATCCATTTCTTCAAAGTAGCAATGGTTTCATTTCCGCTTGTCAATTACTCGTCAATTAAGACTAACAAGTCATTCAAAGTTATTAAATACAACTGTTTAAATATTTTATTCAATTTATCTGATTCTTCCTCATATTATTATATCATTACCTATTTTTTATATTATTCTATTAGTACATTATTTAATTCCAATTCTATTTATTACTTTATTAGCCTTTTTATTCAAAGTTCTCATCTTTTCTACATCTTTCTACTTTCTTAAGAGTGTGCTCATTAGCTTAACATATTTATATCTTTTAAAATAATGTAGATTAGATTGAAAATTTTAATTTGCTTT
Organism: Tetrahymena borealis; assembly: GCA_000260095.1. Classification (NCBI taxonomy): domain Eukaryota; phylum Ciliophora; class Oligohymenophorea; order Hymenostomatida; family Tetrahymenidae; genus Tetrahymena; species Tetrahymena borealis. Next base: position 334,530 of record JH651288.1, on the reverse strand, counting down.
ATTTATTAATTATTATTTACTTTTCTAGCATAAAACAAAGGTCTTTAGTGAAGAGGATAGAAAGTTTAGGGTCTTTTTCTATTGGTTAGTTTTCAAAGTGAGTATAATAATTCACAATTTCGTCAAGTTTAAAATTGAAGATTTCTCCAAGATGAGAAGATGCTTTATCATAATTATTATTGATTTCATGAATCATTTATGAAGAATAATAGAAACTTCTAATGACAAATCTTTTATACTTGAATTTTTTATTGCTGTGTTTAGATGTGAGTTACGAGAACATGCTAAAGTTATTATTTAAGATGAGTTGAATTTGTTCAATAACTTGCTTCAATCTTGCTTGATAATCTTCAATTTCTAGCTCTAAGACAATTCTTTTTGTTAGAATACTGCAGGCAATTTAACTCAACTTGAGAGCTACATTTATCTTTAAATCTAGTCTCTCTTTCTCATAAAAATATGAAGTAACTTGTATATCGTTTGGAGCATCCTATTAAAATAATTTAGGTTCTATCTTCTTCATCATGCTAATCGTTTCTTCAACATCATCCAGAACAATAGACATGATCTCATTTAATTCTGTTATTTTTTGCTTTTTATTGATATCTTAAATGATCTTTTAGATACTTTCTTCTTTCTTAATGCATTTGCCATCAATCACCTTAAATATGAAAATTATTGTTTATATTAATACATTTTTAAATTAATTTTCTATACCTTTAGGAGCTAAAGATATCTCTTAAATATTTTCCAAACACTAATCGAGAATTCGCATTAACCTTCTTAATCATAAAATTCTCCTTTGAACGTTAATTATTCTTCAGTTTTTTCTACTAAATTTTAAAAATATTAATATAATTCTAAATTAGTGCAAATTATCATAGTTACCAGTATTTGCTTTAATTTCTTTGATATTCCTTTTACCCTTAGGATTCTTTTAAATCTCAGTAGGCTCAATGAATTCTTAGATAAGTCTAAGCTTCTTAAAGTGAGATTCAAAAGTTGAAGAATGATACTTCTAGTAATGACATCTAGTGACAAAGACTTCCATTAATATGGTCATTCTAGGAGAGGAATTATCATAATCAAATGTATGGATTTTATCAAGGATAGAAGTGATTCTCTACTTTTTGACTACACTTTCACGAATATAATCATAATCTGTTGAAAGAGGACTCAAACTCATCAGATAAATGCTCTTTCTTTCATACATTTTCACAATATTGAGTATCAATATATCTTCCTTAACCTCTTCAATATATCTTTTGTTAATAGTTTTGCTTCCTGAAAAATTTTCTAAGATATAGTTATACACTCTCTTTGCACTTAAATAAATATCCTTTAATTCAGATACTTTGCTACTCATTGGTTCAAATACACTTGCGTCAAAATACATAAATGATAACCCACTGAAAACATCACCCAAACTGTACCATCCTAAAAATTCACTAGGCTTCAACAATATCAAAAAGTTAAACATCTTCTCTGCCTGTTATTTTAATTAATTTGTTAAAAGAAAATTATTTTTTAATGTTTCAAAATTTTATAGTTAAATTTACATTTTTTAAAGATTATCTTCTTGTTTTGAATTTGGGTTTGGAGTTTTCAGTTTGCATGTCGGCATTCGGATCATATTGACTAAGAGCACGACCAATTAAAAGGAATAAATTAAGAAGGAAATCTTCTTGCAAAACAGGGACGAAACATTCCAGTTTATCGCAAAAACAATTAACTTAGTTTCTCTTCGATCTTTATTATAAATATTCCAGAATATTAGTTTCAGAAGAAACCTTTTTATCCTTCATGTATTTCTAGAATTCATCTTTTTTTAGTCCTAAATTAGGACAAAGAGCCCACTATTCATCATTTTTTTTGATATAATCAAATGCTCCAATTAAGATGAAAATATATTATGAATTGAGTTAGCAAACTAAGTTAGTAAGATAATGAGGATAGACTTTTTTGGTGAACTTAACGAATAATCTTATTTCTTCCATACTATTAAAGGTGCAAACATTATTTTCAGAAATATTAGCATACTTAGAAGTCGATACTTTCTTACTTGATCTTATCTTGATGCCATAAAAACATCTATAAATACTCTTCAACACATCAAAGATATACTAATCATCTAAAAAGTCATCTCTATCTTCATTATCTTCCTCATCCTCTTCTTCTTCTTCACTATCAACATTAGATACTTTTTTCTATAATTTTAATTTAGTTTCTTATTTTAGACTCTATGGCTATGTATTAGCCTCTTCATCTATCATCTCTTACATTTATTTCTCTTTTTTATCTTATTCTTCATTTTGTATCTCAGCCACCATCTTTCCTTCTTCTTAATTTTAACCAGTTGTAATTTAACCACCTATATCTATCTTTTATTCTTATAATTTTTCCACTTTCTCTTCTGACTATTTCTCTTCTTACATTTCATCTTATTATTATTTAGGTGATTTTCTACCCTCTTACTATTCTTCATGTATATCTATTTTCTCTAAATTTTTAGATTATTCTTTATCCTATTCAGTCTCATTAACCATTTTATTATCTTATGGTTTGTCGTTTGATTATTTCTCTAATTCCATCCTTTTTTAATTTTCTTCCTCCTATTCTTTTCTTTCCTCTTCCTCTTCTTCTTTTTTTCTTTCTTCTTCTCTCCTATAAAATATTTTCGAATAAATTATTTTTAATGGTTCAAAAATTATACAAAATAAATTAATTACTCATTCAAATAAACGAATATTTAATTGATGACTAAAGTGAAGTAATTATATTCATTCCAAGATTTATAAATCTCTTAATGAAGACTAGAATTGAGCTATTATATAAGATCATGAGTTAAGAATGTAATGTAGGAGACCTTTTAGTGTTATTTATCTACATTTGATAAAAATAAACAACTAGTGACAAAAGAGGCAAACAATCTAATTTATTTTATTAAATATTAAAATTTATATTTATTTTAAATTTCCTAATCTCTATAATTACTTGATAAAAAGAGTTTAATTTTCATTTTATTGGACATTGATAAAAACTTTAAAGATTAAAGCTTTCAAAAAGAGTATATTCGTTTTAAATAGATTCTATTTCACATGTTTTGATAAATTTGAAATATTTTTAACCTAATATCTTTTAAGGAATTCCTCACATAGATTTTCAAATCTAAAGAGCCTATCCAAAGACTGAATATTCTTTTTGTATTCTGTTATTCTAGAATCATGTAAGTCAAAATAAAGTGTAAGTATTTTATTGATTTTATCAAGGAAGACATTATTTTCTAATTTTTAATTCTATAGAATTTCAAAGATATTTCTATAATACAAATCATTAGCGTCATCTAATCCTCTTTCAGTCAATCTGGATTCAAAGATTTACAAAAACTCATCTAAATGTTCTTTCAAACTTCCTTGTCCTTCTTTATTTATAATAAAATACATCGCTAAGAATATTATGTAAAATTCTATAATTTACCATCTTGATCAAGAATAATAATCTCATCATCTTTTTCTAAAAAAGGAACTTACTTTTTGTTAGATTTAGTAATTTCTTTTTTAAATTTATTTTCTACAATTCTATCTTGAATGAATTCTGAAAAGTTAGAGCTTAAGTATTTTTGATTTAACCAGAAGAAATTCAATATTACTTTCTTTTTAGGTTTTCTTTCACTTTTATTATCTAGGTTTTATGTACTTTAGAGCTCATCAGTGAATATTTTTAACTATTAAAGAATTTCATTCATTTTTTATACAGCCATTTTGGCAAAATTAACAGATTCGAAATCACGATCGCTGTAATAAGTGGCAAGGGAGCGATAAATTCTTATTTATTCAATTTCATTAGATTATTTAGCATCATAAGAACTTAAAAATTCAAATTGAATCCATCTAAGCATATCTTTAATTTACTTCAATTTCTCTTTCTTTTTCAAAGATAATTCTTTATCTTATTTCTCTTATTTGATCTATGTGTATTCTTCAAGTAACAATTCAAAAACAGTTAATAATAAATTATTTTCACCCCTAAATAATTATTAATTATAATATGTATGTGCTTTATGAAGTAATTTAGCAATTTCATTTTTATATTTTCTGCTTGCTTCTACATTATTTAATAAAAGATTAGGGCAATAATTGAATGATTTCACACCACCAAATTCATCACCGTATTCTTCTGCCAAGAAATCCTTTACTTGGTCTCTTTCATCAGTTCTATTCTCATTCATTAAGAAATGTCTTAGTATCTCTTCAAACAAATCAACAAAATTCATAAATGGTCTGTGTTTAATTCTTGTAAAGAACTTCATAAAATCTTCATTGCAAAATTAATCCAACTTCTATTATTTTATTTCCTTATCTTCAGCTTATTTTAATAAATTCAATTCTCTTTGCTCTTGCTTTAATTCCTCTTCCATTTGGTTCTTCTTAACTATTTTGTTAAAATGGAAATACATATTAATAAAATTCAGATGCAAAATCAATTTACTTATTTCTTATTGCTCTTAATCATTCTCATCTAGAATAAACCTTTTAAAAGTTTAATTAAACAACAAATTAGCCTATTCAGCATTTATATCTTCAATTTTGGCATAAAATTCCATATTTAAATTCTAAAGTTTTTATTTAATGTCAAATTTATTCTTTTCAGTAACTTCTTTGATATGCTATTCAACTGGAATATTTGCAACATTTTAATTCTAATTCTTTGTATTCTCCTTTATTCTGTTACTTTTTTTAGTCCCACTTTGCAGCTATTTTATCATCTAAATTGTTTTAATATCCTTCTTTTTACTACTACCACTCATACTACTTGCAAGGCTTGTATCTTTACTATCCTTCCCTTCCTTCACTTGTTATGAATTTATTGAGCTGGTTCCTGTTGCTGCAACCTATTTTTCTTACTTCTTGGATAAATTCCAATTATCTGCTTCTTAAGGAGGAGCTTCTCTTTTTTCTTTCTATTTGAATTAAAAAATGTTTTTAACAATGATATTATATTTTATAATAAAATTACTATCCAAATGAGGGTATTAAGTAAACTATGATTTTATTTAACAATTGCATAAATATTATTCAATTTTTTGTCTTTTTTGAAAGTATTATCTCCTCTTTTGGCACAGAAGAACATCTTACTAATAATATTAACAATTCTCAAAAAGTTAGACCAAGTCAACTTATCTATATAAATAGTAAATTCATTTTATCTTGTGAGAGAAACAGGTAGTCTTTAAAATATTGGATTGACTCTCTATCTCTTTTTAATATCTTCTTTTTCTAATAAAATATCCTTCACTTCTTTTTCAATAATATCTGCCAATCCATTTTGTTCTATTAATTCTTTATATTTTTCCTATTATCTGTTTTAGTTAAATGAATAGCAATTAATATTTTAATATATATCAAATTAAGAGAAATATATTTTCATTTTTAAATCAAAGAAAATTGCTCAAAAGGGTGCTTTCTTATTAAAAAAATAAAGTTAATAGACACTTAAACATTACCCTATAATCTAAAATGCATAAGCTTTTAACGAAAGGTTGTGAGATTTGTTGAAGTTGCTACCTATGAGATAGTCTACTCTTTAATTAAATACTTAGAAATTCTCCTAAAGAAAACTGATATATGTAAGACTTTGATAAATAATATTCTAGTAGGATGAACCAGGCATGAATTTTTAAGCCATGAACAAACACTTCTCTGCTTAAGCAAAATACCCTTAATATCTACATATTTTAGCCAACTTAAACCAAGTCTTGAAATCATTTTCTTTTAATGTTATTGCTTTGTAGAGATAATGTATGCTTTCATTCATCAACTTTAACTCTTTTTCATACACTTCTCCTAGCGAAATGAAACATGCGTGCCTTAAATCACGGAAATCATCTTCTCTTATCATTTTATTTTACAATAACTTTCTTAATTTCTAAACGCCTGAATCGAAAGACCGCTTTTCAAAATCTTTCAGACACTCTTCATATTCTTCAATTAACCGAGACTCTTTCTTTTCTCTATTAATTTTAAAATGAATTGATTAAACCTATATTTTTTCATTTAAATTTTAATCTATTCTAATAAATTGTGATAATCCATATTGATGTACCTTGTAATACTAACTTCCTTCTCTATTTCCATTTATAAATAATGACCTGATTAATAAAGTGCTATTACTATTTTACTTTATTGCTATAATTATTGTTTATGTTTTAGCGCAATTAAGTGATAAAGAATTATTAATCTTTGTTTGATTACTATATCTTATTATATCTTGTTTCTATCTCTCTATTAATTGATTTAATGATTTGCTAACTAAATATTATTGATCATAACAGAACACTGAAATTAATTGGTTTTTAAATAAAAAAGATTTAAGGCGCACTTTTTATAAAATTTAGATACAACCTAATAACTATGTATTTTTATTTGTGTTGAATCTATGTATCCATTAATATGTTGATTAACAAACTATATATATATTATAACAAAACATCTACCACCAACAATCTCTTTTATTAACAAATTAAAATATATTTATGATAAACCTCTAATTTGCGAAGATTTATTATTAATAAGGAAGGATAACCTAATTAAATAAAGTTATTAATTTAATCATTTTTAAACATAAAGATACTTGAAGATTCAGTTTTAATTAATTTAATTATTAGAATACAATTATTTTTAATTAGATTCAATCAAATACTATTGAATGATTTGATCTTAGATAGATAGATTATTTTTTATTGTATTTATTTAAAGTGATTATTAGTTAGAAAAGTTTAAAAGTTATATTTATATATTTATTTAATTGGGTTGCATTTTTTAATTTTAAAACAATAGATACTTCTATTATTCATTTGATTAAATGTATAAACTAACATCATTCCAGATTTCCAAGAAGATCTTCATCTTGACTTTCAAATAGGTTTTCATTTAATTCAAAAACATCACTACTAGGCAATTGTAGCTCAGCTACTTGTTATAACTTAATTACATCTCCATGTGTGTTTACAGATGAAGTTTTAGTATTATCTAGATTATTAGTAGATTTACTATTTTTCTAAGAGTTATCATCGTTAATGTAAATTTCATAAAGAGGTTCTTGCTTATTTAATGTGTTATTAGAAGCTACTTATTATTGTTACTGTTATTTTAAATTATTTTAATTAAAAGTAGCAAAGTTGTTGTTGAAATTAGAATTAACTGAGGCTGAGAAGTCATCAAGTTACAAAGATTACTCGTATGAGTATTTGCTACTCATTGGAGTTTTATATCCTTAATTAGAACCTTTGGAAACATTATCAAATTAATTTTGAGGAATTTGAAGTAGAACATTTCTATTTTCTTAATTACTGTCAAAAGTCTTCCCACTTTTCTTTTTATATTTCTTTGCACTATTTTTCACAGCTTGATCAGTACTAAGAATTTCTTTCTTTAGTTATTCTAATCCCTCCAGAGATTCAAATTGATTAATAGATATATTGGTAAGTGATTTATCAGTTAATGTGACTGAACCATCATCAAGAATAGTTAGAATTTAATCTTAGGTGCTATAAAGAATAGTTTTAATGTATTTCTTTATTTCATTAATACTCATTGGATTCTTATCTGATATATTGTCTAGCATTTAATCTATACTTTATATCTTAGAGAAATAGAAATTACGCTCATCTCTAAGTCTTTCTATTATTCCATCTGTCTATATCTTATTAGTAGCTGAATAAGGTTTCCCAATATCTGCCTCATCCAACTGATTAAATTCATTGTCAATCGATAGATTAGATATAGAGGATTAGCAAGAATGACTCATAGGCTTTCCTATTTCTGATGGGACATAATGAGTTTAACTTTTCTTATTTGAATGTCTTGAGAAGTTATGTTTAGAAGAATGATTAACGCTATTATCTAAAGTACTTCCCTACTCTCTTATCAACTACAAATGAGGATGAGAAGGAATTTTTTCTACTAAACCGTCCTTATCTATATTTCCCAATCCTTATCTTCTGTTAATTGCATCATAAGGTTTATCTTAATTCTTTCTGAATTGATCGTGGTATTTTTTCATCCATTGCAAAAACTCTAAATTATCCTAGTATTTACATTTTATCAGCTTATTCACCTATTTTGATTATATTTATATTATTTATATTATGGTTTATTATCTTAATTCTTACATCAATAGGCTTGTTAATACTCATTTTATCAAAAGCTTATTATAAAATCTTAAAGTTTTACACATATTCATTTTCATACTTTGCTTTCCAATTAACCTTATTCACTATTTTATTATATGATATAATTTATAAAAATTCTACATCCTGCATAAGCTTTCAAATTTTTTACTCTAAACTTTCCCTGGATATACGAGGTCAAATAACTGACAATAAATTGCTCCTGTTCCTAAATTTTCAATCTTCTTTTCATTTAGCTGTTTGATTAATAATATAAACCTTACAATATCTAGTTATGACTCATTAAAAAATATTACTTTTAAGTTATCATTGATCCATTAAAGCATTTCTTGCCTTGACAAGAAATTGCTTTGATTAGCAGTTGTTACAACCTCAGCCATTTTTATAATTAAACTAACTATTCAATCTTTATTAGGATTTATGATCGTTTATTGTATTGTTATGGTGCCTTAAAATTTGTTGCTATTACTTTAAAGGTGCTTTTATGTTTATGATATTGAAATTCAATTAATTTAAATTTTTTGTTAATTTAAATAGATTCACAACAGAAATAATTAAAAAAAATACTTCCACTTTATTTACCAATAATATTAATTTTACATTTCATTTCTAAACGATAAATACCTTTCCAACCAGCTATTATTTTCAAATAACAGCAGAATTATATAATTTTAAATCTATACTAATGGATATATTTTCTTCAATAAAATTATAAATTTAGTATACATACACCCTCAAATTTATTTTCCTATTAAATTTTCTATGTTAATCACCTATTTATTTATTTTTTTCTATTTGTATTTCTTAAATTATAAAAATTAAATTAATAAAAAAAATCTGATGAAGGCGAGATTCGAACTCGCGCCCTTTCGGAATAGAGCCTTAATCTACCGCCTTAGACCGCTCGGCCACTTCATCTTAGTTGAAAGATTAAAACAAAACAAGTTGATTTGGTAAATTTTAATAAAGAAGGAAATATTTTCAATGAAAAATGATAATTAATAATTCAATAGATATTTAATTAATTTACATTGATTAATAAAAATAAAATATTTTCCTTTTTCTTTTTAACATTTATATTTAAGATTTTAAAACTGGTATTTGTGATGAATAATTATAAATAATATTAGATTGTATAGAAATTTAATTGAATAGCAGCTATAGATAGATAGGTTGTTAATATATAAGTAAAATTTTAAACAAATATTATAGATGTAATATACTAATCAATTTTGTAATATAAAAACTTTTTATTTCATTTAATTAATGTATGATCAATCATACATTTACCAACCTTAGGAGTAAATTAACAAATGTTCAATCAACATCATCAGCGTTTGCTTGCTTTTCGCTATGATATTTTTAACCTCTATTAGAAGATTCATTTTGACCTCCTTCAGGTTGAGCCCCAGTTTATTAATAGACTCTCATCATTATAGGATTAAATACATCTTCTATTTCTTTTTGTTTCTTTTCAAAATCTTCTGCTTTCTCATTTTGATGGTTTTCTAACCATTTCTAACTGCTTTCAATAAGCTTATTCAATTTTTCTTTCTCATCAGGTGTGAATTTGTCTTGTAATTTCTCATCTTTCATGCTATTTCTAACTGAGTAAATATAATTTTCAAGTCCATTTTTGGATTCAATTTTCTTTCTTAATTTTTCATCTTCGTCTTTGTATTTCTCTGCTTCTTTTACTAACTTATCAATTTCAGCTTAATTGAATCTACCTTTCTAATTGGTGATAGTAATTTTATTAGTTTTACTAGTAGCTTTATCAATAGCAGATACATTCATAATACCATTTTCATCAATATCAAATGAAACTTCAATTTGAGGAATACCTCTAGGAGCAGGAGCAATTCCATCCAAGGCAAACTTACCAAGCAAATGATTATCCTTTGTTAACTATCTTTCTCCTTCAAATACTTAAATAAGTACACCTGGCTAATTATCAGCATAGGTAGAGAAAATCTAAGATTTCTTAGTAGGAATTGTAGTATTTCTAGGAATTAAAACAGTCATAACTTAACCTGATGTTTCTATACCCAAAGAAAGAGGAGTAACATCTACAAGAATGACATCTTAAATTGCTTCAGAACTTGAACCAGTTAAGATAGCAGCTTAAACAGCGGCACCATAAGCAACAGCTTCATCAGGATTAATAGAACGATTAGGTTCTTTACCATTAAATAAGTCAGTAACCATTTAAATTACTTTAGGGATACGAGTAGAACCACCTACAAGTACAACTTCGTCAATTTAGCTCTTAGATAGACCAGAATCTTTAAGTACCTTTTCTACTGGAGGCATACATTATTAGAAGAAAGGGAGATTTAATTCCTCAAATTTAGGACGAGACATAACCATATTCAAATCTTCAGATTCTGCCAAGGCATCAACTTCTATTGTAGCTTAAGCAGATGAAGAAAGGATTCTCTTAGCTCTTTCACATTAAGTTCTTAGCCTTCTCATAGCACGAGGATTATTTCTGATGTCAATACCCTTTTTCTTTAAGAATTCACCAGCACAATACTCTACCATCTTATTATCGAAATCTTCACCACCAAGGTGAGTATCACCAGCAGTAGCTTTTACTTCAAAGAAACCATTATCAATAGTTAAAAGAGACACATCAAAAGTACCACCTCCCAAATCAAAAATCAAGATATTTTTTTCACCTTGTCCTTTCTTATCCAAACCATAAGCAATAGCAGCTGCAGTGGGTTCATTAATAATACGTAAGACATTCATACCAGCAATAGCACCAGCATCTTTAGTGGCTTATCTTTGAGAGTCATTGAAATAAGCAGGAACTGTAATAACTGCATTTTTTATAGGTTTGGAAACGAATGCTTCTGCTGTTTCCTTCATCTTTATAAGAACCATTGAAGATATTTCTTCGGCATGAAATTTCTTGGTTTCACCTTTGAATTTAACAACAATTAAAGGCTTGTCATCAGGACCAGCTTCAACTTTGAAAGGCCAGAGTTTAATGTCCTTTTAGACTATAGGATCACTGTACTTTCTACCAATAAGTCTCTTGGCATCAAATATAGTGTTAGTAGGATTTCTAGCAACTTGATTTTTAGCAGCATCACCTAGAAGTCTTTCGGTTTCAGTGAATGCAACATAAGAGGGGGTTGTTCTGTTACCTTAATCGTTAGCAATGATTTCTACTCTATCGTTTTAGAAGATACCAACACAAGAGTAAGTAGTACCTAGATCTATTCCAATACCGATTCCGTCAGCTTTTTTAGAGGTTGCCATTTTCTTTTTAATCTATTATATTTTTTATTTTATTTAAAATTTTTTTTGGATTATAATTATTATATTTATATATAATTTATATTAATCTTCGTTTAGTATTTATAAGTTAATTTCAACGTACTTGATTTATTTGAGTTTTATTATTCAGTATAGAAAAATTTAAATCAAAATTGTATTGATAATTCTGACGAATTATTTAGATTAAATTATAGAGTTTTTATTCTAACTTAATATCCATCTAAAAACAACTAAAAAGATATTTCTCTAAAAAAATCATTCCTAAGTAAGTAATTGTATAACTTCGACTTTTAACAGTAAGGAATCGATTAAAAGTACTACAATAAAGCTACTTAGCTATGTAAGATAATACATTTTATAAATGTATTGATAATAAATAAAAAGAAGAGTTTGTGGCGATGGGATATTTTCTTATAACCAAGAAAAATAGAAAGATCTATTCCTGATAATTTAGTATTATAATTTAATTATTTATTGCTTATTATTAATAAATTTAATCTATATCTGATGAAGTCTATTGATTCTCTTGTAAAAATTGATTATTTATTAAGTAATCAATAATCAATAGATATAAGAAAATAGCAATATGTCCAAAAAAATTAGTTGTTTTAGAATAGTGTAATAATTTTCCTCTACTATTGTTACTATTTATGAAATTTTTATTATTATATATTAATCAATGTATCAAGCTATCCATTTAAGTAGTTTTCGTGTTTTATTTACTGATTTATATAATCTAGAAGTAAATATTTTTTGAATAAGTTAAAAATCAATATTAGATAAATCATTTTAAATTCTAAAAATAATCTAATTTCAGTGTTCAGGCAAATGAAGAATGTTTAAATTGTTATAATAATAAAAATAAGAATATACTAATTCTATTTATATATCATATAATCAATATTAAAACAAAAGTTATATGGAATAGATAAATTATCAATTAGACCTATCTTCCTAATTCTAAAATGTCTTCTTCTTTCTTAATTATGAATGTTACTGCAAAAAAATGAATATTTTCAAATTAATTTCATCATAAGTAAATTATTTATTATGTATTAGCATAAAGAAGTTAAATATGAACCTATATAGTTTACAATTATGTTGCTATCTTTTAAAAAATAACATATTTCTTTATATATATCATTAAAATAATATGATCCTCTAAATACAAAAAATAGAAATAGATAAACATCGTAAGATTTTAATTCATTTCTTTATTCTAAAAATTAGAAATTTAAACCTCTCTTAAAAAAAGCTAGCTTAAATAAAAAATAAAGGTTTTATAGTATTTCAAATATGAATACAGTAAAATCAGTTTATTTTGGGACACTCTCAAGACAAAAATATTACATCCATAGATAGAGATCTCCAAAATTGTGTGGGGAGCTAGAATGAAATCTTAATTAAGAACTACAATTTATTTTTTGTTGCTGAGTATAGGCAGATTACCTATATACAGCTCCCAAGCATAGACATATTTTACAGTATATCAAATATAGCTCTCTTTTATTTAAGTAAATTATTATTGTAGATATAGGATTGCAGTAATGTGAATACAGTTATTTTATTTCTAAAAAGATATTAAATTATTATAAATTAATCAAGAAAATGATATTATTTGAGAAAATTGTATTAAATTAAATCATAAAAATGTAATCTTCCCATTTTCTTTAAGTCAGGTTACTCCTCTTTATCTTAATAAAATGAAAATTTCAATAATAAACATCAATTCTAAACAAAATTTCCAAATATATTTACTTGATATATTTTTTACATTTTTTCTTGACAATTTATAAGGAAAAAGGAAATCAATCAATCTAAATTAATTCTAACAAATTATCACTTCAAATTTAGACAAAAAGACTGAAAATGAGTGAATCTGTAAACTGATTTAATTTATTGAATATGTTTCAAATAATATTAAAATTACATAAAAAATTAAAAAGAATTAGAAAGAATATTTAATCTAAGTGTAGGGAAGAAATTAATGATAAAATACTCAAAAAGATTATATGTAACACACACTTTATTTTTATATAGTTAGATTTCAAATTTAATATTATATTATAGGTTTTAATTAATAGTATATAGATTCAATCATAAATTTATTTATGTTTTCACTCTACTTCATCATTATAAGATTGACCACAAGAAGCTCCATTGGTATTTTCAGGATTGCATCCGTCTGGACTAGCCCCATTTTGTTAGTATACCTTCATCATAATTGGATTAAACATATTTTCAAGTTCCTTTTATTTATTATTGTATTCTTCAGCTGAAGCATCGATGTGTTATTCTAACCATCTAGAAGTAGAATCAACCAAATTTTATACATTTCTTCTATCATCATCAGAAATCTTTTCTTTCAATTTTTAGTCATTCAAAGAATTACGGATTGAATAAGTATAGTTCTCAAGCCCATTCTTAGCTTCTATTTTTTTCTTTATGAGTTCATCTTATTCCTTGAATTATTCAGCTTCTTATATTAATTTATCAATTTCTGATTAACTGAATCTGCCTTTTTAATTAGTAATTGTGATTTTATTTGATTTATTTGTGGCTTTATCTATAGCTGATACATTAAGAATACCATTTTCATCTATATCAAAAGATACTTCTATTTGAGGAACTCCTCTAGGAGCAGGAGCAATACCATCCAAAGAGAACTTGCCAAGTAAATGGTTATCCTTTGTTAATTATCTTTCACCTTCATATACTTAAATAAGTACACCTGGTTGATTATCAGCATAAGTAGAGAATATTTGTTTTTTATTAGTGGGAATTGGGGTATTTCTAGGAATTAATACAGTCATAACTTAACCAGAAGTCTCAATACCCAAAGAAAGAGGAGCAACATCAACTAAGATAACACCTTAGAAGGCCTTGGATCCAGGATCTGTTAAGAGAGCAGCTTGAACAGCAGCACCATAAGCAACAGCTTCATCAGGGTTTATAGAACGGTTTGGTTCTTTACCATTGAAGTAATCCTTAATCAATTCAATAACTTTTGGAATACGAGATGAGCCACCAACTAAAACAACTTCATGAATTTCTTTTTTTGATAAACCTGAATCTTTAATAACTTTTTCTACTGGAGGAATGCATTATTAGAATAATGGAAGACATAATTCTTCGAATTTGGGACGAGACATAACAAAGTTAAAATCTTCTGATTCAGCAAGAGCATCAATTTCAATACTAGCTTAAGCAGATGAAGAAAGAATTCTCTTAGCTCTTTCGCATTAAGTTCTTAGTCTTCTCATAGCACGAGGATTGTTCCTGATATCAATACCTTTTTTCTTTAAGAATTCAGCAGCACAGAATTCTACCATTTTGTTATCAAAATCTTCACCACCAAGATGAGTATCGCCAGCAGTAGCCTTCACTTCAAAGAAACCATCATCTATTGTTAAGAGAGAAACATCAAAGGTACCACCACCTAAGTCAAAGATTAAAATATTCTATTCTCCTTTTCCTTTCTTATCTAATCCATAAGCAATAGCAGCAGCAGTAGGTTCATTTATAATTCTCATCACATTTAAGCCTGAAATTATACCAGCATCTTTAGTGGCTTATCTTTGAGAGTCATTGAAATAAGCAGGAACTGTAATAACTGCATTTTTGACAGGTTGGGAAATGAAAGCTTCAGCAGTTTCTTTCATTTTAGCAAGTACCATTGAAGATATTTCTTCAGCATGGAATTTCTTGGTTTCACCTTTGAATTTAACAACAATTAAAGGCTTGTCATCAGGACCAGCTTCAACTTTAAAAGGCCAGAGTTTAATATCCTTTTAGACAATAGGATCACTGAATTTTCTACCAATTAGTCTCTTAGCATCAAAGATTGTGTTAACTGGGTTTCTTGCAGCTTAGTTTTTGGCTGCATCACCTATAAGCCTTTCTGATTCAGTAAAAGCAATATATGATGGAGTAGTTCTGTTGCCTTAATCATTAGCAATAATTTCTACCCTTTCATTTTAGAAAACACCTACACAGGAATAGGTTGTGCCAAGGTCAATACCAATTGCGACCCCTTCAGCTTTTTTATTCTTAGACATTTTGTTATTAAATTGTTTTTTTATTATTTTATTTAAAATGCTTCTTTAGATTTTGTTTTATTTAATTGATTATTGAATATTTTTTGTTATGATGGAATCAATATTTAAAAAAAAAATAATTTTTCTAATCGAAAAATGAACAATTGATTAACTTTATAACGGATTTTTAATTTTGAATCTAGAATTCTAGAAGGTTTGATAATAATTTATTATAGAAGTTTAGATTTGCTCTATCTACAACAAATAAATTGTCTAATTAGTTAAGAAATAGACAAATTAATAAATTTGATAACAAAAGTTGTTCAAATAATTAATTCCTAAAAAGCCTTAATTTTCTTATATAATTTTCATTTAATCAAATGATTTTTTATACTAAGATAATAAAGCAATAATTATTTTAAATAGAATTCTATTCAACACATAATTTTTTTAATTTTTTATATATTTTAAGGGTACTGTATGTAAAAAGTTATTACTAAGCATTGATTTTTTATAAATTTTTAAATAATTAATACAATTTATTATAAATTTAAACAAAAAATTTAATTTGGAGGGTGATTAAAAAATAAGAATTAGAATTTTTATTTGAGTTAAAATAAATGATAATAATTATAATATTAGTAATTCAAGGTATTATGTAAATTATATTTTATTATCATCAAAAATGTTAAAGTCTCATTTTAGAATAATTTGATTTTTTGTGTAATTGAAAAATTTTTATTCACCTTCCTTAGTCACTAACATCTAAAAAATAATCAAACTTGTGTTTAAGGTTTTATTAAAATAGGCTTTGTAATTACCCTAAACTGTTTTATTCCAAAAATAAAGATCTCATATTTAAAAATATAAGGAAAAATAGAAATATTTGATTATTCATATTATAAAAATACTAAAATATTAGATATAATAAGAGATATGAAATCAAAAGAGTATTGATCAGAGTTAATGACACTCTTCAATTAAATTCAATAAGTCAATATTGATAATCTTTACTAATTTCTAAAATTATTTATCTATCTATGATTATATAGAATTTAAGAATAAAGATATAAATATGACTAGTATAAATAATGAAGACAAATCTAATAAAACATAGGTAATGTTTGTCATAGAGGAGTTCAAACCTGAAGTATATAAAAAAAATGAATCCGGAATTTATTAAAAATAATTGCCTGATTCAAACATGAATGCATACTGCTATTATTTAGATAATGAGATGCTGGTTAGTAGAGATTCTTTTAAAGCTACGTTTCAAGACATTAAATTGATGATACTATCCCAAAATATATTATTTGTAGATGATAAAATCAAAATAAAGAATACATAAAATGAAGAGTATGAAATATTCTCAAAGGATAAAGGTTAAAAATTAATAAACTTTAGCAATCATGATGGCGATACGAGAGAAGTTGATTTTTATATTAAGATAGATGCTCCTCAGACATTATTGTAATTAAATTATTATTTATATAAAAGTTTATCTCAAAATACATTACCTTAAATAAAAAAGGTAGTATTTATAGGTTGAGAAGGAGAAAATAGATTTTAAAAGTAAATAAAAGAAGGAAGAGGATGATAAGATATTGTAGAATAAAAAGAAATTTGATATACTTTTCATAAAAGGAGAACCTATTGATGCAGATCATTTATAATCTGATTTAGAGATAAAAAAGATGATTAAAATCCTTTCGACCAACAAAAAATAAGCAGAAATAAGAATAGCAACAAAATTTAACTAGATCAAAGATTATGTCAAGAAATACTAATTACAAATAATTCACATTGGCTGTCATATAATACATAACAAATAAAATGGATATTATTCTATCTAATTAGAAAGTGCAGACCACAAATTAAAAGAATATAAGGTATGTATGATTAAATTAATTAAAATTGATCTTTAAGAATGGAAATACAGCAAAAATATAAAATAATTGTTATCATATGGTTAAACATAGATAAATAATTGATTAAATGACTGATAGAGTGTTTGATTTATTTATTTTATTTTATTTAAAGGCTGCTGAATTTGGATAAATTTTCTATCATACTCAGCATAATCCTTAGTTGTTATTTTTAAATTGTTGTCACAGTGAGGCTTTTTATGAATAAATAAAGTAGAATCTAAGTGGTTTGAATATTATTTGTGTTGATAAAGATTATAAGATAAAGGATAGAATTGCTGTTAAGTTTATGGAGTAATTTTATGAATTATTATTTACTAGAACTGTATTATCTTTATAAGATGTTTTCTATGAAGCTCTATTTACGCTAAGTTAAAAATATATTGAAGAAAAAAAATTCAAGTTAATGAAGGAGAAATTATTTTATGTAGAGTAAAATTAATGTACATGTATGAAGACTATTATTGATCAAATCGTAAAGACTAATAAAGACAAAAATAATTGCTTTAAAGCACATAAAGAAATATTAAAGTATGGATCTTAATTCTTCTTTTATCATGATGGGTGTGAAGAATAGTGCTAATTCGAACCAAAGCTGGAAGATTAAAATCCAACAAAAGATCAGTATGTCAAATAAATTCCAAATAAAGATCATTAATAGAATTTTTAATACTATAATTTAAATGATTCGAAAACTCCCTATAAATTAATAAATACAATTATTAATTTCTTAAGCGGTAAGAATTATAGTCGTACCAGTTCTGATATCTAAAGTATTAGAGCCTATAGAAATGAGCATATTTGTGATCTTATTATGTATTATTTAGTAGAATATTGTGAGTTCTTTAGGTATAAGTTCTTTGGAGGATCAAATAAATTTAATGCAAATCAATTAAAAATAGGCTATCCTTATATTTCTAAAGGCTTTTACTATCAAAATTTACTATTAGATGCTAAGAGAGACATTAAAAAGCAAATGGAAGCACTAGAAATGTCCCATAAAAAGCTTAGTAATAGATCCTTAATCTGCTATATTTAGTCCTAAGTGAAATAAAAGTAAATTGCTGGAAAATATCTTAGATATAAATTTGAAGAAAAAACGCAATCTTTATCTTTAGTCACCTATTTTAGGACTTAGAGCATGGATCAATTAGGAGATATTGCAATTTTATAGATTAAAAAATGCATTGAAATCTACAATTCTTACAAGCAAAATGAGCTAAAAGAATCTAAAAAGACATTTTATTTATTTTTTTAGTATAAAACACAAATTAACAATGAAAAATACGATACATAAAAAAAATAATTTGAAGATCAGATAACCGAATTAAATATATAACCACAAATTTATTTAACGGTTTTAATAAATAATAGCCAGGAATAGATCGAAGATGACTTAGAAGTACTTACAATCTATTAAAATATAATGGGTGGTATAAAAAAAGAGGGAAGATAATTAAATCTAAATTTTATTCTCGATGCTTTAAAGAGGGAGGATTACAATAAGTATGAAGCAGCTAATAAAGATTTATTATAATTTATGAAAAATGAAGAAAATAATCTAAAATTTAGTAAATACTTCTATCGCTTTTATAAAAGATTATACTATTCCTACTAAGAGAAATAAGAGAAAGAAAGTTAAAGTGAAGATAAAAAAGATTAAGAGAAAAATAATGAGCTGACAAAATCAGAATATTTTTTAGGAAAGATATAACTGACAAAACAAATAATAAAATTTTTTATAGAATAAAAAATATTAAAACTAAGCAATGATGACCTTCAATATTTGTTGAAATAAATTGAAGATAGATAGTAGAATAGAAATAAATTAAATGTATATGATGATCATTTTAACAAATTAGATGAAGAATAAAAGTAAGCTTGTAAATAAGTAAAATAAGACCAAAGAGAAATTAATGGAAGCTTAAAAGAAGAGAGTAAGAAGAGTAGAAACAATAAAAAAGATAATTTTTCGATTTATAGTTTTAATGAGTTCTAAGGCTATTTCAATAACGGATATATGTATAATAAAGATTTATCAAAAGAAGAAAAAATGATATTGCGAGAATTGATAAAATCTAAAGAGTATATTGAAAATAATAGAGAGATTATGTATAAAATTAACTTGTTGTATTTAGAAGATTTGTCCAAACTCTCTCCTAACTTTAAATAGTCTCTTAAAGAAGATAAAATGTTAGAAATAATTGAAAATTATAATTTAAATGGGATAAAAGGAGAATTAAAAATCTAAGAAATAGTATAGTTCGTAAGAGAATGTAGAATCTTGAAGACCTCTTAATTAAACCCAAATATGTTTTCACTATCTTTTTTGTTAATGATTAACAGCATTAACGATTTGAGTGAAGCTTAAAATGAAAGTAATTCAAAATATAAGTCTCGTAAATCTACCCCTTCGCCATCCATGAAGAAAACTATTAGTGACTAACCTTTTTATGAAAATCAAATGTAATTAATTCATACTTAGAGTGAGTCAAAAGGGTAATTTTATGACATATAATAAAATTGTTTGGGTTATTTGAAGATCACTCAATAAATATAAATAATTTACAATTACTACAATAGTATTGATGAAGAAACGAAATCTTTATCCTATTAATTCTTTACGAAATAAACCTGGTATATACAATAATTGTTTGAAAAGAAAATCGAAAAGATGAAAATGTCTGAAAAGATTGTTTACTTTTGCTGTATTTCTACAATCCTTAATATAATATTTAGTCTAATCTTACAAAAAGATAAAGATGATAGAAAAATATCCTTCCCAAACACTTTTAGTTAAATTATATCAACATAAGTTGACAAAATACGAAGATTTGAAGTAGAATCATAAGAATTTAAATAGAAATTGTAAGAATTTAAATAGAAATAAAATGGTTATAGTTGGTAAACCTTCATTTAAGATTTCAAAATTAGAGATTAAGACATTAAAGTTCCTGAATATGAATATGAATAAATTATCAATAATTGGATAAATTACTTCAAAGACTAATACATTTCCATAGAAGCAAATTATGAAGAGTTCGCTGATATTGTCAAGATAGATTAAAATTTGATGAAAACTTTAAGCTATGAATAATTGTTTAACATAATAACTTAAGCAGATAAAGATTATAAGTCTGATGAAATTTGGAAGATCCTATCTAGAATTTGTGTAGTCTAGTATTATTGTACGTTTGGAGATTAAAAACAATTCTTGAATACAAAAAATACTTGCTAAGAAATAGATGAAATCTTAAAGAAAAATAAAATTCGTGCTTTATTCTAATTCTCTACTATTAATCAAAGCTCATTCCTAAAAAAAAATGAATAATTTGATGATTTACCATAAATATTGATAATAGATGAATAACATTAAAGATAAATTTAAGATGGATATATCTATGTTTAATAAGATAAGTCATTTTATGGATAGAGAGATATCCACATTAATAACCTCAAGAAAATCAATAACAGAAATATTAAACTCATTTTCATCTTTTCTAATTCTAAGTCCTATATTGATTTCTTTGAATAAAAATATCATATTATTTATCTTGATGACTCTATCTAGAGTTAAAGGGCTAATAAAAATGAAATTTATGAAATTTTCAAGCTTTTTATTTAATCTTGTTTAATATAATTAGTTAAACTTGATAACTCTAATAAAATCGGATCTCTATTTTAATCTTCATTAAGAGATATTGAATAATACAAATTTAAATATGAATCTAATGGGAGTTATAATATGTTTATGAACTCTATCTAATTTAAATCATAAATGAATAGCACAGATGTCAGTTTAAGGTTATTATCTTCTTAAAACTAACAGCATCATTTTGAACATATTAAAAATGAAATAACACAATAGATTCTTACTGAAATACAAGAAGATTCTTTCTAAATTGACTCTTATCTCTAAGATCCTAACCTAAAAACTATATTTTAGATTGATCAAGACTCTAAAGTAACCCTTGATGTTATAAAATAATTAATTTAGTATATACAACATCTTTATTGCTTCAAAGAATCAGTAGACTATAACAACATAAAAACATGTTAAAATTCTAATATTAATAAAAATGAAGTATAAAATGGTGACAACGTAAACTTTATAATAAATGAATAAGTAATTCCTGGAATAGTAAATCAGGAAGATGAATCTGATTAACCAATATATATTGACTTAGGCGAGGATATTAATAAAAATACTTAAAAAGATAACCATATAAATGGTGGGGAAAAAAATTAAAGTAAATTAATTGATCAAATTTCAAATCTAGTAACCTAACGTTGGCATAAAATTAAGTAGGAGCTATATGCAATAACAGGAAGACAGGCTTTAAAAAATATAAGTAAATCTCAATCCGAATAAAAATATATTGATTTTTGTGGAAAAGATATCACAAAAGATAAAGTATTTTTAAAATTCTTAAAAAAAGCATATAAATAAATATATGTAAATGGCGATAAAAATAGAGAAGAAGAAGATAAAATTTGGGACTTGCAAAAGAAAATAGAGAAATATATAGACGATATTCGTAATTCTAACAATAATACTGAGAATAATAATTTACAAATATAATAAGATAAAAATAACTATAATTTTAATTAATAAAGTGATGATGTTAATAAGGAAGAATAAAACGATTAAATAATAAATCCAGAAATAGTTGAGAAAATATAATCAATATAATAAGAAAATATAGAAAATCTATATTAATAACTAAACGAGGAGTAACATATTGGAAACTAATAAAATAATCATTAGCCATAATAAAATTAATAATAAGCAGAGAACATATAAGTTAGTTAGTAATACTATTAATAAGAAATGGTAGTATTAGATGTGGGTATTATTGAAGATGATGAAGATAATGAGGAGAACCAATGAGGATTATAATACTATACTAATAGAAACTGAATAAATAATTAAATTAATTAAAAATTATATTGAATAAATAAATCATATGCACTTATCACAAAGTTCAAGAATACTTATTTATAAGGCATTTCTTCGATAATTATCACCACCCTTTCCATCAAAATTTTAATATCTAAAGTAAACCCTCATTAATTAAGATCATTTATATTTAACCCATTTTTTAACAATGAAAATGAATTTTAAAAATTTATCATCTCAAGATTTAGGGTATTAATTTAATTGGATATTAAAAACACAGTATATTTATGTAAAGATAGAATATTTATTTCAATAATTATTTGCATATTTTTTATAGTAATATTTTTTTAATTAATAAAATTAACTTCCACTTTTATCTAAGCTATTTAAAAGTGTTTCTTCTTCATCTATAGTTTTTATATTATTATATTATTAAATATTATGTTAATTCTTTGGCATATATTTATTTTCGATAATTATGTCTCCATAATTTGAATAAAAATTATTTATCTCTTTATTATATTTATTCCCATTATAGAATTAATCCTTTTTAGATATTATTTTAAATTCTTTATCATTACACTAACCCACATTATCATAAGATCCAAGTTTCTTTGGTCTAATTTTTCCTTTTTATTAAACATCATCTTGATTTTAATCAAAATCAATAAGTGAATAGCTTCTTATCCTTTTACTTTATTATTACAAATATTAATTATCCCTTTCTTATTTATCTAGCATATTATTACTATTATTCTTATATTCTTTCTTGAAATTTGATAGAATTTCATATTTGGAAATGGGAATAATTTATCTGTTTTCTAGTTAAGGTAGTGATGGATGATCTTCTATAACCTAAGATTATTATTTGTTTATTTTTGAATTATTTTCACTTGATTATTTATCTAATATAAAAGAATTTTCTGAGTTAATCTAATGACTAGAAAGTTATGAGTTTTATTTAATTATTTTTGGTGATCTAGGCAGTTTTTACGCATTTTGATTTTTGGATAATTTCTTATGGTTTATTTAATTAATTAGAGGGAAATCAAAATTCTGATATTATTGTGTGGTAATAGATTATGTAATTTAATTTTCTTTTTATTCATTTGAGTTATTTAAATGTTCAAAATATAAATTATTATTATCAAAAGAATCCGAAGGTAGTTCTGTAGAATAAGATATTAAATTGCTTTTACAACTGAAAAGATGTGAATAAGAAACTTTGTCTGTTGATTTATTAATACTTTAATCAACTGAAAGACCTCTTAGTTTATTAATTGGAGTTTAGTTACTCTCGATTTGGACATTATCATTAAATTATTAATAAAAACCACAATCATTAATTGAAAAGGAATTTTGCTTCTTGACTTATTTTATTTTTTTTATTGGTGACATTCTTGATTACATATTAAGTCTATCTAATTCAAAATTTCTATCGTGCATATTACTTGCTTCTTGCTGGTTAAAATTCTACTACTAATAATTATCAGAGTTTATTTATCTTTACTGATTATTTTCTAATTTAATGGCTTTATCCTTAATGTATGAGGATTGTAGGCCTTATATCATTTTATTTTATTCACTTTAGCTGCTTGATCTATTTCTGTGTACTTATTGAGATGTATGTAATTATTATCTTGTGTTTTCCTCATATCTATTATTATGTAACTTGAGTTAAGTTTTTAATGAGCTTAATCTATCTTCATTTTATTGAGCTAGAGAAGAGATAAGAAGAGGTGACTAATAAGATTTATGTAGTTAAAAGTACTTTTATTTTTTTTTCTAATACTTAGAATATGCCTAACTGCTCACATTTATTTCTGTTAAGCAAATTTTAGAGTTCTATAATGAGTTTTCTAAGTTCATAATTTATGCTGTGAAGTCACTTTTTGATTTTCCCCTTATTTACTCACTTTACTTCTTAAATTCCTTAGCATTTAAAGGTATTTTATCATCTGTTTCAATTTGATTTTCTCTTTTTTGCTTGTAGTGATTAATGTTATTAAAAGTAGTTTATGGAGGTTAGTTAAGTATGAATGAGAGTTCTTAACGTATTTTTCTTTAAACATATTGCTTTAATGTGTCATTTGTTACTCTTTAAGCTTTACCTATAAAATCTTTACTGCATTCTTAGTTGTTAAATTAACCATTTTAAATTGAGTAATTGTTCTGTTGGAATTCCTAATTCCTATTTGAATTAAATGAGCGGTTCTAATCTTTCCCTATATTATGCAATTCTTCTTTAGCACTTTCATTTTGAAATTTATCTTTTATGAGAGATGTGAGTAATGAGCTTGTCTACATTCTTTGCGTTTAGTAAAATGATTTACTATAGGGCTAGTTATCTGCTATTCTGTATATAAAGATTAGTTTAGTATCCCTCCCTATATTTGAATAGATTTGTAATTTGATTTGATTTTGTTTTATTTAATAAAAATTGAGTGGTATGTTAATTATCAAAATAAGAGTTTATGAAATTGTGGAAGATTTCGAGTTGGCGAAATCAATAAGATATTTAAAGTGTAAGCCTATATGTTCATTATAGCTTATTTATCGAGTATCCTTAGTGCAAAACGCTATTTATTGGAATATAAACATGAATACAAAACCAAAAGTTATAAAAGAAAATATTAATAATATTATAATCCTAAAAACGAATAATAAAATCTATTATTGTAAATAAGTTAAATTATTTTAAAACAAATTATTATTATTAACTTTGTATATTTTTTTCTTTGATAAAATATAACCAAATATTTATATTATTTATTACACATTTTATCTTGGTTATTTATTTCTAATATAAAAACAAAAACATTAAAATCATGATGAATTTAAGACTAGTTAAGGTTTTTTAAGCTGATTTCATTTTATGTAGATTTTCGAGAGAGAAACATTTATTTTAGCAAAAATATAAAATTCATCTTAAGTTAAATGATTGAATTTAGCAAGTATCTTTTTTTAAAAGTATGTATCGGTTTTGATGCAGATGATGAATTTATATTTACATTACTTATGAAATGAAGATAGTGTATGTATTATGTGCGAAGTATGTATTTAAGATAATAATGAAATTTTAAAATGTGCAAACTAACAAACTAACTAACTAGTGTTTACTAAACTAATTTGATAATTTTAGAGTTTTATATTTTTGGAAATTTTTAATTAAAAAAGGCAATATTTAATACATAGACTAAGGATACATCTAAATATATTCAAAATAAGTAGGTACCAATAATAGTAGATTAAACCTAGTTCTATTTAGAATATACCCAAAAATAAATGAGTAAGTAATTGAAAAGCTCTAACAAAGGATCTTAATAGTAGAACTTTTCATTAAAATGTGTGAAGAGCTTGTAGAAATGTGTTAAAGACTTGAAAAGAGCAATAAGATAATTACAATTTGAGAGCCAGAGAATCTAAAAGCATCAAATACAGCAATTACTCAATAATTCGAATAATTTATTAACTGCTTTAACTAGCTGCAATCTATATCGCATTCACTTTTAGGAAGAAATGTATTATTTAACCTAACTATAGAAAATTGAGAAGGGAGTTGGTGAAATACTTGAATTTGTATCTAAAATTATCAATAGAAAATTTTTCACAAGCTTGGGAAACAATAAATAATCTGAAGACCTCTTTACACAATTAGAAAGCACATTTGATTAGTTTGTGGGACCTTTATTACATATTTTTAATAGCTTCAATGTGAATTGGTTGCTTTTTTAATGTGATCCTTAGAAATTATTCCTATTGGACGAATTTAATGAGGAGGTAATTATTTAAAAATTAGGAATAGGGAATAATGAATAAAATGATGAAAATTCGACTCCTAAATTAGAAGCTAGTTTATCTATATAGGAGAGCAGTAACAGTTAGGATAGTGTTAATTAGTAAAGATAGAAAAGTTTTTCTAAGGAAAGCGATTAATTTGGATCAAATTAAAATGTTTATTCTATTAATATTGTATCTACTAATAAAACTCTAAATAAGATTTTAGTACTTAAAAATAATTAATAGAAATATGAGGGAGTCAATGGTAAAAAGTAATTTTTAAATGAAATACTAAATGAATACAAGCAAATCGTTCCTGAAAATACATGTCTATCTGAATTGGCTATTTTAATCGATTTTATTGCAGACTAAAATCCTCATAATTACTAGAAAGTATTTTTGGAATACTATGTTTAGTTATTCGACTACAGCACAAGTGAGAAGATATCAAATATTCTACACAAAACACACAGCTTTGATAAATTAAATAAGTATTTCAGATTGATATTTTATAATACTGATATAATGAGACTATCAACAAGCGAAATAGTTCATTATTTGCATTGCTCATCTAGTTTTTAATTAAAAGACTTACATTTATCTCTATTCAGAAGTGGATTCAATCCATTACCTGTTCCTGTGACTAATTCTCCTATTTATCACCATACTCGTGGTTAAAATAAAATGAACCAAAAATTTCAATTCTAATCAAACTCAACAAATTCTTTGCGTAAATAGAAGGAGGACGATAATTAGGAGAGTAATTTTAATTCTCAATTTACCAGTAGTAATTTTAAAATAGGATAAACTATTACATTGTGCCCTCATTAACCTAATTTCTTTTCATTAACTCCAATTTTCGATGGTAAGGACTAATATCATAGCAAATAAAATGAAGAAATATTCTGTTAATATGTTAAATCATAAAAAGGATAACAATAATTCTAATAAAATCAAAGTGAAAAATATGTCTAAAAGAGATCTTAAACAATCTCCTAAAGACACAGTGAAATATATACAAGTTAACTTACGACCGATGTACTAAACTTTTAAAAATAGATTCATTTAAAGCATTAAAATACATTAGCTTCTGAATCTATTAACGATATCTCAGAAGACCTTTATGATGATAATGAAAAAGAAGAAGAAAACGAAGATAAAAAGGTAGATGAAACATTCTTATTTAAGAAGAAAGAACTACTATTTGGTAGAAAAGCTAAGAATTCGATCTTAAAACCAGATTTCTACTTCGAAGATAATGAAATTTCTATTTCAAGATAACAATTTAAAATTACATTTGAAGATTAATCAAACGAATATAATGTTTAATGTATGAGCCACTCGAGTTTAACCTAACTTGTGATAGATGAAGTAGGATTTGAATTGACTACGGGATCAGTTTTTATTATATAAGATTAAATTGCTTTTTAAGTTATTGCTTTAAAACAATTCCCAGAGTAATCATAGTCTAATTAAGGCACATCAATTTTAAGTAACAATAAAATAATTACTAATAAGAATGCTGCTAATCAATCAAATACAAATTTTAATGGTAATCTAGAAAAAGATCACAATTAAAAGAAATAACATTATAAAAGTAGAAATAAAAGTGGAAGGCTATCATATAAAAGTTCTCAACTATTTGAGGAGTATGATACATCTTAAACATCAAATGAGCAATAAAGAGGGTAAGATGGTGAAGCAAATAATTTTGAAAGTGAATCTGCCAACTCCAATTCAGATACTGACGATTTAGATCATTAGGCAACTCATTTGTCAAACTCTATGAGTGAAAATGAAAATTCTAGCATTAACTCTTCTATTGCATCAATATCTTCTCTCTCATGCATAATGGGTAACACAAGTTCGATGTAACATCAATTTGATAAGAGAGCTTCACTAAATAATAAAAAGAATAGTTTTATCAATTCAATTAGATAATAAAATTCTCGTTAAGGGAGTCTTATAACAATTCAAGCAAATTAATTATCACCTAATAATGATATTAATTCAGTAGACTCAACACCTTAAAATGTTTAATAAATAAATAAAAGTGAATTATCACCATTTTAATAATCTTATTAACATAATACTGAGAAGGATAATTAAATTAAACCTGATAGTATTTTAGAGAATTATTCTTTAAAATAAAATAATAGTAATGGCAATAATACATTAATTAGCGAAAATCCTTAAATAAATCTAATAAAATCTGAGTCTGATTCTGAAGAATTCACTCATGATTTCAAGAAATCTTCTATAACGAATTCTGAAAAGTAATAGAATTTAGGAATTATTTAACAGTCAACATTAATGAATGGCATGAGTCTAAGTACGTCTAGATTAATGATGTAATCTAATTTAAATTAAATGAACTAGAGTAGTGTTTATTCAATTGCTGGACAATCTCTTTATGAATTAGAGGATGATCCTCTCTCTTCTACAGATGCTATTTTGCATATCAGAGTTCTTTGGTCTAGCATTGAAACTGAAAAAGAAGATTATTTATTTCAATATAATAATTCTACAGATAGAGATTCCATTATTATTAACTTTGGATCAGATAAAGATAACTAGATTAGAATTTAAGATGAAAATAAAGCTATCAGATCTCATGCTCATTGCACAATAGCTTATTAAGATAATGCTTGGAATATAATGAGTTCACACAATGAACCAGCTCATTATTCTGGATTAGCTCTTAAAAAAATAGAAGAGATAGAAAATGGACTTGTATCTAAAAAGATTCTTATAGAAAATGGATTCAAAGTATTAGTACAGGGATATATTTTCAATTGTAGCATGTGAGTTTATCAATTGTTTGGATAGTTTTTTATAATTATCTACACTTTTTATAAAATTTATTAAATAGTTTTTAAATTTGTGCATCAAGAGGTATAAATATCTCTCTCATATTTCATTAGTTGTCAAAAATACAACCAAACAAAAACAAATATTATTAATCTATCAATTTATTGCAAACCTAACTTTTCTTCAATTTTACCTGAAATAATTATCAAATAGTTTCAATTACTTTTGTATTTATAAATAATCCATTTACATCTGTAATTTAGATATTTACTCTCAAGAATATTCAAAACGATTAATTTTTATATCAATCAAAAAATTTAATATATATTAGATTAGGCTTAAAAAATAATAAATAAAAACTAAGATGAAAGGATTTAAAAATATTAAAGCTATATTTCTGTTAGGCACATTGATTATATCTTCTTTTATGATTGTTTAAGCTGTAGACCATAAATAGGAAGATAAATCAAAAAAAATGTATTCAGAAGACATAGAAGAAGAGAAACCTTTACCAAAATTGAAAACAGTAGATTAATGTAAAGCAGATTGCACAATTGATTGGTAAGATTGTGTTACTATTTGTGGTAATAATGGTCCTCAATAATGCTATGTTAGTTGTCAAAAAAAAGTAAAATAGTGCTTAGATGAATGCCCTAATGTTATTTGTCATGATTATTGCTCTATAGAGCTAGAGAAATGCTAAAGAACTAGTAAAAATCTTGATAACTGTGAATCAGAATATAATGATTGTTAAGAAAGTTGCGATAATGCATATATTGGAAGATCTGATTTATGATCAATTACAATCATTTTAAATTTAATAATACATACTAACTCTCTGCAGATTTTACAAATAAATTTTAAATCTGTATTTACTTTTCTCTCCTCTTTTAAAAATTTTAAATTATTCTTCATTTTTTATTTGATTAACTTTGTATGGTGTATGTTTACGAAATGAATTTTGTTTTCTGAAATAATGCATAATATTGTATGCTTTATCACTAAATATTATTCTAAAGTAAGAGTAATTAATTAATGAAGCTAAAGTCTATTATATTTTTCCAAAATAATTGCAATAGGTCTAATTAATCAAATATTTAACAAAATAGTTTTTATATTCAATAAAATATTTAAAATTGGTTAAATTATTTTAAATTTGATATTTAGAAAGGTTTTTAAGTAATAATATATTAACTTTTAACTAACTCCTGAAGAGTAGAAATTAAACAAATCTGTCAAGAAGAATTATAAAATATTAAAACACTTAGAAATCATTTTTATTTGAGAAAATATATTAAAGTAAATTGAGAACAAATATAAGAAGGAGTCACTTTTCTATAAACAATAATTAATTAAATCTAATATATTTACAAAAGAATTTTTTTCAATTTTGATTAAATCTTTCCATTTCTATACCTTGCTATGATATTTGCTTCGTTTTAACAGATTAATGTTCTTACTATTCATTGTTAACTGATTTCTGTGATTCATGATACCCATGTTTTTCTCTTTTCTTCTCAAACTTCTTTAACTTTTTGATTCTCTTTTTAGATTCTCTAATTTCTTTTAACTTTTACTTTACTCCTTGCTTTACTCTTGAATCTCTTTTCAAGTTAATGAACTCATCATTTTTGGCAAAATTTTCATCCATTAAATTAGAATTTTATTCGAGATATTGGAACATACGATTAATTTCCTAATTATTATGCAATTTTTAGATTAGGTACACATAATAATAATAATTGAAATTACTTTTTTGTGGTCATAATCTAAAGGTAAGAACTTCTCTTTAAATATAGTTTAAACTTTAACTAAGATTTTAATCTTTAAAGTATCAGCAGCAGTTTTTATTAATTCATACAATTTAACATTATTGTAAAATCCTTAAAATATATCAAGAATTGTTTCTTTTAAGTAGAAGAAGACTGCATTACCAATAAAAGCTATATAACTGCAAACTAATACTAGAAGGAATAGCAATTATACTCCTTTATCTCCAGCTATTTAACAATAATAAAAATCAGTATATAGAGGTTAATGTTGAATTAAATTTATTTACTTGAAGCTATATACAAGAGTGATATTAAAACGATACATTGGCAAACAAGACTCTTAGTTTCGAGGTCATTGAAAACTACATCTGAGTAGGGTTATTTTGAATTGTGATAAGTTAAAGATAGGACTAAAACACCAAATGCCATTAGAACTTAAGTTTAAGAAGAATAATCTACATAAATACCTATAATAATTATAATCATCTTTCTATAGAAGATGACAAATTCATTTGATATTGATCTCTTTGTATAACCTCTAAGAAGGAAACCATAGGCCTCAATATATTCTTTTTCAAAAAGCTTTTCTTTCTTTTCATGAAAGAAATGGAAAAGTTGCATAGGGCAAACAATACCCCAAATAAGTAGACTAGGAACTGCTACAAACACTATGAAATACCTATTATTAATTAAACACAATAAAATTGAAATGTATTTTTTTAAATAAATAAAATAGATACCAATGAGTAGATTCCCAACATTTTATATCATAGTCTGCCTTAAGGAAATAAATGGGTGAATCTGGATCAGATAAGTTGACACATTTATAAGCACGAAGAGTAAGATCAACAATTTTAGGAAGTATTGTGAAAAGCATAATAATAATTGAAACAGTCAGTTTATTACTAATTTCCCTCTTATAAAAAGAATCCACAAAAGCTTCTTTTCCATATTCTAAATAATAGACTAGGCACCAATAAATAATGGCTAATAAACTAAAAATAATAGGAATTAAACTTAGGACAATAGTCTATGCGAAATAAGGTCTAATACCGTTATCAACAAAGATAGCTAATGATTTTTATTAATATTTAAGTTTGATTAAAATAAGAAATTAATAATCTGAATTTCAAAATCGAATATAAAATTTATATAAATCTTACATGATTTAAAGATGCAATCAAAATTAAAGACTTATAAGGGTGCTGCTATAACTTCATTTGTAGAATTCATACTAGAGGAAACAAAACTAGGTAATTATATTCCAAACGAAGTAAAAATGAAAACAGACTGAACAAAATTCAAAAGCATTTTCATAAGAATTGCATTCTTTTTCATAGGTTATTGATTTTGAATTAAAGTGCTTCTAATCGCCATTACAATTTAAATAAAAGCTATGCAAATAGTGATTGCGACTCTCACCCAATAAATGATATTATTTTTACAAGAAACACAATTTTATCCTTAGAACATAGCCCAACCATCTATACAGGAATCACACAAATTGCCTTAATGACCTTCTCTACAATAACCAATAAAATCTTCTTCATTTTAATTAATGAAAGATAAGTCTTAGTTTCCAAGACAAGCTCCTTTCTTAGGACATTCATAGAAAGTCACTTTATATGAATCCAAACGCCAGTAACCTTATTTTGGAGCGACTTTATAGCCTTCTGTACAAAAAGATTTACCATTATCACAATCATGGCAGGTACCACCGAGGATAATATTTTCAGTGTCATCTAAACTGAATTTAAATTATGGGCAGACATAACATGTATAGTCCTTTCTCATGACCTCACCTCTTGCACATTTTCTTATTTAAACTTAAATCGTGGCATCTGAAGATTAAGTAATTTATGTTGAGCCTTTCTTTACTTCTAAATCATCTTATAGGATTCTAGCTTTCTAATTCTATTTAATAATAAAAAATAATATTTAATTTTAAAACTTAATCAATTATATTTTATTCTAAATTATTTATCACTTTTAACATAATTGCATCATGATGTTACTCCAATTCATCTTTATATTGGTAATCAGTTAAATCGGTTTGATTAGATTAAAGATTTCTTCTCATCATTTGTCTATCTAAACGATAAGGAATACCATCAGTCACAACAGAGAGTTCAATAATACTTCCTGGTACTGTAATCAGCTTTAGCTTTTCGAAACTAAAGAAACCTTATTTAGCAAAGACTTCATTATTTTGAGCATAAATTTTTTCCCAGCCTGTATCATCTTGAGTGAGTTTGGCTATAGGTATGATAGTAAGTTTAGAGTAATTGTCACTCTTGACTCTCCTATTTAAGTGGTCGACAAGTGCAAAAGAAATAAACTTTACTTAAGTTTTGTTGACAAAGTAGTTAGCGTTTTCTTTATTCTAACCACTAGCAACATTGTCTACTGTAAAACGAGTGATAATTTCTCTTCCTTTATTTACTTCTTTATTATAACATACTGATTCAGGATATACATCACTCTCAGTTTCAACTTTAATCACACACACAGCATAACTAGCTCTATCACTACCATAAATAGCCTCATTACCATTGAATTCTATAGTACTGTCAGCATGATAAGATTTATCATTCCACTATAATCCTCCTCCTTGCATAGTAGCTTTATTATAATTAAACTTACTATCCACAAACAATACAGTGCAAGATGGATTAATACGAGGGCAGTCGTATACCATACCTCCTCCTATACCACTTGTTCTCTCCAAGTATATATTTCCTGTTGGTTGATAAGCTAAATTACTTTCAAAGAGAGTATTTTCAACAAGAGCTGTTATATTTCCTCCTAAATAGACTCCTCCTCCCTTTAAAAAATGATTTAAGAAAATTTTAATTAGACAATTCAATTGGATTTAAAAGAGTAAAGTGGGGGATAGATTCGTTAAATTTGAAAACACATTTAAATCAATCTTTTATATTGAATATAAGTTTACATAATAATATAATAATAATGCTAATAAGTTATTGTATATTAACAGAATTCAAGAATTAATTTATTTAAATTAAATATAAATTAATAAATTACTTGATAGGCCTTATTTTTGAAGAAGAAAGATTTCTTAATAGTAACAGAAGTAGGGTATGTTTTATACTCATTGTCAATATACAAGCCAGCTCCTTTTTTAGCACTTAAGAATCTGAAATAGGAATTCTCTTCAATTATGATTTAACTACACAATTCGCATTAAATACCTCTTGCTTCTGTGGCAATTTCATCTCTTGTCATAGATTTTTCCTCATTAGCAAAGGTACTATTGAATATGTTTAATTTGATTAAATTCAAACCATATAATGATGTGCCAGTTATTTCACTAAAATTAGTCTCCATAATAAATATTAGTTTAGAACTTTCACCAAAAATATCACTTCCATTAAGAAAACTTGTAGATTTACTAAATTTGCATCCTTTAATATTAACTTAATTGCTAATAAATGAGTATATGCTGCCACCCAAATTGAGAGATTAATTTGATAAGAAATTGCAATCATTCAAATTCAAAATTGTTTCAAAACCACTATAAATAGCTCCTCCTTGATATCCTGCTCCAGAAGTAAATTTTGTATGTGAGATCTTTTAATATTAATAATTAAATTGAATATTTAATTGATAAAATTCAATGATATTCTTACTGTAGCAGTACCTTCAGAAAGATTAATGTATCCTCCATTAATGAAATATAATTCAGATGTATTAATAGATGTTTGGGAAAATTCGCAGTAATTCATCGTTAATGTAGTTCTATCACTCTTTATGCCATAAGTTTGGGATGTTGCTGTGTTATCTACAAATGTTGATCCATTAATTGTAACATCACTCTCAACCATTGATATAGATGCAGAACCTTTTAAATAATTTATTAATTTATTAATTAACAACAAAAAATGGATCTTACCTTATGAAAAATTTTCCTAAACTTTTATATTTTCTGCAGTTAAAGAAGATATATACAAACTTAAACCACTTCCTGTTATTAAAGCTGAATTCTTTTGTATGATAGTATATTTTAATGTTATACTAGAGGTTTGAGCATATATTGCACCTCCATTTTCTGCATTATTGTCAGATAATATGGATTATTGTGGAACCTATTTGTTGTCACTATCATCTACTAATTAACTTTAATCAAAAAGTGCTATAGATCCTCCAGCAATAGAAGCAATGTTCTTCTCTAATACTACATTTTAAGTATTCAAAATGCTATTCTTTTACAAATAGAAACAACCTCCCGTAAGCACTTAGTTATCTGAGCAAATACCTCCACTTATTGTTACTGTACTGAAGCTACTCAAGAATAAAGCACCACCATGAGTAGCCTATAAATAAATAGTTATTTAAATTTAATAATTTTTAAGTAAAATTTCTTACTTTATTATTTTAGAAAAAGGAATTTGATATATCAACAGAAGATGAGTTAGCTAAAATTGGAGATGAAAAATATTGTCCTCTAGATTTTAATCCTAAATAGGGTTTTATTAATTTATCATCATACTCATTTGTTGTAAAATATGAATTCTTAATATAAATATCATCAGAGTCCAAAATAGCTATTGCATTGACAACAACAGCTTTATTTTAGCTGAAAGTTGATCCTATAATACTTACAAATTAACTGTCCATAATATTTATTACACCATTTGTCATTCCTGTATTCCCACTTCCTGTAACTCCATCTAATACAGTAGGATTATTTGCATTTGTCTTTGTTATTAAATCTACTAAACTTTCTGTGCTTTAATTTGTAACTAATTTAAGATTCTTAATACTTAACAATGACACTATATAATATGATATTTTAAAAAATTTTCTTAATTTAAAAAATTCATTCATGCCTGAATTTAATTTAAACTTACCCTTAGATTGGTGAGTTATTATTTTTCCCTTATTTGCTGTGAAAGTCATATCTTTGACTACTATAGAGTTATATTTTCCAGTTTTACCTAATATACCAAGTTTATCAGTTGTACAAATTTAACCTTATAATCCCTATTTAATATTCAAGTCTGAGTCAGGATAATCATTATCATTATTTGTGTAAGTGTTTAGTGTAAATGTAATCTTTTCACCTCCAATTAAATGAATCATGCCTTATTTAAATTAAATAAATTAAATTAAAAATAAAATATAAACTCAACTAAAAGTTTACATAGACCATTAAGATGCTTATTTAAATCAAATATATTTTGTTAGATATTAACAATAAGATCATTAGCTAATTGAGTTTATGGATCAGAAGAATTTGGACCTGCACCTGCAACATCAAAATTATAATATATTTTAATTAATGAAATCATGTTTATTTCAGGATAAGAAGTGATGTAAGATAAAAATTTAGAATTTTTTGCTTTCTAATTAGTAACAAAGGTAGGATGAAGATAATAAGTATTTCTTTTAAATACATTTTTATTGATATCTATAACCATGTCAAACGAATTCTAAAATTAGGCAAAAGATAGAATATTTATGCTAACTACTGAAAGCATGTGTTTATTAATCTACAGAGTAGAAGCTATATTCTATCTTAACACATCTAAAGGAATACCAGTATGATCACTAAATGTATTTCCTGTTAAAGTCAATCCGTGGAAGCTCACTGATCTAAAAATGTTAATGCTACTCCCAATATAACTATCACCAGTATTTATACCTGTTATATAATTTTGTGTCAATATTTAAATATTTATATAATTCTCATAAATTCATAAAATATTTAAGTTACCCCAATTTTGTTAGAATGTATTATCTTTTATTTCAATCGTATCACATAAATCTAAGAAAATTGAAGATGTTTCCTTTAAGAATTTAGTACCGTCATCAGCAATAAATCCTTATTCTATAGTTTGATAGAAGATAGAGCTCGCAATAGAAGACATGAAGGTATGGTAATTAGTATTTCTCATAAGGAAATAAAGATCTTTGTGAAGGACACCGTTTTAGATGAATCTATTGTTGGTTATTTTGGCATGCTAAGAACCTAAGATATAAATCGCATTAGACCATTGAGACATATTTTCTTGGAAAAGATTGTTTGTAAAAATAATTTCGTGAGGCATTTAAGTCTTCATAGCAGTTGTTTTGATATAATCGGTATTATATCCAGTAGGCAATTCTACACCTTTTTAAGCGAAATTAATTAAATCTGTTTCTCCAAACTTCGCTAATATAATATCTTTCTCTTTCTTTATACCAGTTTCAATTAAATCTTTATCTCCAAAAAGGCAATGGATATTCACTGTGCCAAAATTACTTCTACAACCAAAATTTTAAATAAATTTATTTTTATCGAATAGGATAGGCCCACAGAAATTTTCCTAGAAATCATATCCCTTTCTCACAATACGAACAGCTGAGCCATAGAAGATACCAACATTACCCTTGAAATCATTATTATAAATATAAATTTCCTTTTTAAGTCTAGCAAAAGGTGTATTAAATAGTGGTTTTTCACTAGTGAATATAATATCCCTAATAGAGATAGCTGGTGCTCCCCAACCTAATTCATAATAGAATAATTAATTGCAAAATAATAATAATCAATAATTTATTTATACTTGTGTTATTGAAAAAAGTATTTCTTTAAACATCTAACTTTCCTAGGAAATCAACTAAAATAATGTGGGAATTCATAGTCTTTGAGTATTCAAATAGAGAATAACTATAACCAGGATACCATAATTTTAATAAAGAATCATGTTCAACGTAATCTTACTATCATAAGAATAAAAAAAAAATTTTAATTAAAGATTTATTAAAAAATATTACCATTAAGTTGAATTTAGGACAAAAGAGATAGTTAGTTGACATACATGGAAGAGCATTTTAGAAATAACTATCTGAAATTGTTAATTAACCCTTATAACCAACGAGAAGTATAGAATAAGGAGACATCGAGCGACTCGTTGATTGAGTAAGACTTTATTAATCACTATCATTAGCTATGTACCATTTCATATCATTAAAATTAGTGAAATCACTTCTTACTATATTTATTTCACTACATGGATTTTAATTAGTGCAATCTTAAACCTATAATGGGTTGAAAGAAGAAAAACTGTCATTATAATCAATTAGATTTGACAGGAAACCATCATACAAATAGTTTTTTGAGAAAGTTGTATCTTCTATTTGAACTTTAGCAGTAAAGATGACTTATATAATACTACGAATTGTATTGAAACCATAATTGGTTATTTTCCCATCTTTTGATTCAGTATAAATACCTGCAAGAATATGGATATTTTTTATTTCAACATTCTAAATATTATTAAATTTAAATAAATTATTTAGGATATAGTTATG
Organism: Tetrahymena borealis; assembly: GCA_000260095.1. NCBI lineage: Eukaryota > Ciliophora > Oligohymenophorea > Hymenostomatida > Tetrahymenidae > Tetrahymena > Tetrahymena borealis. The sequence goes on along the minus strand of JH651288.1, from coordinate 296,512 downwards.
TTTAATTATTTTTTCATCTCTTTTTATAATAAATTTGCCAGTAATTCTAAAAAATATCTTCCCTTAAATAAATTAATTACTGAATTTTAATTTCCTATTCAAAAATGTAAATTAAACTTAATGAAAATATACCTTAAAAGAAACTGTTGGTAGAGGTAAAGCTGCTGTAGCTGCTCCTGCAATATTATACTCAATATTGAATAGACCGAATTATCTATTTTAATATCTATTATTCTCAATTCTGAAGTCGATTGAGTTTTCAATTACAGGAGGAGAATTTGTTCCAAATGCAGAGGTTGGAAAATTTTATGTGTTTATGAAAGAAACAATAGGTTTGCAAGTATCTAAATTGAATGCATAAAATCCAAGTCCTTTTAATAATTTAAATGTTATTAAAATCCTAATAAAATTGTAAATTACTATCTGATTCATTTTTAGTTGTGTAGGCTTAATCATTTTCGGTAAGCACACCATCCTTGTCTATACAGCATTCAAGGTCTCTTTGATAAGTGCAATTAGATTTCAAAAATTCTTGATTAGCATCTTTTCCATTAATAATAACATTCTAAACAGTAATAGATCCAAACGTAGAGATGTGGAATGCAAACTTCTTGATGATTAAAGTGATTTTGTCAGTGCTGCTATAACATTTAGTTGGGTCAGTGCAGATATTTGGCCTATTAGTTTATTTTTAATAAAGGAATGTAATTATCAGAATAATCTTTAAAAAAAGCTATCATCTTATCATTATCTAATTATTATTTATTTTTAATATACAAAACAAACAAAATATCTACTTAATAGTAATATTCGCATTTTTTCTAGCAAAGAAATGCAAAGGCTATTTTTCATCAATATATTGCGATGTCCCTAAACATTATTTATCTGCCATATATTCATTCATCAACACTTCATATTAACTACCTTAATTCTCATTTATAAATAAGAATTATATATCAATTTCAAAACTATCTTTAGCAGCTTTCTCTTCTATTAGTAAAGCTTCGTAAAAATTGTCATAGGGTTTGGTAAGAGACCCATCCATTTATCCACCACAAACATCTTGATAATTTTTACAAGCACACACTTTTAATTGTGGATGTTTTATGCAGTTAGTATTACTATCTTTCAAAAGATTATTTCTGCAGCTATTTACCTTATTAGTAATGTAAACTGTTCTTATAATTTTAGGATTAACTAGCTTAGTACCTAAATATTTTCATGGTAGAAAAATGGTATTTTAGAAGGTTAAATACTTAATTAAAATTAGTTTTACTGCAAATTGTATTAGTTCCTTAGAATTAGTTTGGTAGAGGTGGTGGAAACATTTAATTTTCGCATATCTAACAAATCTCTACACCTAGATTATTGTTTGTACTGAAATAGCATCCTATATTAAGATTTAGTTTAAAAAAGATTAGTTTACAAATTTGATTATAAATATTGAGGGATAGTAATATTTTTACCTGTAATGGCTGTTAGAGTAGAAGGCAAATTTACTAAGATAAATAGAATAACTCCTAGAATTGAATTCATTAGACTATCAATAATGGAATTAATGTTATATATAGTAATTGAGTGTGTGAGTTAATTGACTTAAAATTATCTTTATTTTCTTCCTTGTTATTTCAATAAACTAAAAGATTATCTTATTAATTAATTGATTTCTCAAGTTAGAAAGAATTCCTTTACACTCTTTGCATTAATCTCATATTTAAAGCAAATGATATATATTTAATTCAATAAAACGATTGGATTGATTCATGAAAGGAATCCATACTTTTAATTGCATATTTATACATACAAAATGAAAAACAAATAACAGTAAATTAAATAATTATCTTCTCTCCATTTATAAGTAAACGACAATTTAAATATACCAAATAATTATAACCACATAATTGATATTTGTGTTTAATATTCCTAAAATTTTATCTTTTGTTAGTCTTATGATACCAATTAACTAATATTAATTTCTTTTCCAGTATTGATAATTAGTTTATTAGTCATTTAAAAAAAAACTAACCTATTTTTATCAATTTATAAATTAATATTAATTTTATAATTAACCAAAATTGAAGAAAATATGTATTTCTAATTTTAATAATTTTAAGAATAATATATTAATAATGCTATCATTATTTTCTAAAATAGTAAATCTAAAAAATACTTATTATCAAAGCCTAAATAAGATTTTTACAAATTGAATTGTTAATTTATATGAAACGATAGTTAGCCATAACTTTAATCAATAAAATCTTCAGCCAAACCTAATTATTTAAATATAATTTCTTATCTTTTATTTAATGAAATACTTTCTTTATCTTTTAAAAATGGTGGGATAATAAGGAATTAAATTAGTATAATCAGAAAATAATAATAATTTATTATATGTTTAAAGTGATAAAAACGGTTGAAAAACATTTTTATAGTAAAGTAATCAACAATATTTTTAAAAATAATCTTATGTAAATTTAATCAAATAATTAGATAAACTTAACAACGTTCTCCAATAAATTTAAGCCTTAAAATTAAGATTTTAAAATTACTCCTATACACTTTAATTTTAGTAGGATTAACTTTATTAGTTTTATTAAAATTAATTAAAATAACGTTAATATTGCTTTATCGATAGAAGAATTTATATATAATAAGATTCTAATTTATCATTTATTATTTGCTAGATTGAAATATAGTAAAAAAATAAATTTTAGGATTAGTTTACTAAGGGAATTTATTAGAAGAAGATAAATATATAAATAGATTAGAAATGGTTACATCTACCAATAATTATCTTAAATGTTTGCATTTAATAATGATTATTCTTAATCAAATTTTAAGTTGATAGATATTAGAGTAAAACAGAAGATAATGGTAAAGAGATAGATAACTTTAGATATTTAACTTTGAAAATAGAAATAATTAGATTAATTATTACTTCTTAGAATAGAAGAATTCAATAACAAGAGTGAATTCTATTTAGTGGATTATTTATAGAAACTAATGTAAATGATAGTGAGCCAAAGGAGTTAACTAAAAAACACATTAAAAGTCTCTAAACTGAGCAAGTATCAAATACTACTAACAATAGGTAAATAAATAGTTGTTTCTTCTAATCATCAAATAAATATTAGACAATAATAAAAATATTTGGCAATTCTTCTTAAAGTATAAGTTGTTTTCTGTCGTCTAGCTTTTAGATCAAAAACAAATAAATCCTAAGATTTTTAAAAAATAATAAACTAATTATTTCTTGATAAAAGATGAAGCAAATATCAAATTAAAATAGGTTTTACGAGTACTCCGAAGCTAATGAATTAGGTAGTGGCGCATTTGCAAATGTATACAAAGGTGTCAATAAGCAAACCAATACAGATGTAGCCATTAAAGTCATTAATAGATAAAAGCTAAAGAAGTATGGTGAGGAAATCATCAATGCAATAGGTGATGAAGTTAATATTTTACAGAAGATCTCATTTTTATCACAAAAAGATCCATGTCCATTCATAGTGAAGATCTTTGATTGTTTCTAGACCACTAATAATATTTACATTATTTTGGAGTATTGTAATGGAGGTAATCTCTTAGATATCATCAAAAAGCATCCATAGGGTATTCCTGAATAGTAAGCAATTAGGATTTTCTATTAAATTGTTTCTGCTATCAGTTATATTTCAAAGCATGATATCGTACACAGAGATATTAAGCCTGAAAATATCTTCATTCATGATGGAGTCTTTAAATTGGGTAATTAATTCATAAATTCTCCTTAGTTTTTGTTTGAAGAATGTGATAAATTGATTGAATTTTCTCATATTCTAACATCATTTCTGCTAAAATAAAAAATTAAGCAGATTGTCTAATTAAATATCCCTTATATTTCCTTTTAAAAAATATCCATAAATTACCTTTTTAGGAAAAATTCTTATCAGTCACCTTATCACAATCAGCAAATTACTTAATATATTTAAATTAAAGTTACAAATTCTAATATAAATTATATCTTTAAATGTATTCTTACTAAAATTCAGGTGATTTTGGCTTTGCAAGTTAGAAAAATTTGTTCTACACAACCCTTGGTACCTACCCTTATATGGCACCAGAATTCTTCAAAGATCCCTCTTATGATAAGCTTGTAGATATTTGGGCTATTGGTAATATATAATATTTTTACCTATTACTAAAACTTTATTTGTTTATTATCCCCTCCTAATCTAGCTAGTTGACTTATTGCTAGAATTAAATAATTATTTTGTTTTAGCATTAATCATATTTACATAATTAAATATATCTTAAAAAATTTGTATCAAATACTTTTATTTAAAAACCAAAGCTGTAAAAATTAGAACTATTGTAATTAAATTAGGCTTATCAATAGAATGGCTATTTGAAAATAAATAGATAAAAAATATTGTTTGTTAATACAATTTTTTTTTAAACTAAAAGGTGTTATGTATCATGAAATGCTCTTCAATGAACTCTATTTTATGGGCAACAGTTAATATGAAGTCTCTCAAAAAATTTGCAATGTTCCATATAAAATTATTCGCACAAATATGATTTCACCTCTTTCTTAAGATATACTCTACAAATGCATTGAAAAAGAGAGAACTTCCAGAGCTAGTGCTGATCAATTAATCAACCATCCTTTGTTTGATTCTATTAAAAATGACCCATAAATATAAAATCTCGTCAACGCAGGAGTAATTTATGAACAATTTGTTTTATAAAAAATTAGGAAAATATCTATAATAAGAAATTATTAGAATTTATTTCAGTATAAAAGCTATATTAATGCTTATTTAATTTCTAAATGAAATAGGGTTCATCTATGTCAGAGTAAAAATAAGCTAGTCCTGCTGTGACTTAAATATTTTAGACTTTAATAAATACTAGAAATGGAATGCTTTTCTTAATGAGATTAGCTGAGAAATTAGAATTCTAATACTAAGATTAATGCAGATTTGACATATACTACTTGATCAGAAAATGCTTGAATGGTATTACTGGCCTCCATTTGAGTTTATAGAATAGACAACCTCCTGGTTTCATGAAGTTTAAAGATCCTTAAGACTGGATTCAATTTGTTAATAATTCTAATTTTAGTGATATTTTCTCCATCTTGGATTAAGATAAGCTAATTATTTCTAACAAGTTCTTCTAATATGGAACCTTCTTGGATTTATTTATCAAATAAAATTTCCCATAACAATATTAACAAATGCATTAGATTATTAATTTAGATATTAACTAAGTTATCTAACCTTAATTATATTCTAGTTAAATAAAGAACTTATTCGATTTCTTCACTAATTAATATTCACAAAGAAAGAATCAAGAGGATCTACTTCTTGCAGCTATGTTAGCAATAGCCTTTAAGATAGATAATTGTATTTCAAGCCAAGTTATTAACTTCGAAAAATTCGAGTTAGAATCATCTCTATATACACTTCAAGATATTATGAATATAATCAATCAAGCTATTTCTTCTTGATCTATTAATCAAGTTAAAAAAACCATTTTACACCAACACCTGCAATAACTCGCTTGTTTATTCGTTCAGTATAATAAATTAATATTTTTTAAAATTCCTCAACCATCTTTCTTTTAATTACATCTTTCCTATTACAATTAAAATACTATGTTATTTTTTGTTTATTGATAATATATGGATAATAAAAAAGTACATTTAGATTTGTGTAATTACTGTTTCGAGAAATATATATTTTGTTATAAGAATTGGTTCAATGATTAGTTATTCAATACTTTTTACATTGCATGGATAGATAGAATAAAGAAATAATCATATTTCTAAGTTCTTTTAAAAGTTAATTAATTTTCAAAATAAATAAATATATTTTCAATATTAAAATTACAAAATGGCTGATAATAGAAGTACATTAATGGATAATAGAAGTGCACTAATTGATAATAGAAGTACACTTTTAGCTAACTAAGATAGTTTATAAGCACCTTAAATATAGGAAAATGTAGTTTATATCCCTGAATTTAAATTTGGACGTTAGTTTGAAGGAAAGAAGGAAAGAGTAGATTCAGATTTATTTGCATCAAATGATTTAGTTTGTTTGTATTTTGCTTCAAGCACTTGTTATCCTTGCAAAGCGTTTACTCCTAAATTAATAGAATTTTATAATGAAGTGAATGTTGAAGATATAAACATTGATAATAATAAGAAACCTCTTGAAATCATATTAGTTCCCTTTGATAAAAGTGATGAAGATTGTAAAAAATATTCTCGCTCTATGCCTTGGATTTCTATTCCTTATGATTAAGAGAGAATAGAATCTTACAGAAATCAATTTGGGGTAAAGGGTATTCCTCAATTAGTAGTTTTAGATGATGAAGGAAATGTTCTTATACAAAACGCTTGCTAAGATGTGTTGTAAAAAGGAGAAGATGTTTACTAAGATTGGATAAAATTAAAGAATGAAAAGAGTTAATCAATTTCATAATAGTTACAAGAATGATGAATATAAAGATACATCGTTAAAAACTATATTGATAAATGTATTCAGTATATAATTAGATTATTAAATAGGTTAAGTTGTTTTATTATTATATTTGTATTATTTTTAATAGAGAATATCTAACCTCCTATATACATACCTACCTATCTATTAACTAACCTACCATTTATTTACAAATCAATCCATTTCTTGTTGATGATTGAAGTTATATAATTTTTATAATAATATCTATGGATTTTTGTGATTTTATATACAATTTTTGACGGATATTATTTATTGTGTATTGTATCGATTGATAATCATATGATAATATCTCTTTTGAATGTTAAATTAAAAAAACTGATATAATCCATAACAAATTAAAAAATTTCGAATTTTTCATTTAATCTACATCTTCTAAATACTAAAGTAGTCGCGAAGATAAACTCAAGCAATTCAACAAAAATATTTATCAAAACAAATAACAGTTTAGCCCTTATCAATAAAGTTAAATGAAGTAATACGGAAATCCTTAATATTGGGAAGAGAGATATGGCAAGTAACTACTTAAATCAATATAAACACATAGAATAATCATAACAAAGATTGATATTATATTGATTTATATTTAATCATAATTAGGGAACCTGAACCCTTCGATTGGTATTAGCGTTTCAGTGGGATTAGAGATCATGTTATCCCTCACATCAACCCTGAAAGTAGAATACTTAATGTTGGTTCTGGTAGTTCAAGTAAATTAAGTTGAATATAAAATTCTTATCTTAGTTTCTGATGAAATTAATTTAATAGGATTGAGTGAAGAAATGTTTGATGAAGGTCACCAAAATATCACAAATATAGATATATCTTCAATAGTTACAAAGTTAATGCAAGAAAAATATAAAGATAAAGGACCTAATTTTAAATGTAATTTAGAAAAATAGATATATATATATATATATATGCTTATAGAGGGAGTAAATTTTTATGAAAACCAACTAAAAATAGATTTATAAATGGATGCAAGAAATATGGAATTTGAAGCAAAGTCATTTGATTGTGTTATCGATAAGGGTACTCTAGATTCTATTTTAGTAAAATCATTTATAATATTATATAAATGTTATATTTTCTGTTAAAATAATTATACAAAATAAATAAAAAGTGTGGTGAAAGCTCTACTTCAAATGCCAATAAAGCTATCTCTGAAATATATAGAGTTCTTACTGCCAAGGGTGTCTATGTGCTCATCTCACATGGATCTCCTGAATACAGAAGACCTTATCTATAAAAAGTACACATTTTAATAAATATATTATTTTTTATTTAAAATATAATAATTTACTCGTTTAGCCTGAATTATAATGGGATATCCAAGAAATAGTTATTAAAAAACCATAAATTACCAATGTTGAAGAAAAAGATCCTGAGAAACATTATGTTTACATTTGCAAGAAGGTAAATATCTTATTAATGCTAAATAAAATTTTAACATTGATATATTTTATGAAGAAAGTAGAAGAAATTGGAGAAGATAATGCTGAAAACTTTGATTGAAACAATATAAGTATTTATGTATTAAATAATGAAAAACTTTAACATTTAATATTTATCCAACTATATTTTTATTGTATTTTTAAAAATCAAAATCTTAAATCAATTATTGTTACTCAAAAGTCTCTATACCATTTAATAAATTATATTTTTTAATAGAATTCAACTAGAATTTCTTCTTCATATTCTTAATCTAACCAATAATAGTATTTCTAATTAATTATTATGTACTCTAAATCCTTTGATATTTAGGATCCCATCTTCACTTTTGACACAGATTAATAATTAAAGTCAATAAATGTTAGATCAAATTTCCCTCTACATTTATGTTGTACCTTGAAAAGTAGGCAATACCTTAGGGTGTAAAATCAGTATAAATATGATTTATTTTTTAAAATAGTTTTTTAATCTGTAATAAAGTTTAAGCTTAATTTAAAATTAATTAATCATTATTTATTTACACTGTATATATTGAAAGGTTCTAAACTCTATACTTATGGTAATATTTATTAATAAATACATTTGCATCATTAATTAAAATTATTTCTAGTAATTTTCTATATGATATTTTTATTATTCAATATTACTAATCTATCTTGAATTAATGACTATAAGATATCTATTAATAGACTAATTAAACGGTTAATTTAACAGAGAAAGCCAGAATTACATCAATTTTTAAGTTAAATACTTAAGATTAGGTAAAAGAATTATATTTAATGTTAAGTGATTTAAATTAAAATAAAACTATATAAGAATCTTGTAATCTTAATGAATATTAAGTTTTTAATAATAATATGTTCATAATGCTTTTAAATTACTAATTAATATTAAGCAAAGAATTAAATAAAAAAATTTGCAAACCATGTGATAGTGGAGAGTTTTTTAATAATTTAACATGCCAACCTTGTTCTAAAGATTGTAATTCCAACTATGGATGTTTTGGTGCTCTAAAAGGATAGTGTATAACTTCTTCGTTAATAATGTGAGTAAGTATGTACTGAATTTAAATTATACATAAATTTTTTTTTTAAATTTATCAATTTATATTAAATGTTTAGATATTACTATAAGAATTATTTCAAAAATAACTTAATAAATTAATGAATAGAATCTTATTTAATCTTAGAAATTATTTTAAAGCATTCTCAATTAATTTTCATAATTGTAGAAATAATCTTATTTTTTACTAAATTAAATCATTCCTAATTACAATTTTCATTTTTACTATAAGAGTAATTTATATTAGAATTTATAATTTTTTATTACTTTTTTTATTAAATGATACTCTATTCATATATTTATTTATGAAATCAGTAAATTTTTGAGATTAAATTGAGTGGTTAAAATATATTTAAATTAGCTAGGTTTAATTTAAAGTATATTCTTTCTTACATTCTTATATTATCAAAGAAAAAATCTAGAATTTATTAATCATTCTTTTTATTTCTAGAGAAATTTCGAAAATAAGGAATCTATGAATTTTAAAAAAAATAAAGCAGTAATAATATTTATGAGTAAATATCTGAGAAAAGATATTAAATATTTAATAAATAATTAAATGAATAATCATTTAATATTTTTTCAAGATTATAAAGGAAATTAAAAAGCTACAAAATGTATGTGGAAGCACTTGGCGTCAAAGAATTGAGTAAAATTAACTAATTTGACGACTCAGCATTTTTATATCTCAAATTTGATTTTTTTAGTTAAAAAAGCTGTTATCAACAATAAATCTCTTTAAATAAGCTTTAAGTAACTTTTTAAATATAAATATCAAAATTTAATATGTAATTGCTTATAAAAATAGATATATCTTCCTTACACCTTCTGAATCAAGGTTGATAAGAGATTTCTTGGAGAATAATGATAAATTATTGAAGTTAGATCTTGAGTTGACGTAAATTAGTTAAATAACATTATATTAATAAGAAGATATACAATCTAATAATTATTTAAGAGGATGCTAGCTAGGAGATTAGAATTTAAAGTTAATTTGTTAAGGTTTAGAATAATGCACTAATTTAAATAGTTTGAAATTAAACTTAAAGTAATAATAATAAAAATATAGATTTTATAGTTAATTCTTATGCTATATTAAAGATCATGCTCATTAAGTTCAAATGGTGCACTCACTCTATAAAACTGCTTCTACGAATTGACAAAATTAAATTCGCTTAATTTAATTTTAGAGTATTTTAACAATTAATAAAATTAATAAAAATAGAATAAAATGTATTTAAATAGTGATAATTATATTGAAGATAAAGAGATGGAGAACATTTTTGAAGGATTTACTTCAATGCCTTATATTAATAATATAGAAATCGCAATGAAGTAAAATTATGATTGATGAAGCAAATAACAAATAAATATTAAAATATAAGATAAAATCAATTAACATCAGCTGGAATAATAGGCATTGGAAATTAATTGAAATAATGTACAAAACTTTAAAAAATAATATTAAACTTTAGGTAAATTTAAATTAAATTTAAAGAATAATTAAAATTCTATTAGTTATAATAAAGCTGATGAAAAAGGAATTCTTTAGCTTTTATAAAATATCTCCACTCTTAAATATCTTAAGTATCTCTAGATAGATTTTAGGTAATTCAAAATATTACTTTTCTTCTTAATCATACACTTTCAATTAAAATCAAGAAAAAATAAATTTACAAATGAGAAAACACAGATATTTCCAAATGATGCAGGGTTTCTAAAAGATTTAGAATTGCTGGTTATTGATTTTGGGTAAATTAAAATTATTTTTTAAATAATTAAAGTTAATAATTTAACATTATTAGACTTAACAGTATTGAAGGAAAGGATGTTTCTAATATCTGCAGGAATATGCAAAAATTGAATAATTTATAATAAATTGATCTTTCATTTTAGTAATATTACTAATCATAAGAATTTAAAATGTAAAATATTTTTAAATTTTTAGTTCTAATAATATTGGAGAAGAAGGTTTAAATGAAGTTACATCAATAATTTAATCATACAAAAAAATTAAATTAATTCAATTGAATTTAAGGTAAATTATTGAATTATAAATTTATATTTCAAATTTAAAATTTTTATTTCAAAAAAGATAAACTTAAGTTTCAATTCAATCAGTTAAAAATTTTATCTAAGGATTATAGTAGCTTTAAGAGTTAACTAAATTATAAATTGAAATCAGGTAATTCCAATTTTAAATCTAATTCACTAAGTATCTAATTAAATAATAAATAATAGCGAGAACTATAACATGGGAGCCATTGAAGGAATTAAATAAATAAGTCTTGAGCTTTCTAAATTATAAAATATTTAACATCTCAATCTTGATCTTTCGTAAATGAAAAATTTATACAACAAAATAAAGATTTGAAATGTTTAAATTATTAAATTAAATTAAAAAATTAAAAGATGGAATAATTTAGGAGTTTTAGGTGCTTAGTATATTGTAGAAGAATTGAAGTTTTGTTAAAAGTTGAAACATCTATAATTAAATTTAAGGTTTATTAATAAAAATTAAAATATGTCTTTAATAATTATAAGTTTTTTAATAAAGTAATAATTGTATTGCTTCAATTGGAATATGGAATTTTGCAAGCTAATTATCGTCTTTAAATAAAATAATATCTCTTCAGCTTTCTTTATAGTAAATATTGTTTTGTAAAAAGTGAAATTAAAACTCTATTTTTACAATATTTTAGAAATAATCTTATTGATTAGAAAGGGGCAAAAGATATTGTAAGATCGTTTGAGAGTTTGAAATAACTTTAATTTTTTTCATTAGACTTTAAGTAAATATTAATTAAAAACTTAATAAATTTAAGATAAATAATAAATAGATATATTACTTATTTTTTAGAAAAAATTAAATATAATCTTAAGGAGCTAAAGAAATACTTTTTGAATTAACTAAAATAAAAAATTTAAGATCAATCTATATTAACTTTGAGTAAAACCAAAATAAATTGATTAAGTTTAATATTATTTTAAATGAACTATAGAGATAATTAAATTATAAATGAAGACTCAATAGTAAATAAAGCAATTGAGGACATGAGAAGATTATCAAATTTAAATGATATTTGGCTGAGTTTTAAGTAAGATTAAATTAATAATTAATTAATTATTCAAAAATTCTAAATTTTTAAAAAGAGAAAATCAAATAAAAAAGATGAACTAAGTTAAACAAAGAGTCTTTCTTAAGTTAAAAAGGCTTATCAGGTTTAATATAATATATTGATAATTTTAATTTTATGTAAGCCATTATTCTATAAACACTTATTAAGAAATAAAGTATTTATGTTATCTTAAACAAATTATATTAAAAGAGTATTTATAACGAAATAAAATAATTTTCTCTATCTTAATAAAAGACTTATTTTATATAAAAATATCATAAAATAGTAATAGAAGATAATTATTTAAAAAAGTAGAGTATTTATTTATTAGTAATGAAAAAAATTAGATTAATTTATTTTACTGCTATCAAAAATTAATACTAGTAAAAATTTATGAGTTTTATAAAATTCAAAAATGTTTTTAAAATTCCATAGCAAAAATACCTTAAAATTTCTTTAATTTATTCACTCTTTATAATAAATAAATCACTTAATTTTATAAATTTTTTTATTTTTTTAATTATTAATTAATGTAAATTATACTTTTTCCTTTATACTTTGTTACTTGCAATATATTGAATTTTTTTAAGGTACTTCTGCTAGAACTAGCCAATCCTTCATTAATATCCAAGCGTAGATACTTTTACATATTTATTTTATGAACTACTCCTTTCTTTTTTGGTTAAAAATCTAATTGGTGGTTCTTAATTACTTCAGAATTTACATTTTGAAATTTATTTTTGTAATAATATTTAGAAAATATATAGAAAAAATTTAATTATATTAAAAAATTAATAATTGATTTCATTTAACCTTAATTTCAATTAAAAATAGAATTCCAGAATGATTGATAAATGGGAATAATTAATTAATTATAAAGATAGAATAAAATAAAGAAAATAAAAAACATTTATTTTCTCTCTTTATTTATTTTTAACAAATCCTGTTAAATGACTAATAATATTTCTGAATATGATTTACCTGATTGTAAAGGTTATGATACTAATGAAGACAGTATTTGGGATTATGTTGCACAATAGGAAGAATATTAATTGACTAATAAGTTAAATAAAACTCTATTTGAAAATTTGGTATCTTCCGAATAAATTTTATCAAATTCTAAAGCTAAATAGTAAGATATATATGAAGATAAATTAGTATCAGAAAATCTTAAATAAATGGAAAATATCAACAACGAAATAAAAATAGCATAAGTTACTGAAGGAAATAGTAATTCAAGAGAAGATAATCATAACAAAATTAATAATTAATAGTCTGATATTCATTCTATTAATAGCCTTTAATAGAATAATGAGGAGTAAGATCTCACTATTTAGCGCTATTAAAGAAAAATATAAAGATAAGTCTAATTCTAATAAGATTTAGAGTCTATTCTTAATCAATTAAAATATGATTAATATAATTAAAAAAAAGAAAGGAATTTTTCAGGTATTTTAACTCATTGTTTTTGTGAGATTAATAAAAGGAATTTTAGAATTTACAAACTAATTTCTGCTAAAGGTGGGTAAGGAGTTGTTTTCGAGGGGATTAATTTAGATAATAAAGAAAAAGTTGCAATTAAATTGATTAATTATGTTAAATCGACAGATTTAAATGGAAAATCAACTTAAGAGTAAAAAGAATCTTTATAATAGTTTTATCAAGAATTAGAAAATGAAAAATAAATAATTAATTAGATTTAATCTCATCGATACATAATCAATATATTTGAATAATTCATAATAGAAGAAGCATAAGTTGCTGTTTAAATTATGGAACTTTGTTAAAAAGATTTAACATAAGAGATACTAGAAAGAAAGAAAAATAACAGCCCTTTTACTGAGGAAGAGATTTATAACTTAATTTATTAACTAATAAACTCACTTTAAGAAATTCATGTTAATAATATTATCCATTTAGATATAAAACCCTCTAATATTCTTATTAAAACGAAAGGAGAGTATATTTTAGCTGATTTTGGAATAGCTTATCTCCTTTAAAAAAATTAAAAAGATTGCTAATAATACTAAGGCTATTCTCCAATTTATTGTTCCCCTGAGCAAAAATTAAAAAGTATCAATAAAGGTAAACCCTATTCTATAAATATGAGTTCAGATGTTTATAGTATGGGATTAACTTGCTTAAGTGTTTTAGGAGTTGACTTAACAAAAATAAAAATTTAAGGTTAGCATTAATATCCTACATTTGAAACTCTACCTTCTAATCTTAGCTTATTTTCTTTCGTAAAGTTTAATATGCTTTGTATAGATCCTAAATTAAGGAAGACTTCTATTTAATTAAAATAACTATTTATGAGTTAGTTTGGCAAAAAAATTCTAGTTGAAAATGAGAAAGAGAGGATCGAAAATCTATTAACTTAATTTGATATTAAGAACATAAAAACTCATATTTACAAAGCTTTTCTACTTTTTGAAAAAAATATTTTAAATCATAACAATTTAGAACTCTAAAATCAAGCATTACATATTATAGAGGACGTATTAAAAGAGAGTCACCCCTATTATTCAAGTTTGTTACTATAAATAGCAAATTCCTATGAGAAGAAAGGAGAAATTGAAATAGCAATAAAGTATAAAGAGAAATCTATCAAAATAATAAAATAAATTTACTCGAGTAACCATCCTGAACTAGCTGAAGCCTATTAAAGTTTATCAATTTCATATGAAAGAAAGGATTTATAAAAAGCTCTTAAATTGTAAGAAGAATCACTTTCTATTTTAAAGAAGATATTTTAAGGAGACCATCCTGAAATAGCTGACTCATTGAGTAACTTATCGCTTTTACAATAAAAAATTGGAAATTTTAAAGAATCTAACATTTTAGCAGATCAAGCTTTAGAAATGAGAGAAAAGATATTTAATGGAATCTATTTTGCTGAATTGTTAGAAAAGCTATCTAATTCTTATTATTAACTTAAAAATTATGAAAGAGCATCATAGTATGATAAAATGGCCTTAGAAATAAGAATTAAATTATTAAAAAATGACAAAAATATCACAATAGATAAATTGAATAGCATTTGTTTACTTTACTAAAGATTAGATGAGAAATCGTATGTTTTGTCTGATTACATTGAGATAGAGTAACAACTTTTGGAAATGAAATTGGAGTACTATAAATAGAATGACCATATTGAAATTGCAAATTCTTTAACTAATCTAGGCTTATTATATTATAAAAAAGAATATTCTTCTTTTCAAGCATTAGATTACAATAGAAAAGCATTAAAAATGAAAAAGAATTTATTCCAGAATCCACATCCTGAAATTGCTATTTCACTAAATAATTTGGCCTTATCCTATTAGTCTATAGGAGATGAAAATAAAGCTTTTAAGCTTAACTATAAAGCTCTGGAGATGAGAAAATAATTATATAAAGGAGATCACCTTGATATTGCTGATTCATTAAATAGAGTAGCAATCTCTTATAGAAGAGCTTTTTAAAATATTGAGAAATAAATAGAATATGAGGAAGAATCTCTTCAAATGAAATAAAATATTCTTAAAGGCAATAATCACATAATTGCTCAATAATTATATAATTTATCTATTATTTACTAATGCAATGGAGAGAAAGAAAAATATGAATTATTTATGAAAAGATATAATCAAATGATAGATGATTTAAAAAATTAAGATAGATCTTTTTCTGTTTTTCCTTACATTAGATCAAAACTTAAAGATATTTTAACTTTCCTTAAGATTCAAAAATGAATTTAAGAAAGTATTTAAGAAGGATACTAAAAAGAATAGAATGTATTTTCTATTATAGATTTTTTAAATTTTTAATATTTACTCAAAATATATAAAATTTATTATGTATGAGGTGATAAGTTTTTATTTTTGAGATAAATATTATTTGTTGCTATTTTTAAATTATTTTATAGCACCACTTTTTTTGTGTAAAGGATTTGCTTCTTAAAAATTTTTCATATAAAACTTAAGCTCATCTAATCCTCTCCCTCATTATTTGCATACCTTAATAACTAAATATAATATGTAATAATCATATTTCAAATTTTTTAATTGTGTTACTCTAGATTTTAAATTCTGGATACTATTTTATCTAAATAGCTGTAATGAGGTAGAATTTCATTAACAAAGAATATTTAACATTTATTAATTTTTTTATTTTAAGATATAACTCTATTTATTTTTAGGCTTATAATCCAAATAAATCTTTTTTTTCTTTTGACTTTATAATATCTAAATTAAAATATTATCAAATATCAGCTTTTAATTTATTAATAAAATAAAAGAAATTTATTAAATTTAAGCTAAGTAAATTATAAGTAATTTAAATATAAATAACTGTTTTCTCAAATGTATATGATTTCTTGAAATTAATATTATTATAAAATTTTTTAGTTAGTTAAATAAAAGTTGTAAATGAATTATAGCTTCTATAAAATAAAGGGAAATATAAATTTGAAAGGATTTATTTAAGTAGAATATTATTAAATTCTAATTTTGATAACACATAATTACTGATTAAGTTTATATCAGATGGTGCTTGACAATATAAATGCACTGAACATAATAAATAAGAATCAATACAAAGATAAATTTCTGTTAAATCTGGAAATATAAAATTGGATTTATATAACATAGAGTTAGATATAGTTGAAGAAAAGAGATTTCAAACAATAGCATTTGGATATTTTTATGTTATTATTAACGAAATAGTGAGAGATTTATATGTTTAAGATATGTAAATCAATGTGGATTATTAACAGAGTAAATTAACAAATAAAACATCATTCATTCATCCATTATAATTTCATATTAGTATTTTTGGTATGGTTGTTAATAAAAAAAGAAGTGGTTAATAAAATATAGAGAACTATTTGCTTCTGATTAAGGAAAAGAAAGAAGAAAAAATTCAAAAAAAAATGAATAATTATTAAGGCATTCAAAACTATATAAAAAGTCTATTGATTAGTTGAGGCATGTAAAAGAAATAATAATGGCAATTAGGATGCTTTCTTGTGTAATTAAAGAAAGGGCAGTTAAATAAGAATTGATTCCTTCAATATAGGAACTGGTTTCTTTGATTATTTGGTTGTTATTAAAAAAATTAATTAATTAATTAAATAAATAATTTTGCTATCGAATTAGTTAGTAAGGGAATAATTAAGCGAATAGATTAATTAAAAAGATGGAAAATATAAAGGTAGCATTGCGTGTAAGACCCCTTAGCGATTCGGAGAGAATGAGCTAGGAAGAGAATATCTTCGACATCATTAATAATGAACATATTACGGTCAATAGATAATTCATTAAGGAACTCCTAAACACAAAGCGAATGAATCTCACAACAAAAATATCCTACACCTTCGATTTGTGCTATGATTAAGAAGCTACTAATTTAGATGTTTTTAATTAGTCCGTCTTGTCTGTCTCTGAATCTGTTATTCATGGTAATTTAATTTATATTTTAGGATATCATAAAAGAAGTTAAGAGGATAATAAATAAATGCCAATTATTAAAATGATAGAGTATGTTTTGTGAAATATCTAATTTTCTTAAGGATTTGATGTATGCAAATTTGTAATTATGCATATTTTATGAAAAAAATAGGAATTAATTCTACAGTATTTATGTATGGCCAAACCGGTAGTGGTAAAACTTACACTACATTAGGGCCAATAGGCGATTCTATGAATACAAACAATCCATATTATTATTAGAAATTCTTACAAAATATGAAGTAAAGAGAGTATGATGGAGATTTAGGTGTTCTCCTACTTGCTATGAATCATATCCTTAATTCAATTCAATCTGTAACCACATTTTTGTTTTCTTTTCTTTCATTTAGAATAATAGATTAGCATAAAGTTTAAATTGATTCATAGAAAATTTAACTGATGAGAATGAATATTTCGATGATAAAAGCATTCAAAGATACATTTATTTAAGAAAAATAGCAAATATTAATTGAAATTAACTCTTATTTACTTATTATTAAATAGAATAAAGAAAAGACATTTGCTGTAAAATGTAGCTATTTTGAAATTTACAATGAAAACGTGTATGATTTGCTTAAAAATAAGAACTCCTTAGATGAAGCCTTATAATTGAGTGAGAATTACTAAAAAAAAGATTTTGTTATAAAGGGTTTGAGAGAAGTTGAAATTCAAAGTATAGATGATATATTAGAAGTAATCTATGAAGGTGAAGAAAATAGACACTATGCAGAAACTATTCTTAACCACTCATCTTCTCGTTCCCATACAATTTTTAAACTTTATGTCCATTCTTATGCTAATGACTAAATTGCTAAATACAGATCTAAAAACTCTGCTTCTACTTGTAATATAAATAACCAATAACTTCTTGAATTCGCTGATAATCATCCAAATACCGTTATAACTGAAAGCTGCCTAAATTTTGTTGATCTTGCTGGTTCTGAAAAGATATCTAATCACCATTCACTTGCAGATGATTTCACCAAAGATATTAAGTAATTATTTTAGATTATTTTACAATTAATTGATTGTAGAATTAGTACTGTAAGAGTGTTGTTAATTCTGTTACATTATATCAATTAATTCTAATTAATTAATTAATGTCAAAATAATATATGAACAATTTTTTTTTTGATAAATAGTTTTAATCAGTATTAAAATGAGGAATAAAGTACGACAGCTATAAAAATGGTCAAAGACAGAATTAAGGAAAGTTAATCGATTAATAAAAGTTTATTCTTTTTAACATAAGTCATTTCTCTTCAGAGTTAAAATAAATCTTCAAATCATATTCCATATAGAAATTCAGCTCTAACTAAAATTTTAAAGTATGTTTGATTTATTTTAAATGTAAAATTAATTGAAGATATAAAAATTATTCTATAGGTCTAGCTTAGGTGGCAATTCAAGGACTCTTATTATTCTTTGTGTTACTCCTACAAGTATATTTGATTTGAAATTAATTAAGATCATCATCATATTTATATTTCTTAAAAAGGTACACATTTTGAATAGAGTTTAAGCACAATGAGATTTGGTTAGAATGCAAAGAAGATTAAAAATAGTATTGAAATTAACTATAGAAGAGATTTGTATTATAATTACTATGATAGAAACAGTGAATAATTTCATTCAAATCAAAACCTTTAAATTGATTTAGATAAGAGAATAAGGGTAAATATTATTTGTAAAAGAAAGAAAAATGGCAAATAAATTAATTTATTTCAAAAGGATAATGCCGAGTAGAGAGAAGAAATTGATAATTTAAAAAAAATAATAAATGAGACAATGCAAGAAAAGAATTAAATATTAGAAAAATTGAAGAAGTTAATGAAAAGGACTATATAAGATTAAAAAAATGAATTAGAGCATGAGATTTAATAAAAAATGCTTCCAGTTTAATTACATGAAGAGGCTGGTTTAATTTTTCACACAGCAGAAACACTCAAAAAAAATAAAATATATGCTTCAATAGATAAGGATGTATGCAATTTGCTCTATGATTATGAAGGCAAAATTGCCCTCTAAATCAGTAAAAAGCTTAATGTGTAGCTTAAATAATATGAACATAAGTAGAAAGTATTAGAATAAAATTTTAATTAAATCTAGCAGCATTATTTATCAATCTATAATGAGCTTATGGATTAAAAGGAGGAATTAAATAATTCTAAATGGAGGTAATTTCATAAAAAAATTTTTGATTGTTTATTTATTTAACCAAATTTTAATGATTTAGATATACTGTAATGGAAAAGAAATATAAAGAACTAAGGGAAGCTGCAGAAGGGGCTTTGAAAAGATTAGATTTATATGAAAATATGATTGGAATTAATGATATTAGCAATGAAGAAATAAATAATATTGAAAATTAATTATTCAGTGCTTTAGATAAGTTGAAATTAGAGAAAGCAAGAAGAATCTTTAAGGATGAAATCAATAGTTTAAAAATCAAATTAGGATTAAAGCAGAATAATAGAGGAGGTAAATAAGCAGTTGTAAAAGGTAAATAAAGAGGAAGTAATGGAGATCAAATTACATCTGAAGATCAATTGTAATAATTAATGGTGTAATCGCAATAATAACAGCAACAATAAAACTAATAATCTGATAGTAAATCATTATTAGATAACTATTGCAATAAAAGTATTGAATTACGTAATGCTTTATTCAATGATGATTAAAATGATGAAAAGCTTATGCTTGAGCATTTAAGTTAATAAGAATTCCAAAATAGCTAAATTAGAAATGAAAACCTTAACAAATAACGTGAATTACTAAGATAAATATTTTTCAATAATATGGATAATTGGGATGAGCAATAATAGTAAATAAAATTATCTTAAATTGAAAATCTTATGTTAGAAAACTCACCTTCTGTATCCTCAAATCTTTCTCAATAGCCAGCTAAAAATACTAAATACAGTAACATGATATCATAAAGTAAATCACCATCCCCAATGAATAAGATGAAAAACCGTTAAAACAATAATTCATTCAGCAAACAAACATCTCTCTCCACAAACAAAAAATTAAAGAAAACAAATAATAATTTTTAATAACCCTAATAACATTATGATGTATCTCCATTAGGAAGAAAATAACTATCTTATTCCTCATATTCATACACTCCTGAAGTCAAAAGATAAACAAAACCAAATAATTCTTTGTTAATAAACTCTTCTATGAATAACAATTAATCGAATAAAAAATCTAATTATTCTCAGATATCAAATGATAACTATAACACTCCTAACAATAACAGTAGTAGCAATGGATATCCTCTTAATAATATTAGCATGAACAATAATAATTATAATATTATGATTAATAATAACAATAATAATTATAATAGTGCAACAGCAAGTAAATCAGTTTCTAAAATATCTTAAGAATAAATTTAGCTTTTGAATGAAAATACCAATAATTCAAATCAAATAAATAGATCTGCTTCAAATTCTTCTAATCCTAACTATAGCAATAATTCTGCAAAGAATCACTTGAAACCTAATATTAACAAGAATAATGTTCCATCAATGAATAAATCTTTCCATGTAGAATCTTAAAAACCATCTTCTCTTAACAATTTAGCTCCTTAAAATATCAAAAGTAACAGTAGTTTCCATCATCAATCGAACAGTCATAATACAAGTATGGCATTGAGTGGAAACGCTTAGAATGATAGATAACAGAATCAATCAATTGCCACTCATAGGACAAATGATATTAGCAGAAACTCTTCTTCAATGAATTAATATAGCAATAATGAAAGGATATCTAATTCAAGAAATTAATCATTTTAAAATAAAGATGATTAAGGTAATTAATAACCATCAAGTGGCAAAAATAGTACTACTTCTTTCATATTAGATTTAGCTTAAAATTTGAATAATATCAACTAAAAAATTTTACTGAATAAATCCCAAGAGAATTCCCCAAGTAGAGGAAAGAGTAGTACAAAAAACAGTGCCTATAATAGTTCAAATATTAGTGAAATTAATGAAATCAAAGAAGAAAGAGAATTAGCTGAAAGTAATAGCTAATTGTCTACAAAATTACCCTCTTCGACAACTAGTAATAAAACTTAATTAAGCAATTTAGTAAACCCATTGAAAGCCAAAATGAAAGAATTCAAAAAGAATTTGAGTGGCCAAGGGAGTGCGTTTACTAGTCAAGGTGACTTTGAAAGTAATAATAGTCACTAATCTAATGAAGATATTGCTACTAAAAGCTTATTGATAAAACCACAAAAGATAACAGAACATCCAAACAAAAAGTGATAATATTAATTAATATATCAAATATAAATAATTAAATACCTTTAACCTACTTAATTAATTTTTTTTTAATTATCATACTATATTTAATTTTCATTGAAACACTTTATTCCTATCCATCACATGTATATTTGTATAAATAATTATCATTCATTTCATTTAACCACATATAACTCCATCATAAGTGTATTCTCTCCCTCTTAATTTATATTTTAGAGATAATATAAAAAGCTAAAAACCTTTTTTATTAATCAATTCCATTATTTTTTATTCAATATTTCTTTATGATATCTTAATTTTTATACTATGTTTTTCTTATGAATAATATATTTTTTAAATTTATTTATGAATTATAATTTTAGAAATATCAAAATTAGTTTTAATTTCTTTAGCCTATATCAAAACTAAATCTTCATTAATCTCTTGAGTTTCATTACCTTATATTTTAGTAATATTTAATGACTTTATCTTAATAAAATAAATTTGAGAATTAATTGTAAATTTATGGATAATTTTTTACTATTAGTCTAGAGAATATGTTTTAAGCTAGCTAAGCATTTATAGTACACTTCTTAGATTAGAATAGCCAATATTTGAAATTATATTCTATCTATTAAGTTCAGTAAAATATTAATTGAAACATTATTAAAGAAAATACAAATTCACCTTAAATTAAGAGTTAATGAAGTAATCGATGAACATTTTCCTAGTCCTTGCACTAAAGCTAAAGCTCCAATGTCACCAATTCTATTCTATCTTTTTTAAAAAGTAGAAAAAGAAATATTAAAATAATAACTTTAAATTAAATTTTAATTCAGATATTAAAAAAAATTATGATAATTTAAATTTACTATAAGCTTAGAGTTAATTCAGTGAGTGATGAGCTACCTCCTAATCCTGAACCTAAACCACTAGCACCCTTGTCACCAAGTTTGTTTGAGCTAATAAGTTTAAAGAGTTAGGAAGAAAATAAATTATAAAGTAAATGAAAAGTATAAGAACAAAATAATAAAAGTATTACAAAATATTGATAATTAATGTGTTAAGAGTTTTAGAATTTTTTAATCCAGACGCTAAACCACAAGCTCCCTCTTCTCTGATTTCATTAAATCTATTAAATTGAAGGAGTTAAGAAATTAGTAATTAAATAAAGAAAATAAAATAAAAAATTTTACTATAAATCGAGTGTTAAAGAAAACAGATTTTAACAATTCGCCAAACCATATCCTAAATCTCGAGCACCTTAACATTCAATATAATTCGAGCTATTAAATTAATTTAAGAAAAGTAATTAAGAGAGAATAATTTTTGAAAAAAGGGAAGTATTAGAAAATTTTACTTAATTAAAAGCTATAATTTACTAAGTTATTTATTATTTCCTAATTCTCCTAAACCAGAAGCACCTTCATTTCCTATTCTATTCATGCTATTTTTAAGATTTAATTTTTAAAAATTAAGAAAATAAATATGAATTCAAAAGTAAAAAGATTCAAAATAATTTTAAACTTTACTATAAGTTTAAATTTAATATTCTAAGCTATGAGATTTTTCCTAATCCCTCCCCTAAACCAATAGCACCTTCATCGCCAATTTTATTCTTACTAATTAGTATTAATAGTAAAGTAAGAGACATCAAAATTATAAAAGAAAATAAAATATTAAAAGTTAAAAATTTACTTTAAATATAGAGTTAATTCTGTCAGTTTAGAATAATTTCCTAATTCATATCCTAAACCACAAGCACTCTCATCTTTAATTTAAGTCTCTCTATTAAATTTAATTATTTTACAATAAAAAATTAACAAAATAGATTTGTAATAAAAAGTAGATGAATATTTCTAATTTTTTACTCTAGGTTAAGATTTAAAGTAGCAAGCTTTGAGCAATTTCTTAATCCAGATCCTAAACCACAAATACCTTCATTTATACTATTCTAGCTATAAATATGAAAGAGTTAATTAAAAAATAAAATTTTTGGAGAAAATAAAGCTAATATCTTTAATTAAAAAATAGAAGAAAAAAAAAAAAAGTATTTTACACTAATCTGAGAGTTAATGCTGAAAGGTTTGAGCAATTTCCTATTCCAGATCCAATACCACTAGCTCCTTCTCCTTAAATTTTGTTACAACTATGATTAAATGGATAAATATGATAGATAAATTGAAATCAAAAGAAAATAAATTAGTAATAAAATTTAGTTTTACTATAAATCAAGAAATAATGTAGCAAGCTATTTGCAATTTCCTATTCCAGATACAATACCACAAGCGCCTTGATCTTTAATAGAGTTGATCCTATTAAATTTTAGATTAAGTAAAAATTGTAAAATAAACAATTTGAATTCAAAATTGTAAGAATTTAATAATTAAATATGATTATTACGATAAGTCAAGAATTAATGTATTTAGTTATGAACAATTTATTAATCCAGAACCCAATCCACAAGCACCCTTATCACCAATCTGATTACAACTATTATATTTAATGTTTTTAATTAAGTCAATTGATTTATAATTAATTTCAAAAATGAAATAAAAAAATAAAATAAAATTTCACCTCAAATTGAGAGTTATTCTAGTAAGATTTAAGCAATTTCCTATATCAGACATCAAAACACTAACACCCTAGTCTGCAATATTATTAAGTCTATTAAATTTAAATTTAAATATAACAAATAACTAAAAATATAAATTTGAAAAATGAATGAAATAAAATTTAATATAGGTCCTCCTAAATATTTTCTCAAAATAATTTTTAATACTTAGAAAAATTTGTAATACAATCTATTATCAAAAAAAATTTGGATATTTAAATGGATGGATATTAATATAGGTGAAACCACAATATACAAACTATTACTATAATTTGATATCTAATTCAGTAAGGTTTTAGCATTTTCTTAATCCTTTTCCTAAACCACAAGCACCCTCGTGTTTAATCTAATTAGAACTATGAAATATTAAAAATTAAATCAAAAATAAGCAGTACTGATATGAAAAAGATAAGAAAATAAATAAAAATAATAATTTTACCTTAAGTCAAGAGTTAATTAAGTAAGTTATTTACAATTCTCTAATCCAGATCCTAAATCACAAGCACTCTAATTATCAATCTTATTTGACCTGTTATGTTTATAAATGTATTAGAAAGAAATAATATAGTTATGGAGTTGAGTTACAATTAAGATTGAAAGAAAATATAAAATAATTTAAAGTTTTACTTTAAATAGAGAGTTAGTATAGTTAGTTATGAGCAATCTCCGAATCCAGATTATTTTTAATCATTAATACTATTTGAAATTCAATTTAAAAAGTTAAGTAAGAGATAATTAAGAAAAGAGTATTTTAAAATAAAAGTTGAAGAAAAAGAAAATAAACTTTACATTAATGTAGATATAACTTATTTTGAGTATTAGCTATTGCAATCACCACAAAGAGAGGTAACAAGTTCTACCCTTTTAGATTAAACAATTAAATAAGAACAATATGAGAGAGTTTTCAATAAAGAATTAAATTAATAATTTTTACTTTAATTGTAATGTACTTTTGTCTTGAAAATATTTTTCTTCAATTTACTTTTTAAATGAAAATTAAAGAATTTAACTATGGAGATTTAATATTAAAATATTTACATTTTTAGCAAATTAGCTTATCATATTTTTCTAATAGATTTATTTTCTATTTATTCCTCTCAACAATTTTCAATATTAGATAATTTATTAATTAATTATTTTATATAAATCTAGTGACAAATTTATGGAATTAAGATTTAAAAATTTAATTATATCATTTATGCACATATTTAATTGAATTTTAGGGAGGAGGGTATGTTAAACGAAGAACTCTTTCATTTAATATTTTTTTAAAGATTTTTATGTCATAAAAGATTTAAGAATATTTCCATTTTATAAGTTAACTATACCCTAGCAACTTTTAGTTGTATTATGTTCTTCCCAAAGTTTAGTTAATTATTTACAAGATTGTATAGCTTTGTTAGGAGTTAATAGGTAAGAAAATTTTACTAAAAATAACTAATTATTCTATATTTGTTATAGACACTTTTTAATAATTTAGGTATGCTTTATAGAGACTTTTAATTGATTTTTAATTTTCATTAAAAATTTAAAAATCAAGATGAAGGTTCTAAATTCATGAATGCTAACTTTTTTAGTAATATTCTTACCAATGTTATTATTTCAATCTGTTTAAATTCTAGTCTTGATTATTAATAGAGTAAATGCGTTATTTACCTAACTAATCTATTTGATTATTTAGAAATTATGAAATAGAAAGAAAAGTATGATAAAAGCAATTCAGGATTTATAAAAATAAATAATAAATAAAAAGTAATAAAAACATTGATAAACATAGCTCATAAAAATAATAATAATATTAGTAATGAAAAATATTCTCCTTTGCCTTTTAGTAATCTCTTCTGCTTTAGTATCTATAAAGTGTTAAATTTTCCCTATATACACAGAAGATATTGAAAAAATAAAGTTTTAATATGTATGTAATGTATCAGCAGAATATAATTTAAAATAATCTTTAAATAAACTTAGAGACTAGGGATTATTTGATACAACAATATATTAAATAACTCTCAAAGAATATGAATAAGTTGTAAGATTCATACCTAATTTATAATCTTTATTCGAGTAATCTAAAAAGTATATTCTTGTAGAATCTGAGACAATTGCCTTATATTAAAAATATAGAGAATATTTCAAGGACTAATCATATGATAAGAAATGCTTAACTTTTTGAATTTTTAAGTTTGATTAATTATGATAAAAGGCGCTTATTTTATATTTTAATGGACAAAGTTAATTTTATATTTGGGAATAGAATGATTAATGAATTAAGCGTATTGGATGAATAAATTGAAATGTTTAATATATAAATAAATAGATAGATAATTAAATTTATAATAATACATATAAATAGTAAGTAATTATATGATTTATTTAAATTAGTATTTATTCTTATTTTAGTATAGTTAGCATCATCATTTTTACAGATTAATTCATTGTTTATAGTTTTTAATTTATATTCTTATATTTCAATTGTTTTGTAGAATAAATGCAACACCAGCAATTATTCTATCATTAAGACTTCCCTAAACAGGTATTTTTATCTTAGCTACAAGCTTCTCTCTTTGACTGCTTGAGAAAATAGGGAATTCCTTTTAGTTTAATAATAATAAATTTAACCATTTCAAAATTATTCAAATAAATATTTACTCCTAATGTATTAGAGGGGTAAGGATCTTATTCTACTTTAGAAATAAATCCAATATATAATTCAGGTAATTGAACAAATTCTGGAAGATCTTGAGCACCATCAACTAAGCTATTGTTGTTGATTTAACAACCTTGAAGCAAGAGGTTCTTGATCTAAATTAAATACATAAAAATTGTAAAAATGATCTATGAATCTTTATTCTATTTTTTACTTTAATTGTGATTGCCGAAGTCATCTTAGATTAATCAAAAGATGTAATAATCTTCAAATCATTAAGGGGTTTCTAAATTTTTCTAGCTGTCTTTTGTCTTAAAGCATTTAAGAAAATTTCAGGATGGAAGAGATCAGATAAATTAAGGGGAGCATCAAGAAGACTACCATTTTTCAAAGATTCAACCCATTTCTTAAGTTGATAAACTCTAGTGCAGAAACCCTTAAGCCAACTGTTAGCATTATCGGGACCTTCCCAAACTTTACTCCATTTTTCAGGAACATTTCCAAGCATAAGTTCCATACCAGTTGCTTAGATTTCACTTGTAAGTAAACCATTACCAAATAAGACCTAATTTAGTTAAATTTTGTTTTAAATAAAAATCCTACTAATATTTTCTTTTATTTTACCTTATTAAGTCCTTCAATTGAATTTTCTATCTTTTCTAACATTTAATAAGCAGATGAAGCTTCTAAGTATACGAAAGATTCTATAGGATCAGTAGAAAGAAGATTTTGAGGTTTAATCTAGGGTAATCCACTTCCTTCACGGAATTATTTATATAGATTTTTCCATAGATTAATGATAGTTCCAAGTTATTTTTACCATTTTTCCTTATCAAATTTAAGATCTTCAGCACTTGCTTGCATGATAATCTTAAGATTAGATATAACTTACTGAGTATTGTATCTTTAAACGGCCTTGTCAATATTTAGAGGTAAACCAAATACAGAGGGAGTATCTGTTTCGCCCATTTTCTTAATTATGCCTTAGTAATCTCCTAAATTTGTTGATTATGGAACGATATCATTAGTAGGGAGACGAGATTATCCAGCCAGGATGTTGTTATTGAAATATTGTTCAATGTATGCTCTTAATACTCTCATATCAAATGCTTCATCAATTCTACCTCCATAAATAGCATTCTCAAATAAACCATAAAGAGTATCCCAACTAATACCCTTTTATTGTGCATCCTAAACAACTCCTTCAATAATTTGAGTACCAGCCTATATATTGTAAAAAATTGGTAAATTATTAGAATGATTTATTATTTTATTTAAGAAGAACTTTAATTTAAATATCGAAATTAATCTTATAATTAATTAAATAAAAAAATTAAGAAAGATAGTAAATTAATTATTTACCCTTAAATCACCATAAGAGAATTCATAGAACTTTGACCAACCTTAAGGAATATAGGTTCTTCTTTCTTAAAGAATAGCATGGAACCAAGCTAAAATAAATAATAACTAAGCTCTTTGTGTTGAACCCTTAGAAATATATTGAGGACTCCAAGTACTGTATATTCTTTCGATGTTCTTCTTAAGACCAGGTGGTGATTCATATGATATCTTATAACAAGTTTCCAATAGAATTGCAGGGAATTTACCATGAGCTTCAGTAGTTAGCCATAATCTAAATTAATTAATTTATTTTTATTAGAGCAAATTTTAAATAAATATTAATTACCTAAAGTTTTGGTGAGGAGTAAGTGTTTTTAGTTCCTTTTCTAAGATAGGTAGCCAAGCTG
The DNA here is from genome assembly GCA_000260095.1 of Tetrahymena borealis. Classification (NCBI taxonomy): domain Eukaryota; phylum Ciliophora; class Oligohymenophorea; order Hymenostomatida; family Tetrahymenidae; genus Tetrahymena; species Tetrahymena borealis. The sequence goes on along the minus strand of JH651288.1, from coordinate 267,619 downwards.
TGACCAAGTGAAGATTCTTAAGACATAACCAATAACCTTTATTTGCAGCCTAATTGATTTAATTTATAATTTTTAAATAATGAAAATATTAATACTTTATTATAATTACCTCTCTTAGCTTTTCAATAGCAACGTCGTTTTAGTTACCACCCATAGACATTTCTTAGAAGTTTTCTCTACCAATTTATTACTCAGCATATTCTTCCAATTCAGCTGAGGGATCAGAACCAGGGGATACAACAAAGAGAGCAGGAGTTTAAGTGGAAGTTTCTTATTAGAAGATTAAGTTAAAAGAGAAAGGATTGCCACTGATGGATGATATTTGCAAAGACTAGCAAACAAAATCATTTAAAGCAGTCTACAATCTTTCAGGTCTAAATACTTGCACAAGTAAAACCTTTTAGAAAGGTGTCAATTTAGTAGCATAAGATTGAGGGAAGTGTCTTTCACATTGAATATTAGTACTCCATTGTTCCCATTCTCTGTCATTGAAATTGATGTTATTGCAAAGTTTACCAAAACTATTTACAAATAAGGCATATTGATCCTTAGATTCAGGAGCAGACCATTTAGGTGGTTGTAATTAGCTTTCAATTGCAAGAGCTATAGCAATAATAAAAGATTTGTAAGAAAATTAATATTATCTCTTAAAATAAAATTATAATTTTATTTTTCATATTGAATATTTTACCTGTGTTACCTAATAGGAAATCCCATTCATTAGGTTAGAAATATTCGGGGAAGATGTCATGAACAATATTAAGTCCAAACATAAGTCTATCATGCTTGAATAAAGAACTTGCAACATTATTGAAGAGGATTTTGTTCAAATTAACACCACAGAAGGATAGCTTAGCTTACATACTAGGGAATTACTCTTTAACATTGAGACAAACCTTGAAAAGTTTAATGAAATAATTTAAGGAGAATCTATACATATTATTTATCTTCCTTAAGTCACCAATACTAATAAATAATTGAGCACCTTTAACTGCGAGATTTCTATAGACTTCTCTTTATTGATCAAGGTTCTCTTATAATTTTGAACTTTCCTTTAAACTGACTTCAATTGTCTAACTCTTTTGCTTTGTTTGATTCAAACTCTCAATAAGTACTGAGTTTTCAAGGATATTACCTAAATAAAGCAAATTTTATTGATTTTAATAGTTTAATAAAAATTAAAAATATTACCTGTTGATGAAGCTAGCTCTTCCAACAGTGTTTTTTCTAATTCTTCTAATTATATCTTAAGTTTTTCTTCATTTTCGAGAAGCTCTTACTTTCTCTTTTCTAAATCGGGTTGCTCATGATTAATGATGATACTAAGTAGCTTACCTTCCAAACCACTCTTAGTTACAGTATAATTAATAATACTAACAAGAGAACTAGTATTAGCGTTGATTTCGATACCACTGTTTCTAGTACATAAAAATAACTTGAAATTCTCATTGTAGTTAACAAACTTATCTCCTATCATAACTACCCATCTAGGACCTTAGTGAATTAAATCTTTTCTCAAAATAGGTACAAGGATTGGTTCTATCTTATCGAGTTCTTAAATCAACAAAGTCTTGCCGAATAATACCTATAAATAAAATATTAATATAATTAGGTAATAAAGTATTATATGAATATTTTACAGAAAGTTCTATTTGATTAGAGAATTTAGGATCCTATTAGTTAAGAACTTCTATCTAACCAAGATTCTTCTTAAGCCATTCTGTAGCCTATGTATTGGGATCAATTAAGAGAGGAGTTTTGCTAGTGTGGAAAATCATGACACTGTTTTCTAAACTGAGAGAATCTCCAGGTAATCCTTCACTCTTCCATTTCAACATCTACCCTTCACTGCTTAAAAATTTGAGGTAGTTGAAAGTAGGAGATTTAGTCATTGCTTTCCATTCATGAATTGCTTTTTCTCTTTAATTCTCATCATTTTCACTTAAGTAAATAGTGAAACCAGCAGCAAGCAAACTTTCAACAGGGAAACTCTTGAATTCTTTTTCAATGGATTAAGCTTGAGCCTCCCAACGAACCTTTTCATCGCCTAACTTATCAAGTAAAGATGAAGCAATAAGCAATGTTTCTTCTTGCTTTTTCAAATCATTTTTCAATATTTCAGCTTGAGAAGTCTTCTGAGCAAAATTCTATTTTAATTTTTCAACCCTTCCTTCTAATTTTTGAAGCTCATTTTCATTATCTTATAATTACTATCTACTTGAATTCAATTTTTGATCAATAACCTTGAGATTATTCTTTAGAGGGATAACTCTTTCATTGACTTCACTATACTTAAGTACTGCTATGACCCAATCAGCCATAGGACCTGCAGCCTTCGAAGCGTTATAAGATACTTCTCTTTTGAATGAAGTCTCATTTTCCATAACACAAGCTTAAACGCTTCTTCTTATTTAAGATGTAATAATATCTGGATCAAAGTTAGTAATTGATTCTAATACTTGTCTATTACTTAAGAACTATCTAATAACTTACCATCTCCCATCTTGATTATTAAATACTCTCAACACTGCCTTCATAATATTGAGAATAACTGGAGGAGGCATCATTAAATTTCTCAAGAAATCTAAATCACTCTTACTGATATTATCAACTGATTTCTTAGCTTATTAAATAAGAGGCTATATTATTTTATTATTAATAAATTATTTTAAAATTTTCCTAATTTAAAATCTATTTAATCTATTACCTCCACTTCTTTGAGTTAGATTTCCACTTCTCTTCTTTAATCTTAGATTTTATCTTCTTCCTGTTATAAAAATTCTTGAATCTAAACACATTGAGCTTTTCTATTAGCAGCATCTTAAATAGCAGAACTAATTTGTACTAGAGCATTATCTGCTTCCTTTTGTTTTATTGCTAAATCTTATTTCTTCACATGAGCATTCTTTTATAACTCATCAACTAATTCCTTAGCTTCTTGTAGTTTTCCAAGACCTTTCTTTAAGTGAGAACTCTGCATAATTTAAAAAAAATATATTTAATAAATTAAATAGAATATTATCCAAATAAATTTAATTTACCTAGCTACCTCTTGAGTTAACCTTCTTTTGATAGATATTCAAATATGTATGAGCAAGAGCAAACAAGTGAGAAGGAGATGCATGAGAATTATCTAATCCATACTTATGAATATTAATGAAATAATTAGCAATATCCTCTTTTTCCTTCGTAGAGAAGCTTTCTAACATTTCCTTTAATTCTTCTTTCAATATAATTGACATAGATTCTTTACTCCTATTTTATTTTCAAAAAAATACAATAATTTAATTTAGAACTGTTTGAAATAAGCTATTATTACCAGTTATTAAGCCATACTACACTACATTTAGTAAAGAATGCAGGATTGGAAGCACAATTAGATGCAAAGGCTTCTTCAGAGTGATCCATGCTTAAAACGACTCTTAAATTTTATCTATTTTTTTTATGTATAAGTTTAATTTAAAATTCATTATATTTTATCTTTACCTAACTCTCATACAGAATATTTCATAAAGTGATTTTCCATAGTATTCTCTACGGACTTCTTCAGCATTTTAGAATGAGTGATCAACTTCATCTTGAGTAAAAAGACCAGGAATTTCACCACTTGAGATTAATGAGTTAAGTAATTCCAAGAATTCAGATTTAACAAGGTGGTGATCTTCAATGAAAAGTATGATTTATTTGTTTTGGCAAGCTGCTTTTTCTAAGAAAATCTTGAGTTCTTTCTTAAATTCTCTTGAGCTATAATCTCTGCTAGTGCTGGGGCTGACAATTTCCATTCTCAGCATAGTAGCAATTAAGCTTACACAGCTTTTTCTACCAATACCACTTCTACCAGCTAATAAAATACTACCACTTTAACTCAAAGCTCTATCAAGACCTTTAAAATTATTAAAAATAAAATTAATTTAAAATTGATAACCATATTTGTATATTTTTACTTGATAATAAAGAAAGAACTTCATCTAGTAAGTGAAGTTTCATTTCCTTGAACTCTCTTTCGTACATCATAAGTCCTTAGTTGATTGATACAACATAATCTTTCTTTTCTAATCTGGTAAGTTGCTTTTATCCTCCAACAGAACTGAAATAAACATTAGGAATAATCTAGAAAGATAAATGAGAACGAAGAAGAGAACCTAAGAAGGAATCAAATTTATTTTGCTATTCGAAGTTAACTAATCTATCTCTAAATCTTTTAGCTATTTCATTGTATAAAGCTTCACCTATAGACTCAGGATTAGATGAACTCATTTCATATCTAAGTAGGCCAAATACTATTTGTGTTAAGTTTCTAGGAGTGAAGCTATAATGTCTGTGTTCATCTACATTGAATTTACCTGCTAATCCTGTATAGAAATCGATCAAAACTAAACTGAATTTTTTAGCTATTTTTTAAAAATTTTTATTGAAAATGAATTTAATTTTATGATAAAATAATTTAAACCTAATTGAGCAGCATTATTCTTTTCCATGCGAATCTTTTCACTTTGGAAGATAGCACGAGAATATTCAGTATATGTATGCATGAGTTCTTCCTTAGAAGGATAGGCAATATAGTGGATACGAACATTTGCAGTAAATCTTGTAGAGATGTCATGTCTACCAATTGTAGAAGAAGGAGCCATAGAGGCAACTATTTGAATCTTTTCATCTAAGTAAACAAATTCTAACTACTCATCATAATATCCCTTGTGAGTGATAATTTATTGTAAGAAAGCAATCAATTAAATTGTTTGATATTTATCAGGCTTAGGCAAGTTGATGTCCTTCAAGTATAAGACCAATCTGCTTGCATCCTTTGGTTTGAGAATTCTGCCTTGAGCAGAAGTACCCTTCATACAGATTTAATTGAGTTTTTGAATTATTTGAGCAGCTGTAGTCTAAGCATTGCAATAAATTGTGGCTACTTGAATCTTTTATTACTTTCTAAGCTCATTGAAAGCAGCTCTAATTAATAAACTCTTACCACTACCTTCAGGACCACAAACTATAAATGGTTCACAATTCATAATCCAAGGTTTTAAGATTTCAAAATCCCTTTATAGACCTTTATTTATTTATTTATTAAGAAATAGTAAGTTACATATAAATTATCTTATTTATTCTTACCAACTGTTTAGACAATAGGAGGTTCTTCACTATCTGCAAAATCACCGAGATTAAAATCAGAAGAGAGAGTAGAGAGAGGCTGTAAAAATTAATTATAATCAAGTTAATTTTGAAATAAATGATAAATAAATAAAATTACTCTTAAAGAACTATTATGGCAAATAAAATCAAGAGGTGAGTTATTGATATCGCAAGGAGGCTTATCTCCAGCCATAGAAAAGATTTCATTAGCAATTTTAACTCTAATAGGAAGTGAAAAATTACTTGAGAAACCTCTAAGCATTTAAGTGACGAATTCACTCTTGCTAGTAATAGAAGTAAGTTAAGAAAGAACATTCATAACTAGACCAACTCTTGTAGTAGTCACTATCTATTCCTCTTCAAATTATTGGATAAATTAAAGAATTTTATAGAAGTATTCTTCTAAAAGATTTTCCAATTTAGCTTGCAACTCTTCTTTTTGTCTTTTAACCCACTTGTTAACAACTGACTTAATGCTAATATCTTCTTGGTTCAAGAAAATCATACCCATTCTAGAAACAGTAGCAGGAGAGGCATACTACAAATCGTTTGTTTCGAAAATGAAATTAACATTATCTTAGAAACTAATACGTTCACCTTTAAATTTAAGAAATATTATTACATTTTTATTCAAAGAATTTAAAGTTTACCAGTAGGAAGAGTAAGTAAATGATTATCATCAAGTACTGAGTTAAGAGATTCAATCCATTCAGGATCAATATCACCATCACAAATAATCCAACTGATAACATCACTTGATTCTTTGATAACTTCTCTAGCACTGCTAGTCAAGACACCCTCAGTGAATTCTCTAGTATCATTGTTCATAAGACCTAAAAGTTAGCTTCTAGGCATACTCTTAGGATTCATTACATAAGCCTAATTAGTAAATTAAAATAATTAAAACCTTATTTTAAAAATGCACTAAATTTTGTATTACTTTGACTTTGGTATCCATCTTTTCATAAGCTTTTTAAAGTGTCTTCCATATAGTAGTCTTACCACAACCAGAAGGTCCGACAAGCACGACACCCATTCTTTATTTACAAGCCTCGTAGAATTATAAAATCTTTGAAGTTTGAGTTTCAATAACATCTAATTTTGTTTCTTATAAAACTTCTTCAACAGCCTTAGTTAATTCGGCATAAACTATATCCTCTGATTTAATTCCAGGGAATACATCTTAAACTAAAGCAACAAACTTTCTGGTATCAGAGAATGTCAACTTCGACATAGTATTAATTCTAATAGCTTTAATTAATAATTCAGCTTCACCTTCCTAAAAATAATTTAAAAGTTAGCATTAGTATAATTAGCATATGTGATAAATTTAATTTATAATAAATATACTTTTGAAATGTTAGGAGATTTCTATCTTTCAGCTTGAATAAGCTAACCAGCAACGGTGAGAATTGTTTTAAGAGCTCTTAGACCCCAATCATAATGTTATTGAGGGGAAAGTAATTATCTACTTAGAGTAAAGATTGAAATAACTTTTTGAGAAAGTTCCTTTGCAAACTTGAAACCTTCGGAGTAAAGAAGAGTCTCAGCGATCAATTCATTATCTGGGACACTCATAGCTACTGGTCTGAAGAGCTGTTTCAAGTTATCTGGCAATTTACTTCTACCACCATAGCCTATATAAGAATAAATATTTAAGATTATTTAGCTTTTATCATATCATTCATTATTTTACCTTTTCCTGCAGGATTAAGTGTAACAAAAATACCAGAATTTCTATTAACTTCAATAGTCTACCCCATTAGTTGCATAGTTGATTCTCCTTCTTTAATAGCCCATTATATAACTTAAATTTACTAAGAAATAGCTGACAATTATTCTTCTAAAAGACGGTTAAACTCATCAAAACAACCCCAAGCACCACATTTTACCAAACCAATAAAAATTCTACCCATACTCTTGAAATCCAAACCCTCATCACAATTGAATACCAATACTTATCTACCAAAAGCTTAACCAAGAGCTTTAACTGATTCTGTTTTACCTGTACCGGCAGGGCCGTAAGGATTACCTCCATAGCCCATATCCATACCTAAGATAATATTTACAATTTTATTTAAATGATAATTATTATTTAAAAGTAAAACAAATACCTTATGTTAGAGTAAGATAACACTTATCAGTAAGAGGAGTGTGCACAAGTTTAGGAGCATTTCCTTGATATTCATAGGTATAATCAAATCTAGCTCTACACATAATAATTTCAGAAGTTTTCTTTTGATTTAACTCATATTTCAATTGCTTGTACCAGAACCAATCTTGAACATCTTGAACATTATTTTCCTTTAAAATATCAATAACCTCAATATGATGAATTAAATCAAGGATTAGGGCCTTTAACTTTAATTAAATCAGTAAGGGAGCTCCACCAACCAATTTAGTGAATTGCTCCAACATTCTTGCTAAATCTTCTCTGTAATTTACTAGTTTACCACTTCTAATAGCACCTGTTTAATTATTAATCATCATAAAATCTTAAATTTTCCATTTTGTATTTTAAAAAAATATTACCAACTGCTTTTTCAGTAAATTTAATCTCTTCGCTAATACACAGGATTTAGCTTGGATATTTATCAGCTTCAAGAGAATTTTCTGCAAGACACTCATTCAATAATCTTTACAAAGTTTTAACCATATTTCTACTTAAAGAATTCAACCAGTTTTCTACCTATTCTTCTACTTGAACTTTTTCATTTAATTCTGTAATAGTTTAATAAAAATAGAATCAATCTAAGCTATCTTTAAAAAAATTTAAAAATCATACTGACTGTTTCCTTTTGAGAAGAAATCATAGCAAGAATTTGTGTGCAATCTTTATTGAATTCTACTTTATTTATACCTGCAAAAAGTTTCTTAAGATGCATTTAGATAACTTATGCATTCTAACTCTAACCAAGAATTTCAAGTAAATCATCATCTCCCAAGAAATAGAATCTAGGGAATTTAGCTATAAATCAATAAAAATTAAATAACTTTAAAACTATTATTATTAAATTACTTCTCTTTTCTTCAAGGAAATCATTAAGAGCTTTTTGGCATCTTTCTAATTGATCTAAAATAGTTTCTAGTGTATCTTTAATACCAGCTACCATGCACAATGAAACTACCTTTGGGTCTCTTTCAATACCAAGCATAATCGATCTTTAAATTTATAAAATTAATTAAAATAAAATACTAAACAAATCTATTTAAAGCTACCTATAATCATCATCTAAACGTTTGAATCTGCCTTATTCAGCTGGGAGAGCACCTCTACCAAAAATAGGTTCAAGATAAACCCACTTTCTTTGAATGACCTATAATTTGCCTTTAGTTTATTTTAAATTTCAATAAATACTTAAATTTATTAATATATTTTACCCAAATAATCATCAACACCACCAAGCTTTTATTCAAAACCTTCAATTTGATCTTAGAATCTTCCATAGAACTTACTTTCCTTCATGGAAGCTAACAAACTTTGGTTATCGGAAACTTTAGTAAGTAAATCTTTCCATTCTTTAATTAATGGAGTGGTTCTACCATTTGAAATGTGCTCAGTTAATTCGAAATCATAATTCTCGCACCATTATTTTAATTCTTAAATAGCTTCTCTCAAAGCAACTTCTCCTTGAGCTCTAGCAGCTAAATCCTTTAAATCATTCATTTTTGCAAGGAATAATTTATCTGCATCTAACAAATGTCCAAATTTAAGAGTTTCTAGTTAAACATCCTTAGGCAATTAGAGTATACTAAATAAGTTTCTCCAATGCTCTCTTTCAAAAGCCTCACCTAAAATTACAATTAGTTTATTTTTAAAAACATAAATACTTTGTTATTTAATTTATTTTTTAAAAGGATATACCTATGCAAAGACGCAGACCAGTCCAAATCTATTTAAAACGTTCAATTTACTCAATCATATATTCAGAAACGGCATCTCTCTTGGTTGATTACTTTAATTAATCTGTCCACTTAATTGTAAAATCTTAGAAATCATACAATTTGTTCTTAACAACCACCCAATCTTCCTTTTCAAATTTTTCAAGCTCTTAACTGAAATCATCAAATACTTTCCATTGAGATTCCTTTTACAATTTTAAATTAAATTAAATGTAAAATCAAATTGAATTATTTACTTCAGATTATAATTCTCTTTTGACTTCTGATAATCTAGAAAATGAAGGTTAATCCATTTCAAAATGATCACAATCCTTTTAGATTGCTTCAACTTTACTTTCAATTTCAGCCCAATTTACTCTCCATTCTTTCATCTTAGCAGCTAGTTCTCTTGCCTATTCCTTATCCAATTCCTCTGTTTGCTTAGGTTTTAGGTTCTACCATTTGGTATAAAATTTCTCAATGTCTAAGTTAACTGATTCACTTCTCTTACCTGTTTAAATTATTTTATTATTTATTAAATTAAATATTAATTTATTTATTATTATTATTATTTGTATTTACCTATTTCTTGTTTTATTGTTTTTGTTTATTCTGCTAAAATATTATCAAAATCTCCAATGGCAAGCTCGAAGTTTTCCCATCTCTTTTCAACATTGGTAGTGTTTTAAACAAAACCAACAAGATTTCTTAATAATTTATTCTTAGTTTAAATATTTTGCAATCTCTAATTCATAGCCTTCTTTTCTCCTTTTAAATCAAAGTAGGAACTCTTAGCAGCATTCATTTCCTCCATATTTTTTGGCTTATTTGCTAATTTTTCAAGACTATTTGTAACGAATTCCTCAATAATTTCACAATCAGCCTTAACACTATTCTTAAGAGAATTAGTTAAATTATCTACTAAATTTTATAATAAATCATCTGCACTATTCTTAAATGGAGACAGACTTACATTAAAGCATTCTATTTTATAACTATCCTATAGCTTTTCTAATTCCTTTCTTTTAACTCTAATATTCTTAATATTATATTCCCAATCTTCTATATCTTATAGCTATAATTTATATTTAAAATAATAGTATTAGAAGTATGAAACTAATAGGTAAAACAATTTATTACTTTTTCTTCAACTTTTTCAATATCTAAGTATCCAATTGCTGTCCATGGACGGAACTATTCAAGAAGATTTTACAATTTTTCAAATAATCTTTCAGCTTTAGCATAGACAACTGAAAGGTAGTGAGAGTTATTCTTAGGCATAGCAGCATAAACATCTTAGCTTCCACCTACTCCTTAGAAATTTTTAGCAGGCCAGCTGATAAATGCTCTAATTTCTCTATAATATTTCTCCTTTAATTCTTCGAAAGGAGGTCTAAATTCAATATTCTTGCCCTTCAAAACAATATCAGCATTCATTTCTTGTAAGTTCTATAATTTATTTAATAAAAATTAAATCAAAATTAATGAAATCAAAAGAATTTACTTGATCAAGCATTTGAAGCCCTCTTTGAAACTAATGTTCAAGAGCTTTATATAATTGAATATCCCAATTATATTTCCAAACATTGCAGATGCTAGGATCTTTACCTTAACACCCAATATCAATAGTTTTTTTAATACCCTTTTAAAAGAATAAAATTAATTAAATATTAAGAAATTTCATTCAAAATATCTTTATTACTTCAAGCTTATCTTTCCAAATGTGTTTATTTTTGACGAGATCGACATCAAAAAGGTTAATAACTTATTCAGTTAAATTCAAATGAAGCTTTCTTAATCTTCTGTTTTCATTCATAATGTCATCAGCAGCCACTTAGACTCTTTTGATGTAGTCTTCTAATTCTTCAGTATTATTCCAAGTGATATTACTTTAGTTTTAACTACCTTGCTTTTTCTAGTTCATCTTAGGGTTTTAAATGATATTTTCAAATCTCATAGCCTTATCAGCAAGCATCTTTTGCATGCATTGAGGGATCACACTAGACATAGAATTATAAAAATTTGCAATCTATTTTATTTATTTTCAAATTATTAATTTATGAATTGGTTAAAATCTTAATAATATTTACCTATTTTAAAGCTAATGCTTCTTTATAATATCTTTTACCATTCTCTACCACTTCTACAATTTATTTAGGGATATCTTTTTTAAAACCTAATTCAAATAGCTATCTAACTTCTCTGATAAGTAATACCAATCTTTCTGAGTAATTGACTTCCACTAACCCGTTTTATAAATTTATATCCATCATTTTACCAGTAATTTCTAAACTAACTTTATTTTCAGGTCTACTTATGGTAGAAATGATTTCTTATTTCCAAGAATCGAATTAATCTTTTTGATATTCATTGATTTATGACGATAATTATTCACAATATTATTTGAATCCACCATATTCTCTCAAATCTCCCAAAGAAGATTGACTGATAGACATAATTCTTTTTAACTTTTTACAAAAAAATACTTATTTATCTTTAAGACATGATTATTTTATTTACTTTTCCGCTTAATGATTTTCCCCAAATGATTGAGTTTATTTTCTTAGAAAAATTATGGCCTTGAGGGATAGCATCAGCTCCTAAAACTGAATCAAGGATTTCTCCACTTTTACTTTCATATTCATTTTAAATTTATTCAACTATTTGACGTATAGCTTGAAGAATATTTGATCTTTCAATTTAAAGAACTTTCTTAACATTAGGACGAGAAAGTAAACCATTCCAGCTTTACATTTCTCTAAATATCTGCATCATATTTTCTTTTACATTCTAAGCAAGAACATCTCTCTTCAAAATATTAGAGATTTCCTCATCTATTTCCTTAAAATGCATAAAAATATTTTTAAAAATCTATTAAGTATGATTAAAATGATTACTTCCATTTATTAATTTAATTTAGCTTTAGCTGTATTCCATTGATCTTTATACATATCTGAAGCATTTAATGCATTAAGCTATCTAAATCCACTGAAAGCAGATTCAAAATCACCTTTAAATTTACCATTGCTAATTTACTACAGCTTAGTAAGTTCTTCATATTGTTCTCTCAATTCGAGTATTTCATTGATTCTCTATATTGTATTGTTGGATGGAGTTAAATCGATTTAACCACTTGTCCATTTTCTACCTTATATCCACAACTATTAAGTGTATAAAGTAACATTTTCATTGAAATGCTTTAAGACTATTTAACCTTCATTTAATTTCAATCTAACTTGATTTTGGCTTATATCCCATAAATCTTGATTATTAATTTCTTGTTAAAATCTTGCAATTAATGTATTCATGCAAACTTCTATAAATCTCCTAGCCCTTGGTTCAGGATATACTTAATTAACTTCTTCAGTTTTCCAAACCTTTATAATAGTAATAAATAAAAATTATTAGACTTATTTATTTCTCTTTGTTGGTAATCATTTAATAATTTAATTCAGTTTGATTTATTTTGACATAAATTGAAAATCTTAATACTTTTTTGAAGATTTTTACTGGAGATAAGGATAATAAATAATAAAACTAAATAAAATGTATGTACCTTATTCAAAACATCAAGGGTTTAATCAATAGCTTCTTTAATTCCACTAAATTCTATTTTATTGATATCTCTAAATAATTATTGTTAAAATAAAAGCAATTAATACAATTTCAAAACCTTTCATCATTATTTTGTTAATGAATTTCAAAAATAATCAAATCAATTTGAAAGACAATACCTCCAAATCTTATCAATTTGAGAAAAGTATGAGCTAAATTTAGATGCCCTTTATTATGCTTAATTGCTAGTAGCGGAAGATTAAACTCTAATCCAAAAATCTATTTCATCTATTGGTTTGAAAATTGTATTCACTTTATTTTCATCAACATCATCAAAGCTACCAGGATTGATCCCTTTTTAATTTTATAATAATCATTCTAAACATTAAATTTCATTTTAATCTTTAATTCATTTAAAATCATTTAATGTATAATAGAGTTACCACTAAATGAATTATTAAGATTCATCTTGAGTTCTTCTAAGAGTTTAGTAACACTAGGGTCTGACTTATCTCTAAGGGCTGGAAGATAAAAATTATTTAATTGTTAATAGAGTTGATCAATAGGATTGCCCTACATTAAAGAAATACTAATGACTCTATGAATATTTTATTCAGTGATTATTTCCTCAGAGTTCTTACTAATTGTTACAATTAAACCCTCAGGAGGAAGATCTTCATATTTATAAATTTGAAATCCCTTTCCAGGTACATACTAGAGAGGTAATGTCTTTTTATTAGGATTATCCAAAAATTGAGTAAAATTTTTGGATTCACTCAACTTTTAAGGAATTTCTTTCAATTTTAGCAAAACTTTAATGCATTCTAATAAGTACTCCTTACGCTAATCCATTATACTAGTGTGTTGTATATGTTTGATTTGTAAAATATTGTGATCTCCTTTTCAAATTAATCTATTATGTTTTATAACCTATACTGGATCTTATATAAAAACCTATCTTTTAATACCTTCACTTATCTCTTAATATCAAAAACTATTCAATAAGTTTCCTTTTTATTTTTTTAATTAAAAAATCAATTAATTACTGCTTCTATTTTTTAAAATATCTAAAAAAAGAATGAAATTTGTAAGTATAAGTAGAAAGAAACCTTTACCATGGATCCCATAATAATATTAAACATACAAGGTAAATCTTTAAATCAAAAAATAAATTTCAAATTTATTTTCTTTTTATTAAAAACATATCTCACACCACAAATAACAGAATATTTCCCACTCTTTCTCCTTTTCAAATCCAATACTTAATCCACTATATTATTATATTAAAAAGACTTATATTTTTAAGTAAAGTAATATGTAATTTTTAAGCGCTTGTTTATTGTTAAATATGAATTAAAAGTTTTCTATTACATATTTTAAGCCTTAGCTTTTATTATATTCTTTTATTTTCTCTTTAATCCTTTAATATTAAATATACTACTTTTCTTAAAGCCTATTATTTTACTTAAACTATTAAATTCTGAACTCTTCTTTTCTATATTTAATAAATATTAGAATTAAATTTAGATATTTTCTACTAAAAATAAAAAATTAATTAGAAATACTATTTGGTTTTAATAGAATCATCTTCTAATTAGTTTTATTGATTTATATTAAATGAAATAAATATTTATGAAAACCTAAATTTTTTACAAAATTACTCTTATATTTTAAAATTATCTTCTAATAAATATACAATAAAGGAATACTCAGTTACAACTTGAATTTATGGACTCATTTAATATTTCAGGTAAAACAAAAAACCTTATTAAACATTTTTAAAAAATATAAATATTATTGAATAAAAAGAATATTTAAAGGCTTTGAAATTATTAAAAAATTATGAATATTTAATAAATTAAATAGTTTTTGTTCATAATTGGATTATTGGAGATATTTTACTACTATTTTATCTTTTAAAATATGGAGTTTAAAGAATAGATCATTACTGATTGACCAGCTAAATAATTATAATACAAAATAGAGAGTAATTTTGTAGATAACCATGTATATAAATATAAAATGTAAGAGCTAATCCAAAATAGGTATATTATTTATAATGAGAAATATGGATTAAATATTTTGAGATATTTTGATTAATATTTAAGAATATTGAACGAAGAAAAGAAATATAAATGAAGCAAAGGGATATATTGCTAAAGAAATGAGATAAGATTTAAAACTATTTCTAATATATGAATTTAATTCTAAAAAGCACATATGGTAATTATTATAAAATTTGGGATGTTGGAAAAGGATAGTAAATAACACACTATAAATTTTATTATAATGGAATAAGATCAATTTTTTACTTCTAACAATAATTATTTAGTAGTAACTTCATCTCTAGATAGAAATAAATATATAGATAATTTGAAAACATTTTATCTCATACACTTAATAAAATTCTTAAAAACAATAATAGGAATAAATATAGCAATAATGAAAGTTATAGTAATACTTTATTTATTATTAAATTTAAACTCCCTTATCAAAAAAATATTGAAATTTAAAATTTGTTATTTCTAGTAATTTTTAATTAGTTGGCATTCTTTATATTCCTCTATGATTATAAATTGAATAAAGTTTATAAAAAGTTTAACATTTTTGTTGAATGTTATATTTCTTATCAATTTTTTGAGACAGGAATTGGAATATTGAGCAAGTCTATTATGAAATGAAATTAATTGATAAAATCAAAAACAATTGGAATTAGAAAATTGTCAAAATTCAAAAATATTTGATAACTTTGTAAAGAATTTATTGGATTTTCTTGTAGTAATGAGAAGGAAAGAGAAAAATAAAAGAATAAATATTAATTTCTGTTTTATTTCTCTAGAACTTCTGAGAATGGAAGGATGAAGGAATAATAAAATAATGATTATTATTACAAACGATTATTACTAAGATAATTAATAAAAAAGAGGAATTTTCGCAATATTCTAGCAAATAGATAGTCTAGATATCTTTTAATGACACATATTATTTAAAATTTTAAACTTATTACACTTTAAAATTTCTATTTAAAGAATTAGTCATAGAAAAATTTCGAGCGAGAATTCCAATTAATAAAAGTGAGATACGAAAAGCAATTATAAAAGAATAATATAAATAAGGAATGTTTGAATATGAGTGACAATTGTCAGTTCCCAGAAATATTCTTTTATAGATTTAGGGAAAAATAGGGAAAAAACCTAACTTGGTAAAAATAGTGTTATATAAAAGGTTAAAACTAATAAGAAACATAGAAAGATACACATGTAATCTTGCTATCAAAGATTCTAATTTTAAGAAAAAAATAAAAAAAAGATCCTTTTAGACACATTAAATATTAGGAGTTAAAAAGATCCCCCCTTTTTACATTTTTTATATAACTTTTTTGCTATATTTTCAGTTTGAATTTTAAGAATAGCAGGGATGGGGGATTGAACAATTGTTAAAGATTAATGAATTATTTATTGGTGAGGTATTATTTTTGTTTATTTAGATAAAGTAAGTCTACGTGTGTGGTAAAAGGGCAGTTATTACAATAAAGTCAATAAAGATACCTCCAATTGTTAATAAAATTGACGTAGTATCTTCAAATCAAGTCTTTCTCTTAAAATTAAACTTTTTGTGCTTACCTAATTTACACCTTCAAAACTTTAATGAATTTTTCATACCTTCTGATATAAAAACTAAAAATATCATCAAGATCATAAAAAAATAATAAATTATTCCAAATCTAATTGATAAATAAATACAGTAAAAAGAAAAAGATATTTAATTCTTTTAAAATAACATATTAAGAAAAATGTACGCCAGATAAGATCCCAATCTCGATACCATCAAGTGCACCTGGAAGGTAGGTACCACTGAAAAAACTCCCCACAGCACCGAATAATTCTGCCCTATGCCTCCTAAAATTATGGATAGCGTTTTAGATGCCATTGGTAGAACCCCTATGGTTAAATTAAACAACCTTATGAAGGCTGAAGGATTAAAGTGTGAACTCCTTGCTAAGTGTGAATTCTTCAACGCTGGTGGTTCAGTTAAGGACAGAATCGGCCGTAGAATGCTTTTAGATGCCGAAAATAGTGGTAGAATTAAACCTGGTGACACCCTTATTGAAGCCACCTCTGGTAATACCGGTATTGGCTTATCTCTTGCTGCTGCCATCAAGGGATACAATATGATTATCACCCTCCCTGAAAAGATGTCTACTGAAAAGACTGACGTCCTCCAAGCTTTGGGTGCTAAGATTGTTAGAACTCCTACTGAAGTTGATTTCGATCATCCTGGTAAACATTAAACTAAATAAAAATATGCAATAATTTAATAGAAAAACCACTTTTTAAAATCAATTTTAGTAGTAATTGTTCAGCTGTTAACTATTTTATTTAAATTTATATAGAAAGTCACATCAGTCAAGCCATTAAGTTACAAAAGGAAATTCCCAACAGTCACATCTTGGATCAATACGTTAACCCCTCCAATCCTTTGGCTCACTACGATGGTACTGGTGCTGAAATCCTCTACTAATGTGATAATAAGGTTGATTACGTTTTCGTTGGTACTGGTACTGGTGGTACTATTACTGGTATTGCTAGAAAGATCAAGGAACATCTCCCCTCTTGCAAGATTGTTGGTGTTGACCCTTATGGTTCTATCCTCGCTATGCCCCAAACCATGAACGAAAGAATGGAATCTTATCAAGTTGAAGGTGTCGGCTACGACTTCGTTCCCAAGAGTATCGACAGGTAAAAGAATAAAGATTAAAATAAATAAGAATAAAATAGATTAGAGTGATAATAAAATTAAATAAAAAGAATCTTCTTTTTTGTTAACAAATTAACTTCAAAAGAATAAATAAGTAGACATTTTGAAATACAAATATCAATTTATATAAATAAGCAGTCATTTCAATTAAAGGAATATTTTAAAATTTAGGATTCGCTTTAAAAAAGCAATTTTTACAATTTTACATTAGTAAAATTAAGTTTATAATCACTATCACCAAAAATCCAAATAAATAAATAAATAAATAAATCTAATCTTTAAAATAACTGAATTAAATATATTTTAAATAATTATATTAGATCTGTTATTGATATCTGGGTTAAAAATACTGATGTTCCCACTTTCTAGATGGCCAGAAGACTCATCAGAGAAGAAGGTTTATTCTGCGGTGGTTCCAGTGGTCAAGTTGTTGATGCTGCTATCAGATATGCTAAGGAAAACAACTTAGGTGAAGGTGTCAGAATCGTCTGTGTTTTAGCTGATCACTTAAGAAACTACATTACCAAGTTCGTCTCCAAGGAATGGATGGTTGCTAAGGGATTCTACGAATTCGATCAACTCGAAGATGAAGAATATGGTTTGAGCAAGCTCAAGGGTGTCCCAATTGAAGCTTTGAACTTGAAGAAAATGAAGCTCTACACTGAATCTTTGACTGTTGGTGAAGCTTTAGAAGAATTCAAGAGCGGAATTCCCGGTCTCCCCCTCCTCGTCAAGGGTCAACTCTACTCCACTGTCTATCCCGAAAAGCTCATGAGAGCCATTCAAGTTAAGGGTCTTACTCATGCTGACCCCGCTTACAAGGCCTGGTCCAGAGAACAAGTTGTTGTTCCTTACAATAAGGTTGACGGTGCTAAGCTCGCTAGATTCTTGGAAAGAAATAAAGTTGTCTTCTTAACTAAGTCTGATGATTAGGGTAATGTTACTGAAGTTTACTATGCTACTAACCAAGATCTTTTACAATTCTACTGAATAATAAATTATTATAAATTTCCATTTTCTTTTAAAAAATTATTTGATTAGTATGCCTTCATTCTTAAATATAACCATAAATTTATGTAGTATTTTAAAAATTATAAATAAGAGTGTGGTCTACAATCTATTTATCTATCTTTCTATTTATTCCTTTAAATAATTTAAATTTATATCAAAATTATTTCTTCATAGGCAATCCAACTATCAATAATTATCCCACAAAAATATTTTAATTCATTTGATAATTTGCAAAGCAGAATCTTGCCAATAAATTTATAATTTTAAAATTCGTTACAATACGCTTAAAAATAAAAAATATTTATTCAATAAACGAATTAATGAAAGTATGATGTATGTATTCATGTATCATTATTATAAGATTAGGAATAGTTTTCATAAATTTCTTAAAGAAATTAGAAAAAGAAATAAATACTGTACGTTAAGGTAGGCAATTAATTGATTACATGAATTTTTTCTTAAATTAAAAAGAAGTATTAAAGAGTTTAATATAAAAATATATATGATGATTATTATAAGATGATTTATTTATTAAAAGATTAATAAGATTATATTTATTTATTTAATATTATTTGGCAGTGAGTGTATGCGTGTCATTTATTTACATTTTTAAAGGTTTGGGAATTTAACAAATTGTTCGATTAGTGGCTTATTTAGATTCTCATTAACTAGGTATTAAATTATTGAGCAGTTGATTTTGCATCGAATATCATTCTCTTACTTACTAGGAATTATTTCTTATTATTAATAGATTAATTTAATGGATTTTAGTATTCGCTTTCATGATAAATATTCTCCTTGTTGTTATTTTAATTTCTATTATCATTTTATTTAGATTGGTTAGTATCGCACCACCCTTAATACTTAAAGTAGTTAGGGTTAAAGGTACTATTTAGCATGCCAATCTTTTCATTTGTATTATCTGTTTTTATCTAATCTCTTTAATATATTGAGAATTAACTTAGTTCTTTATCTAATGGTTTCTCATTAGTTTTATTAGCCATTTTACTGAAACTAAATTCAAATACCTCTCTTCTATTTTATTCTTTTTTATTGCTTGCATGTAAATTATCTTAACTTTTGGTGTTTGATTGCAGAAGATCCCTATTCCCATGAGAAATTGTGGAATTAATTTATTCTCCTACGGTAGATGGAGTATCATGTTTTTAGAGACTGTAACTTCTTCTTTTAACCATGCATTTTGTTTATTCCAAAGAATTAGTATTTTAATTTTTATTACCATTATTATATATTTTGTTATAAAGAGGGTCTTAGTTTATTTAGTATAAAGTATTTTCAAGTTTTTTAATATTATTATTTATCTTAGCAGTTTAAATTTTATTTTATTCTCTTGGAATTGGAGCAGCAATAATTAGCTCCTTATTCGATTTAATAGACGAAGGAGCATTATCCTCTTATTTTGAAGAATCATCAAACATCTAATCTAATTCTTTTAATGTAATTGAAGTGTTGCTGTCTAGCTTTTGTTTAAGTTTGTTCATTATGTTACATTTATCTCTCAATTAGATTTACTAATTGTTATGTGAATTAGGTCTTGCCTTTTTAGGAATTAACATTTATCTAAACACAGCTGGAATCTTATCTTCTTATGAAATAAATTTTTATAAAGAGTTTTTCTACTTTAATTTGGATTTATCTTAATTTTAATCATGCAAACCTTCTTGCATATCTGCAAAAGTGTAATGCTATAGCGAATTTCTTTTATTCTATTATTATAGAAAATTTTTATCAGAAAACTATTCCTTTTGGTCATCATATATCAAATCTTTTGAGGAAAATTCTGTGTTATTTTAGTTCATTAAATCAGAGAAACAAGCTGTTTTTTAAATTGCATCAATCTAAGCAGAAAGGCATCTGCTATCTTTTTATAATGAATTATTTTATTGTGCTGACTATTATTTATTATTACTTGACTTTAGTTGCTATTATAATACGGGTTTAGGTGGCTTTGATTTATTTACATTCTATAGTGATTGTTATGTTTTATTTATTCCATTTTAAGATTCACTTTAAATAGATCTGTTTGTATCGATAGGAGGAATAAAATCATTTTAAATTGACAAATCATTAGGGTTTGTGTGCATTTCAGAATTATTAACGACATTTGAATATTTTATTAAATCGTTTAAATTTAAAGATTAAACTTTGTAGTCCATTTGAGAACAAGAAATAGTATTGGCTTTCTAGCCAATCCCTTCAAAAATGTTAAATTTAGGTGTTTAAATTTTAAAATTCTATTATGTATCCTTTTATTCTTTTAAGATAAGCTAATTTTAATCTGCGAGCCTAGTTTAAATATTAGATGCTATAGAAGAATTCAATTTTTTTGTTGCTCCCAATGATGATCTTGTAACAACATTCGTTTGAGAATATGTTTTACCAGTTATTCCTAAAATGTTAGAAATCCCACTAGTAGTTCCACTGAAACTTTTCTGCCCTCCTCTAAGGAAAATATCTTTAATATTAACATCAATTATATCAGATTTTCGGATTGCTGCATTAGCAGAACCTAAACTATTGTTTAGTTTCTCTGTATTATGTCTAATAATGTTATTGCATTTTAATTTTTAACTGTTGTTATTTTTGTCAAATTTCTCAACAAGTTTTCCTTCCTTGTTGATGACTCTTAGTTAATAACTTAAATCGTTTGTACCAACAGTATTATTCACTTCACCTTGAGTAGAAGAAAAGAAATCCTATGGAAAAGCACTGATCTTGCGTTTCATAATTATCTTACGTTTAATTCTATTGTTAAATTAGGTTGGAATAATCAGTTAGCATATAGATATCTTCAAAATTATAGCAATTTTAAATACAGTATAGTTTATTATTATTATTAAAATTTTCACCAAAATCTTAATAAAAAATGAATAAGAAAATTAATGAATATTTGGTTGTAATTCTATTTAGAGGGTTTAATTATATCAAAATCAAAAGGAAATATTCATGAAAGATTAAAGGAAATTACTATCCAGTTGATTGAGGGCTGCTTTGATGATTATTTCTAATGACATCCAAAGAATTATTCTAACTCTGAATCCTAACTTTAGGCCCTGCGTAATAATTAGCAACATTATAAGCAGTCCTTTTGTTGTCTTCAAAAATTGTGGAATCATCAACATTATTATTAATACAGCTGCTATTTAACAAATTCTCCTTTTATTAAAGCGATCCTCTTAGATTTTATTGCTAATTTGATAAAGAATTTATAGCATGCTATCCATAGATTTGTTTACTATCAACCTTTTGTTAATTCTATGTTCCATTGTTTTTCAATGAAAATATACGCTTTGTATGTTCGGCCGACTACACTCTACGCTTTTGCATATCTTTTCCTATTATTACAATGTTTCTTTCTTTATTATTCTTATTAAATTATATATTTCTGCTATGATAATTAACTTTCTTTCTTCAAACTTTTCTAATTGCTTTTAATGTAGATTCAATCAATTCATATATACAATCAAGATTTCATTTAATTTTAATACAAAAAAGCAAATAAATCAATGATTCAAAGGAGGTTCTAAGTGAAATATAATTTGACTTTTGATAATATTTATTATTATTCCTTATTTGATTATCATTCTCATCATGACTCATAACAGTAATTCAAAAATCAATTAAAATTTAGCGTAATTATTTATTCTTTTGATTTCTTTAGCCCACTCCCCCTCATTCAAAATTCAAAATTTGTTTTTTTTATTTGATTGTTTATTTGTTTATTTCAACACCTTCTTTTGAATTAAATAACCTCTATTTATTTTAAACAGATAAATTTCCACTTATCAACAATTTTTCCATAGTTTATCATTATCTCCTTTCATATAAAGAACTATCTATGCTCACACATTTAAATTAATCGAATTGAGTCTTTTTCTTTGACTTACCCTTACTTATTTAACCATTAAAATACAATTCTAATTGAACTAAAATGATCATAGACAAGTAAATTCATTCCATCTAATAGTTTAATTACCATTATTACCATTTAAATATTCTTCTATTTGAATTTCAGTTTATTTTTAAATTTTGATTATTTATTTAAAATTTCATTAGGAGATATTTAAATTCCATGTACTAAAGTATTAAAAGCTATTAGATTCTTTCTAAATAAAATTCAATAAATATTTTATGTTCAGGATTTGTTTAGTATTTATGAAAAATAAATAATATTTATATTAATCAACTAAAGTGCTTAAACAACTCCATTAATATTATTTATTATTTATCTATATTCTTTTAAAATAGAAAAATGATTTAATTACTTTAAATCAACAAATTAATTTTATTACCACAAATTATTATATTTTATATTAAATAAATACAAAATAACCCTTATTTCCTCCCTCTCATTTTTTATCTTTTACCTCCAGAGCATGTCGGAAATAAATAAAGGAAGAAGGGAGAGTAGATAGAATATGGGTTTTTATTGTATTTTATAATTTATAAAGGAAATATTAGCTAAAGTTAGGCTTAGAAGATGATGATAATGATGAAGAAGTTAAAAAGGAAGAGATTATGAGTGATTCTTGATTAAAAATTAAATTATTAATGGTAAAAGAAATAATCAATATAAAAATTGATTTTAATAAAAATGAAACTCATATTAAATGAGTAAAATTATTGTGTCTGTTTATACTCTAAAATTATTAATTATAATGCCAAAAGTGAACTATCTATTTATGATAACAAATATTCCAATAAATTTTCCTTCATTTTTATTTATATTTTAATCTAAATTTGAGTGATTTTAATTATAAGCTTTGTCCTTAATTTTAATATTAAATTTACATAAAGTATTTATTTCTTAAAACAATTATTAATAGATTTAATATAACCTAACATTCATTTTTAAACTGTACCTTACTATTAAAGATAGAGTTTCATAAATTTGTATTGTCTTTAAAGTACTATTCTAAATAAAGTAAAAAAAACAAAAAAAGATAGAAACAGTAAATGGAAAAAATAAACAATATTTAATTTAATGAAATAGAAACATAAACAAATATGGATTTTTTTATTTAATTAATAAAAATTAAGCAAAATATCATTTTTTTAAATTATAATTTTAATTTAATAGATTTAAAAAATCAAAAATCTATATTTTCTTGGAATTTATTAAGATAGACTGAACATTTTTCATTATTTTAGCATATTCTTTCAATTTCTGATAAGTTCCATTAAGAAATTATTTTTCTCATCCTGTCTTTAATCTATTGATTATTTTGTTTGAAGATTTTTTTATAAAAAATGAAGATACTATCTAATAGAATCTACAGTTGCATTATGAGAAAGAATAAAGCATCATTACCCTAGTATTCTTAAAAATAATTTACAGATTCTTAGTTACTTAATTAGTATATTTAAGTAATATAAGAGAATTCATCTAAAATAATAGTTATTAAATCATTAATTTTCTCAAAATTTTAAAAGATAGAAGGGAGGACTAGGATTGAATATAAATGTTTATTACTTTTCAATAATAAAAACCACTCGGCTTCTCTGTTTTCTTAAAATTAGAATTTTTTAATAAATTCTTTGAATAAGATCACCGTCTCTAATGCTTCATTTTAATTCTCAAGAATAACTTTTTGTCGAGTTATTTAATGATTAAGACCATTTTAGCATGTTGTATAAAAATCATTAATTCTGATCAAAATTTTAGGATCTGAGCACTAATCTTCTTTAAGAAAGATTTCCAAAATAATTCTTTGGTATTTTAAAAATTTGATAGAAATATCACCAAAAAATAAATTATCAGCATTTCCTATTTCTTTAAGAATATCATCAAATTTTGTTATTGAGGAATCATTAAAATAAGGGAAAATTATAAAGAGGTAGTCTAAAATAGATTTACTTGCATCTATTTATTTAATCTTTAAGAAAGTAAGCTTATTTGTATTAAAAGTGTCGATTAATAAAGGCTGATTAAAGTTTTACTGGAACACTTCTTAGAAGCAATATGCATAAATGTTATTTTCTTTTATCAGAGATAATATCCGACTTAAAATTATGCTTAGTAAGATATTAAATTTAGCTATAATTTGCTATAAATCAGTTTTTTTTGATGATTAGATCTACTCAGTAGTGGTGTCAATTAAATAAAATATCATTTTATTAAAGAATATCTTTATTTTATATTTTATATCATTAGAGAAGTTTTTAAAATATTCTTCTTTTAAATTCTCATACCCGCAGTGATCAGGACAAAATCCTGATTCTTTCATCATGTAAGAAATACCACAATTGCAATAAGTTAATTATTCGAATGGAAATTAGGTAAATCTATGTCCTTTGTGCTTTTTTTCATCAAAACAATCTCCACATAAAGAGTGAATAAATATCTCTCCTGAATAATCATCTTTGAAATTCATCTCATCATCTCCAAACTATTTATTAGGAATGCAATCATAGCATCTGTATCCTTATTAGATAACCTTTCCACAATGTCTTTATTTCTAAATATTTCCTTCATCACGTGGCCCTTAATTATAGATTGAGACCAGGTATTAGCCAACTTCTAAATTATAAATCAAATCAAATTATTATTATATGTTTATAATATCTGTAACTTTATTCCTTTAAAATATTTTTTTAAATCTCTCAAAAGAAGTCAAATTAGCTTAAATTCTTTTGTAGAGGAAATAGCTTGCCCCAGCTAATACAGCAAATCCTCCTAATGTTCCAATTATATGGTTCTTTGTAATTCCCATTTTATTTATGCTTCTATAATTATTAATCAATTATTTAATAATTATTCATGTAGAGAATTTATATCAGATTTACTTTTAAATTGAAGCTTGTAAACATTTATTTATTGTTGGTACTGCTGCTACATCCATAAATGTTTATTTAGATAAAATTTTAAATTCTATTTTTCTCTATAACTATCTATCTAAGATTAATATAGTGGGAGAATTATTTCATCTCGAATATCAGTAATATGATAGCCATAAATTTAAGTCTTTTTATCATATTTTACAAAGTTAAATTTGATATTTTTCTAGAACTATCTATCAAAGTTTAATTTAGAGGAAAAAATATTCTGATAAGGTATCTCTAATTACAATTACAAGATAGCCACAATAAATTCAAGACTTTTTATCGCAGCTTACTAAGTTAAATTTTAACATTTTTTCTAGAACTATCTTTCTAAGCTTAATTCAGTGCGAACTTTTTAGTTAAGGGATCTCTAATTACAGTTATGAGAAAGTCACAAATTTTAAGCCTTATTTATCATTTTTACTTAAAATTACTAAATTTTACTTATGGTTGGTTAGTATTTATAAAAAATTATACTTCTTAATCTTTTAGAATTTCTTTCTATCCTCCTATTAAATATTTAAAGATTGTTTCATTAAAATTTATAGAACTAAAAATTTAAGGCTTCAATTTTAAATAATAAGAATTTATAATCCTTCCATTTTTTATCTTTTATAATCTATAATCTTGAGAAACTTCATAAATTAATATAAATTCTTCAGTTTTTAATTATTATTAATTTAATTAATAGTTTTTCTTTATTTATTAGGAATTTAAAATCATATCGTTGTTAAACAGCGAAAAAAGAAAAGTTTTTTCATCAAAATTTGTATGAACAGAAATATTTTATAATTTATTAGCAAAAAAAAACAAAAATGTTCACAAGATATGATTCAAGTTAAGAACTTTAACAAATATTTTCAATTTTTTATAAGACTAACCATTAAAATATTTAAAATAATTTTTAATTAAAGAAGGCATTTATGATAAATAATATTTTATTCAGTAATTATATTTTGTATACTAGTATTTGAGAGCAAATTCTTCATAGTTGAATTTACCAGGTTTATCAAAGCCCATTTCATAGATAAGGTAATTGTTTGATTAAGGTGGGAAATTATTTAATTTGGTAGTAATTTTTTAATAAGTGGGTTCAGAGAGTCCATTTTAATAATATTAAAGAATTGCTTTTATATTTTCATCAGATGAATTCTTTTAAATCTAGTCATCTTCATTGAGTCTGCGATAAAAGATATCAAGTGCCCTAAGAGAAGGTAATAATGCAAAATCAGCAAAAGTTAATGTTTGTCCTCCTTCGTAGAATCCATTAGGACTTTACTGTATTTAATGAGTTAATCCAGAATTTTTAGCGAATGTAATTAAATTTTCAAAAACCACTTTAGTTATAATATCCATTTAGTCTTTATCTCTTTTTTTATAGTGAAATAATATAGTCCAAAACTTAGCTAACACATTTTAGTCAAAAAAATGTATCCAAATTCTTTATTATGCTTTTCTTGCATTGTTTTATGGCATTATACCTCCGTATTAATTTTCTAAATATTCCAAAAGAGGTAAGCTTTCAAATAGGCTCTAAAATTATGTTTTAAATAATAAAAAATGAGTAAATTAGTCAGCCAATTGCTTTAATTTACCTCTCCTGATGGTATGAGCAATGAAGGGACTTTAGCAAAAGGATTAATTTTCAAGTAACTTGGTTCTTTCTACTTATTTTTCAAAATATCAACTTCTTCATAGGAGTATGGAATACTTCTATACTCAAGGGCATACCTAATTCTTTGCACATAAGGACATGCTATGTATCCATATAACTTCAAACCTTTCATTACTTTATTTATTGGTATTTTTTAATTTCTTCTAGATATTTTCTTTTTTTTAATATCCAAGAGTTTCTATTATTTTCATACTGACGCTTACTCACTATGCTGTGATTTAATAATAAAAATGATGCAATCTATAGATTTTCCTATTTTCCTAATATTTATCTTTAGAAAAATAAATTAGCATTTAAACTTAAGAAAAACTACAATAATTTTTATTCAAAATATTATAAAACTCGCATTTAAAATGAGTTTTTACTCAATCTTATATAATCCAATTAATCTACAAATTATCAAATGCAATTATTAAACATATCTTTTGCTAAATGGTCAGAGAACTTGAAAAATTAGTATATTATTTATGCTTTTTTATAATAATTTATTATTTTTAATCAATAAATCTATCTAAAGCAATTTAAGTATTATGTTTGCACTTTACAAAAAATCATTTGATTGATAGCAAATAATATAATCTTTTTTTCCTATTCTAGATTCAATTTTTTCTTCTTGCTTTGTTGAAAAAGAAAAGTTTTAAAAGCTAAAATTTGAATAGAGATGTATCATAATATCTACGATAATTTGAGATAATTTCTTAAGATATTAAAAAACGAATAATATTTTGTGAAAAATTCTATTAGTACTCATTAAAAATAAGAACTTAATATGTATTTACTTAATGTATTAGATATTTAATTTCTATTATATTGTCTGGATTCAAGTATTTTTAACACCTAAACATGTCTATTCTTTTTAGCCTTTAAAAATAATCCTTAATTATATCATAATTAGAATAAATTTGAAATTTATGAGCAAATTATGAAATATAAAAATAATAAATCACTTTTCTTTTCAAATGGTGGAGGACATTCTTAATTTTAGTTCGTTGATCAATTTATTGTAAACTTAATTTTATTAATGATTGATTACTTAAAGAGGGTGATTACTTGAATAAAAGTAATCTGATCATATGTTTTTTAATCTCAAAAAAATATTAAACTTTAAATTAATCGATCAACTAATTTGAAGAAATAGATAAAAATAATTGATTTACATTAATTTATGTAAATTTAATCTAAGTTATTAATTTTTAATACATTTGCTACTGTAAATATCTCACCGCTTATATTTTTATCTGTTTAAAAAAGTTTTTTTACATATTTCTATTTTATTTCCTCAAACAATTTTGATTATTTCACTTTTAACCATTTTAAAATCATTTTTCAAATCTAATCTTAAAAAATAACAGGATTTGATACCAATCATAATACTATAGTTTAAAGTCTATGATATAATAATAAAAAATTCTAGCCAGTTGATTTTAGTTAATATTTTCTAAGCTTTCTATTTCCTATTAATTTAAAATAAGGTAAGCTAGACAGTGAAGTATAAGCTAATTAAATTAATTTATGCATCTTGATGGTTTTAATGAAATATTGTTAAGTTACTTTAATTAAAGTAATCGCTAAATCTTTACTCTAAATATCATAATTTTAATAACTTTTCATTATTTTTATGAAATTTCACAATAAATACCAGTAAAATTCAGAAGAATTAATAAAGAATAAAAAAAATAAAAATCTAAAACTAACTAAAAAGAACTTAATAATATGAATAATTTGAGAAAGGTTATTAATGGGATGGTTCATTCCCAAGGAAAAAGGCTTGCAGATATTTAAAGACTTATCTAAAACAATGTTGAGTGGTCTGAAAAAATTAAAAAAGAAGATCCTTAATTTTTTGATGAATTAGCTAAGCAGCAAACACCTAAATACTTATGGATAGGATGCTCAGATAGTAGAGTTGCTGCTGAGAGATTGACAGGTATGATTCCTGGTGAGCTATTTGTACATAGAAATGTTGCAAACTAAGTAATTCACACTGATTTAAATTGTCTTTCTGTTGTATAATTTGCTGTAGATGTATTAAAAGTTAAACATATAATAGTATGCGGTCACTATGCTTGTGGTGGTGTAGCAGCTTCAATAACTAACCCAAAATTAGGATTGATAAACAATTGGATTCTCCATATTAGAGATCTCTACAAGAAGCATTAAGATTATCTATCTCAATTTTAAGGAGAGTAATAAGTAGACAAATTATGTGAAATAAATGTAGTTGAATAAGTTTATAACCTGGGTAATAGTACTATTCTTTAATCTGCCTGGGAGAGGGGATAGTAAGTTTATGTTCATGGATGGATTTATGGAATAAAAGATGGAAGGGTTAGAGACTTAAATCTTTAAGCCTGTTCATATGAATAGCTAGTTGAAAATTACTATACTTATATCAATAAATGTAAATTACCTGCTCCTAAATGATTAAAAATATGATACCATTTTTTAAGTACTTGAATAGTCATTATTTATTTCCTTTTATATATAAAATACTTTATAAAAATGCATTTGATTCATTAATTAAATAAAATATATCAAATATTTAGTAATTAAAAAACTTATAATTTTATTTTTGTATTAATTTTATATAAATTATTTTTATTGTTTTACAATACAAATAAACGATTTATCTTTATTTTTCACATATTAAATAATATTTCGCATTACTCTATCATTGATTGTATATTTAACTAGACAACACATATTATTTTGTTAGGGAGGTAATCCACCAATTAAAAAATATTCATAAAAAGTGGTATAGAGAGAGCAAGTACCCACTAAAATATCCATCTATCAAATTTTACTCAGACTTATTAAATTTTATTATGTCAAGTAATATCTTATATAAAAAATTATCATTTTTAGAAAATTGAATTAAAATATCTTCATTTTTTTATTAACTATCATTTAAACTTCTTGATTTCTAAGGCTTAATTAACTGAAAATGAAAAGGAAATAGTCATTTTTAAGTATGAAAAATCTAATAAGATTTTTAAGAGTATTGAAATTTAAGTTTAGGAAATAAATAATACTAGAAAAAATTTAGTTTTCATCACTTTACTTCTTAACTAATCATCAATTTAATTTTCTTAAAAATTAGTATTTCCAAAAAGTAATTTTTTGATTGGGATATTTTTGTAACTGATAAGGCTAAAAATGATATCTTTATAAAATGAAAGTTTAAAAAAATCTAAAAAATTTATTTTTAATAAAGGATCTCACCAATATTAAAGCAATCATCTCAAGAAAAAAAATTTTCTTTTCGAAGAATCATATTTAAATATTTACATTTCTCTATTATAATATTAAAAATCACTAGATTTCTAAGAAATTAATATGAAATGAAAAAGAAATAGATTTATTTTTTAAATATAATAAGATTTTTAAGAATATATCAAGAGAAATTTAGGAAATAAACTATGCTAGAAGCAATTTAATTTTCATCATTAACACTTCTTATTTAAGGAATAATTTCCTTTTCTAAATAAGTTGTATTTCCTTTTAGTAATTTTTTAATTGAAAAATTTTGTAACTGACAAGGCTAAAAGTAATATTTTCACATTAATGTAGTTTAAAAAATCTAATAAAGTTGTGATAAATAATGTGGATTTCAGAATTCTTATAGTAATCTACAATGATTCAGTTTGAGTGTAATGTGTATGCATTTATTAAGATTAGGAAAAATATTATGACAAGCTAACATCCGTACTTCTAATAATAATAAACTTAATCCAAGCATTAGCAATTGCAAAAACTTTTAGATAAAAATAAAAATAATAATATGAACCCCAAAATTAATATAGTAGAATTTATGAATTATTTTTTTACAGAGTATTTTCTATTTAAAAAAATAGAAACGTGTTTTAAGCTGATTATCAGAATCAAGTAACCTTATTAAAGATTAATTAATTAATAAAAAAAGAACACTAATTGTGGGAATTATATATAAAACTTCTAAAATTTGTTACACTGCTTTAAATTGCATTACAATTCATTATTGCAATATTAACTTTTAGTGAAAGAATATTTTTCAAGAAATGTTAAAATAAAAAACTTTTACAAATCCTTTGTATTTTAAAATATTTAAAATATAGTAAATAAATAATGACATTAAAAAATAATTATTTTATTTAGATTTATTCTTACCTCTTTAGATTTATTCATACTCAGATAATAATAAATAATTTTTTGAGATTAATTTGATCCATAAATAGTTTTTATTATTTAATAAAAAGATATTTAGTAGTTACATTAAGTATTGTGAATTAATATGTTTTTAGATATTTCATTTCCAATCAGAAATTAATAGAAAGTTATAATAGACTCATTTATTATTTCAATAAAAGCTTATTTCTTATCAAATAAAAGTTATACTTCTTATTAATTTTTATCTTCAAATCTAAAAACTGTAATAATTTTCTTCTTTCAGTTTAAGACAATTCATTTTATTATATCAAATTTAACAATACCTTTCTTTATCTTCCATTTATTTAAAATTTAAAGTTACAAAGAGTTTTATTTAAGATATTTTATTAAAAGAAAATTTTATAAACTGATCAAAATCTATTATGAAGCTCATATAATGATATATTTTTAACTTTCATTTGATTTTAATTTATTAAGATACTTAATAAAAAATAAGTAACTCCCATAGTATTTTTTATAAATATCTATATATATGTATTTAAAATGTGTAAATTAAAATAGGAAAACCAAAGGATACTAATAGAAAAAGGTATGATATTTTTCTCACAATATGAGGATAAAAAAAAAGATATTAAATAAATTTATTTTATATGGATTTAAAATCATAAATAAAGCTTGGATAAGATAAAATATTATTCTAAAAATTAAAAGATTTATTTATTTACCCATAAAATTTTTGTCAATTATTTCTACTGTAAAATTTAATTTATTTTAGAAGTCGAATCAATTTTTAATTTTGATAATATCGTAATTTAATGTTTCTAAACAATTAAAAAAATAAGTTATCCAATATGGATGGGATTCAATACATTTTTTACTCCTATTAACAAACTTGTTCAAATTATTCTATAATATTTTCTAAATGATTAAAGGACATATTTAAATAGCCAGTTATAATAATTAGATTTTATTATAGGCTTTCAAATCATCAACACTATTATTTCTAAAATAAATGAAATTTGATAATTAGTAATAAAATCACAATTCAAGTATTATTTAATAATTTTCCATAAATTGTTAATAGTAACGCTTACATAATGATAAGAAATCTATTTTCATAGATTGGAAGTTACCAAATTAAATGTGATTAAAACAATAATTATTTAATATTTATTACCTTTTATGAACTTGTAACCAATTAAGTTTCATTTTACTAGATTTTTTCTGTATTAAATACTCAACATATTAATGTTTAGAAAATTCAAAATAAATAAATAAATAGTAAATCTAAATTTAATAAAAAAAAAATTAATGAATAAGTTAATACTGGTATTAGCATTATCTGCTTTTATTTTCACTGTTAGCTGTAGCAACTGCATTGGTGCTTAGATATATGATAGTGTTACAAATACTTGCTTATCCTCTAAATCGGATTGTGCTGGATATATCTCTAGTGATTAATTTAACTGTGTAACTGAATGCTAACCTAATGAATCTGTCTATGAACATGTAGTGGAAGGATTAATTCAATTTAAATAATGCTTTTTTTGTGAATAGGGTTTAGTATTCAACTTTATAAAACCTACATAATTGTATACTTGCAATGATAAATGCTTTTAAAGTTACGAAACGGCAGATTAAAATAAGATATGTAGATGCAATAAGAAAATTATTTTTGATTTATCAAATTATTAGTATTTGTGCTCAGATACTTGTCGAGTTAATACATATTTTATGCAAAAAATTTCTTAATAAGGCATCTATTAATGCGTACCTTATTGTAATTCTAATAATGGATATGTCTAATTAGAGAATACTTAAATATGTATCCCTAAGAGTGAATGTACAACATATATCTTCAACAACAAGTGTGTTTCGTCTTGCGATGGTGTTTTTATATATGAAAAAGTAAATAATTAAAATTACTAGAAATGTGATGGAGTCTGTAATTTGTTTTCTTTGATTTCTGATAATAATGCAAGATTCTGTGTTAGTAATTGCCCTGAAGGCTATTACAAAACTTAAAACTAATGTATCCTCAAAAAAGAATGCACTAATGGATATATATCATATGATGGTAAGAAATGCCTTAATCGATGTACTGATGATACTTATCCTGTTGCTCTATCTGAAAATTTATTTTAATGCCAAATTTGCCATGAATATCTATTGATAGATAAATCTTAAGTTCTGAAATGTGTTGATCAATGTCCTCCCGGCTTTATTCGAAGTGACTCTAAAAAAAAATTGTGCATTCTATTAGAATATTGTGAAATTCTCAGCTCTGATAGATCTTTATGTGTTACAAACTGTCATTATCCTGACCTTTATATAAACGGTGAATGCGTAAATCCTTGTAAGGGTAAATCTTCTGACTGTGTTCCCGAATGCTAATAGGGGTATTTTAAATAAACCAATAGATATGGCTTTGAATGTGTAAAAGATTGTACTAAATATATTAGTACCGATTAAAAATACTGTCTTAGTAACTGCAATTTTGTCAATGAAATAACTCCTTAAACAAGCTAAGGTAGTTGCTTAGCTTGTAAAAGTTAAGAAATCGCTTAGTATAATATTTAAAATAACAGACTTGAGTGTTATTCTGTTAATTTTCTTTCTTTAGAAGAATAATTGAAAAATTTTGATATTACTGTTGAGTAATATAACATTAATTTTTAACTGCTTAAAAATTATGTAGAATAAATTAAGTAATTCTACTAACAAATTATTTCATAGAAGGACACTAGCAAAATTATAGGCTAACTTTAATTATTAGTTGAAATAGCTGAAAAGATACTTGTCATTCAAGATAAGTAGGATAATTTTACGATAGATAATTCTGATAAGAGTTTTTTGCTAAAACTGGAATTACCAATGATTGGATATGAGCATAAGAAATCCCTAGATGTCACTCAATTCTACTCAGATCCTAGCTATTCTCAATTTAAGCCTACTGCAAACATAGTTTAATAGGACTCTACAACCTAAAATGTATATTCAATTCTTTCTATAAACAATCCCTTCTGCAATTCTGAAAAATGTAAGTTCTCTAAATTATTCTTAACTAGAGTACATTCTCCTTTATTTAGATATCTTTAATCAGAAAATGGTTCTTTACCTTACTAAATTACTTTCCCTGTTGATAAATCTATCTCAGAATTAAATAAGCTTATTTGTATTAGCTATAATAATTTTGGAGAAATGTATACTAATTTAGAATGGACTAAGTTTAATCAGGATAAAACGTCTGTTTCTTGCTCTTATGCATCAAATACTGCCCTCTTTATAGATTCCACTTGTCTTTTTATAGATTAATCTCTTTGTATTAAAATTGAAGAATAAAAACCTGAGGAAGAAGAAAAAGAATAAGAATAAGAAAAAGAAGGAAAAGAAGATAATGACGATAGTATTAGCTTAAGTGGAGGAGCAATAGCTGGTATTGTATTAGGATGTGTTTTCGGATCTCTTATAATTGCCTTTCTTGTCTACAAATTAGTTCTTCAAAGAATTTTGTTATAAAATTCTAAACAATAAAGGAATTTCTAAACTATCAGCCCTGAATTAAATAAATAGGTTTGAACAAAATAGAATATATAAGTAATATAGTTTTTTAATTTTTTTAATAAATCAAACTTACTTACATGTTATGTCTTTTCAGTATTAAAACTTTTTTTTTCTGAATTATATTAATTAACCTCTTTAATGATGGAGTTTTTAAAAGAAATTTGGCTACCTTAATATATAGAACATGAAAGTGATAATTACTAAAATTCTGAAAATAAATAACTAGTAAAAAACTTTAGCTTTATTTGGGGTAATCGGTGCAATTAAGTGATACTTAATCAAGGGAAAAAAATTAATTATTGACAGTATCTTTTATCAATATTTATATTTTAAAATGTATTCTCATTTATAATGACGCGGATTGTATCATATTTCAAAAATTTGATTTGATTTAATGTAATTTATTTTTTATTTTTGATAATATTTAAACAGTATTTAAATCTTAGAATAAAAATCTATTATATTATTATATTTAATAAATCAAAATAATAAAAAATATACATCAAAATTTTTTTGTATTATCAAAATGATTTTAGATAATAGAGTTGCAGTTGAGAAATTGGTATGCATGATTCCTCGTAAGCTATTCGTTCATATAAATGTTGATCAGTTGTAAAATTTTCAGTAGATATATTAAAGGATAAAATATAATAGTTAGTCACTTTGCTTGTTTGAGGTAGTATAGAATGTTTCAATAACTAACCTGAAAATAAGATTGATAAATAATTTGACTCTCCATATACAAGAAAAATTAAGAAAACTATCTCAATTTTAATGAGGGAAATAAGTAGATAAAATATGAGAAAAAGTGTAGTTGAATAAGCTTATAATATTGCAAATAGTACAATTAATATAATCTATCTGGGAAGAGAAACAGTAAGTGTATGATCATGGATGAATTTAAGGGAACAAAGATCCCTGAGACCTAAATCTTTAACCATGTTCTAATATGATAAAATCCTTAAGTCATTAAATATAAAATACTTCCTCTTAAATGATAGGAAAAATGGAATCATTTTTTAAGTATCTGAGTACTTATTTTTTTAGTTATTTTGAAATAATTGTAAAGAATGCTAATATATTATTTTTCATTTAAAAATTTAATAACTAATAAA
Organism: Tetrahymena borealis; assembly: GCA_000260095.1. Lineage (NCBI taxonomy): Eukaryota > Ciliophora > Oligohymenophorea > Hymenostomatida > Tetrahymenidae > Tetrahymena > Tetrahymena borealis. The sequence continues at coordinate 231,934 of JH651288.1, read as the reverse complement.
AAAATCTTTCAATTGATTCTTTGCATTATTTTTATATTATTCTTGTGATTTACTTGATTTTTAGTAGAGAAATTGTATAGAAGATTTTTTCTTATACTTTTCAACTATCTTAGCTTAATAGCACCTATCATTATGTTAATTATCATCCACCTTTAAAATCTAATTCATAATAGATAGTGTAAAACTATTTCTTACTCTATTAATCATTTATCAAATCTAGCTCTGAGATAATTAGTTCTTAATTCTATTTGAAAATATTATTCATTTTAAAAATTTTATTTAAACTATATGTATTTCCTGATTTTAGTACAAATTACTAGTATTCTTATCTCTAATTAATAGTAAATGAAATAGAAATAGAATAGATTTATTTTAAATCTACTCTATTTATTATAGTAGTTTAGAGTATAGAAAGATAAATTTAGGAAATAAACCAACTATAAAAAATATATTTTAATATATAGTTTTTATTTTTAGCAAATCTACAGTTTAATTTTGTAAATTAGTTGAATTTCTAAATGAATTTAGTGTTAGGGAAATTTTTGTAACCTAAAAGGCTAATTATAATATCTTCAAGATATGAAAATTAAAAAGACCAAAAAAATATATCTATCAATTAAGGATCTCACCTAATTTATAGCATCTACTAATAATTGGGGTAGAATGTAAATGTGCATATTAAGATTATGAAAAAATATGATAACAAATATGTCATTTATAGATCCTATTGGCATTAAATTTAATACAGCTATTAGCAATTATATTTATATTATATAATACTAAGCATAATAATATGAATCCTCAAATCAATATAATAGAATTTTTAAATTATTTTTTTTAGTGATATTTCTCATCCTAAGAAATTTATATTACGAATTAAAAAATTATATCAAGATTATTTAATTAATTACTAAAAAAGAACATTAATAGTAGGATATAATTGATTAATTTAAATGAAAGGTATAATTTGAGTAATAATTTAAATGTTTAAACTAATCTTTATTTTTAACTGAAGGAATAGTTATCAAGAAAACTTAAATAAAATATAAGCATAAATCCAAGATATTTAAAAATATTTCAAATCTATTACATTATGACATTTAAAAAAATTATTGTTCAATAAGATATAAAAGTGCATGAGTAATAAATCAAGTTTAGAACTTAAATTAATCTAAATTAAATATTTTTGATTTAATTAAAAGATATCATATAGGCACATTAAATATTTCGATTTAATTAATAGATTTTTACAATTGACACATGAACCAACTCAATAGAATCTTATCTTACTTTCTTATTAATTCCTATCTCTAATTTATAAGTTATTGTAACTTTATACTTAGTATTAAAAATGAAAGGAATATCAATTTTTAGTACTAATCTAATTTTTTTAACCTATTAGAAACATTCAGTGAAGGAATAGTTATTCAAAAAATTTAAAAACAAAATGTTTACATAAATTCAAGTCATTTTAAAAATATATCAAATTTATTACAAAACAATATTTAAAAAAGAATTATTCTAATATTTAGATTTTTCAATATTAAGTTTGAAATAAACTAGGTTTCGAACTTAAAATAGATCTAAATTTATTAAGTATTTTTGAATTAATTAATAGATATTTTATATATATCCACATTAATTAATTATTTTGAACTAATTAATAGATATTTGATTTCCAATCAGAAATTAATAGAATGTTATAATAGCTTCATTTACTATTTCTATAAAAGTTTATTTCTTAATAATAAAAATTTTATTTTTACTAATTCTACCTTCTAGTTTATCACTATTTTTAGATTTAAAAGAATTTAAGTTTTTTAACAAATTTTAGCAAAAGAAATATTTTATAAAAGACGAAGATCTATTAACAAGCTCTTAAAATAATAGATTTTTAATTTTAACTTTATTTTGATTTATTAAGATACTTGATTAAAAATAAGTAACTTCAAATTTTAATCAAATTCTTTTCATAGATCTAAAAAATGTAAATTAAATTAAGGTAAGGATAATATCTATATAGAAGGAAAGATATTTTGAATATATGAAGATAATAAAATGAAAATTATTAAATAAATTTATTTTATGTGGATTTATAATCATTAATAAACTATACATAAGATTAAATATTATTCTAAAAGTTAACTAGTTTATTATTTACATTTTTATTGAGGATTATTTAAAATTTTTAACTTACTCTAGCCCATTAATTTAAGTTAGAAACTTAGTATTCTTATTTAATATCCTCATATAAAGTTACAGAATACATAAATAAATAAATAAATGCTACAAATATGGGATCAGATATGTTAAGATTTTTACTCCAATTTACAAACAAAATAACCATTTTAAATGTGTAAAAACCATATTTAAATTATATGTAAAAATTACCAAATTTTAATTTTAGATATTCAATGTTTCTATGATACCTACTGTTTTACCTCAATTAGGATTTTCTTCAACGTTCTAGGTAGGTAAAGATATTAATTTAAAAATACTTTTACCTTGATTCGAAAAAAATAATCATCTTGGAGCTTTGAGGTTCGAGGTAATACAGTATTTCTTAATAAAATTAGAAGAAAAATTGATATTAGGATCTATATCCTTCATTCAAGTATAATTTCAATAATTTTTAATGAATTTCAAACCTATAATTTTCATTTTATTAAATTTTTTTCCTTTTTAAATACTCTACATTTTTATTGATAAAATTCAAAATAATTAAATAAATAAATAAATAGTAAATCTAAATTTAATAAAAAAATATGAATAAATTGATACTGATACTAGCATTATCAGCTTTTATTTTCACTGTTAGCTGTAGTAACTGCCTTGGTGCTTAGATATATGATAGTGCTAAAAATACTTGTTTATCCAATAAATCAGACTGTTCTGGATATATCTCTAGGGATTAATATAACTGTGTAACTGAGTGCTAACCTAATGAATCCGTTTATGAGTATGAAGTTGAAGGAATAATTCTATTCAAATAATGCTTCATTTGTGAAGGCAAATAAGTATTAACCTTAAACTAAAAAACTTAATTATACTATTGCAGTGACAGTTGCTTATTAAATTATTAAACAGCTGGTAATGATAAGATATGTAGATGCAATAAGAAAACAATTTTTGACTATTATAGTTATACATATCAATGCTCAGATTCTTGCCAAAATAAAGAATATTTTATGTAAAAAGATTTAAATGGTATTTACTCATGTGTCTATAAGTGTGATACATAAAATGGATATGTCCAAGAAGGAGAAACTTTAGCATGCATTCAAAAGAATTAATGCAAAACATATATCTTAGATGGTAAGTGCATTTCCTCTTGTAAATATTTCATCTATGAAAAAGAAAATAATTAAAGCTACTAAATATGTGATCAAAAGTGTGATTATAATCCTTATTATCCTGATGATGATACTTAATTGTGTGTTCGAAATTGCCCACAAGGCTACTATGAAACTGATGAGTAATGCATCCCCAAAGAGGAATGCAAGAGTGGTAAAATATCATACGATGGTAAATCATGCCTCGATAACTGCGCTGAAGGTACTTATCCTCTTGCTCTATCTAAAGATTTATATTAATGTTAAATCTGCTATTAATATTTATTGTATGATGAAAAAGCTAATCTTGTTCAATGTGTCGATTCATGTCCTTTGGGTTATATTCCATTTTAACAGTATTATAACGCTTGTATACCTTTTAACTAATGTGATCTTCTCAACTCAGATAGATCTTAATGTGTTTAGAATTGCTAATATCCTGACTTTTTGATAAATGGATCATGCGTTAATCCTTGCTAAGGTAAATCTTCTGACTGTGTTCCAGAATGTGAATAGGGGTATTTTAAATATACCAATAATGAAAGTTTTGAATGTTTGGCAACTTGCAATTATTTTATAAGTAGCAATGGAAAATAATGCATTGAATCCTGCCATTTAGTGAATGAAATAGCTTCTTAAAACTTCGATTAATGTTTGGCTTGTAAAAGTTAAGAAATCATTTAGTATAACCTTTTAAATGATGAATATGAATGTTTATCCATTAATTCTCTTACCTTAGATGAATAATTGAGAAATTTTGATATCTCAGTTGAAAAAGGTGAATTTGATTACTTAGATGTTTAAAATAAAAAAGAAAGAGTTAAAAATCTTTACTAACAAATTATTGCATAGAAAGACACTGGTAAAATTATTGAATAGCTTGAATTTTTAGTTGAAATGGCTGAAAAGTTAATTATCATAATAAATTAATCTAAAAGTTTTTCAATAGAAAATTCTGATAAGAGCTTTTTGTTAAAACTGGAATTACCAAGGGATGGATATAAACTTAAAAAAACCTTCGATCTCACTAAATTCCTCTCCGATTCTAGCTACTCTCAATTTGAACCTTCACCAAGTGCAGTTTAATATGACTAAGACTTATAAAATGTATATTCACTTCTTTCTTTAAAGAATCCCTTCTGTAAATCAGAAACTTGTAAGTTCTCTAAATTATTCTTCACAAAAGTACATTCTCCTAAAATTAGATTTCTTTCATAAATAAGTAGTTCTTTACCTTACTAAGTTACTATCCCTGTTGATAAATCAATCACTGAATTAGATAAGCTTATATGTGTTAGTTATAATAACTTTGGTGAAATGATAGCTAACATAGAATGGACTAGCCTTAGTTAAGATAAAACTTCTGTTACTTGCTCTTATGCATCAAATACTGCCCTCTATATAGATTCAACTTGCCAGTTTATAAATTAATCTCTTTGTACTAAAACTGAATAATAAAAACCTTAGGAAGAAGAATAAATTAACTAGGATGAAGACGATATTAGCCTAAGCGGAGGAGCCATAGCTGGTATAGTATTAGGTTGTATTTTTGGTACTCTTCTAATTTCATTTGTTGTCTACAAATTAGTTTTTAATAGAAAAAGGTAATATCAATCTAAAGAATAGAAAGATTAAAGGAATTTCGAAACTATAGTTGAATTAAATAAGCAGGTTTGATAAATATTTTAAACTTACAAATGTTTCTTTTAAAAGTTTTAATAATATTTTTTTAGTAAATCGTTCCTGTTATATTTTGTAAAAATCTTATTTTTTGTTATTATTTTAAATTTCTTTAACTATTAAGCATATTGACTCCATATGATAAAGAATATTAAGAAAAGAGTGAATACCTAAAATTCTTTAATAATTTACATTTTAAACTTTAGCTATTATTCTCATTATTTAAGTAAAATATAATATGAATTCATATCTTAATAATCTATAATAGCTCTAAGTTTTTCAAAAATTGTATGCTTATTTAATCATTATTTTAAGACCCATATTCTTTTAATATTTATTTATATTCTTAGTGACTCACTTTTCTTTATATAATTATATTCTGGGAAAAACTCAATAACACATATATTATAAATCACAAATTAAAAGGTTTTGATTTAAATATTTTTTTTGTTGGTTTTAAATCAAAAAATTCAGCTAGTGTGCTATCATTAATTTATTAAACTATTTAACATTTTAAACCTGACTATATCGAAAGTTATTTAGCTTTTCTATTTTTAATAAATGAGACTATAACTTCCACACAAGGAACTAAAATACTCAGAAAGGCAGATATCTTCTGCACAAAACAAAGAATTGCAAAAGCTGTTGAATTAAAAATTATTTTAAATAGAGTTCAATTAAATTTAAAGGAAATTACTTAAAATTAAATCATTTGTTTCGCCATTAAATATTATTATAGCTAACAACAAAAATAAAGCAGCACTAAGACCTTAAGCAACTATTACAGCACCATTTAAATATTGTTTTTCAAAAGGATAAGCAAGTAAAACATAAATAAAAAAAGAAATTTCCAAGCAAAAGCAAATCCAATAATTAATACTTTGATTAGAAATTTAAACTAAAAATATAATTAATAATATCTTTTTAGCTTCTAAGATGATCCAAAAGAATTGAGAAATTTTAGAGTTAGTTTTTATTTAAGAGGTTAAAACTAAATAATTTTATTCTATTTCTTTTCCAATTCCGTATCTTGAAACAAATAGAAATTAAATACTTTTTATTAAGAAAAAAAGATAAATTAACATTAAAATTCCCATTAAACTTAAGCTGAGTATATTTTTTTCCTAATTAGTACTGCTACTGTTGTTTAATTATTTTAGATTTAGTATTGTAAACATAATAATTAAATTTGAGCATAGTATAGATGCCCTAATAGGTAAGTTCCATTTTACATAATTATATAAAGAATTAGCTTTATCTCTGTATTTTCCGATAGCAAATAAAGTAGGTATAATTATTAAAGAACTAATTACTAATATTGATTAATAAAAGCAATTGTCAATAAAATAAATTCCAATATCTTGAGTAGATAAGAGAATTCTTTTATCTAACTAATTTGTTTCAGGATTTTGAGAAATCTCTATTTTAGATGATTGTAAAGGATTCCTTATTAGATTTAAAATATTAAAACTATAGAAATTCTAAAGCTAATATTCAGAAATCCCTTAGCTGATATAAGGAGTAGTAACATAAGTATTTCCCAACATTTATTAATTTTAAATAAAATACCAGATGAAAGAACTTGCACTAGGCAAGAACAATCCTATAAAAGGACCAGTTATTAAGATAGCTATCGAAAATCCATCATCTAGTTTTTTAATATTTGTTATTAAATTTGCTCTTTATTCGCAATCATTCTCACTAACTAAAATATATTTTAATAATATTAAATTAATTTATTATCTACCATTTAAACTGAATAATAAGATGATTTATCAAAATAAAATTTTTAAAAAATTATTAACTTTTAAGGTATTAATTCAAAATGTTGAGAAAAAAATATTTGGTTCCTTAATAATTGAGAATTAACAGTATCTTATCAAAAATTGAGGATAATTAATTTTAATATAAATAAAATACTTTATAGATCTCTGCATTTTTTATAAAGGTCTTATTTTCTGATTAACTCTTCTTTGCTTATGCATAATTTTGTTTACACATCATAAACAAGAGGATAACTGCAAACTAAGCAATCTTTTTTAGTAAGTCCCTTACATTCTTAACATGAACTATGACATCTTTAACAATTATCAAAATCAATATTCTTTTCTATGATACTTTTTTCTTCATCACCAAAATAAAATTCACCTTTAAATAAGTATTATTTGTTTGATTGATTAATATCATTCTCTAATAATGATTAATTACCTGCTTAACATATTTAGCATTTTTAAATAGTATTTAAATAAAGAGGAGATATGCAAGTAGTGCAATTATTACTTAGAGGTCCATCACATGTCTTACATCTATTATTGCATAGTTTGCATATAATTTAATTATCTATTGTTTATTAATATTAATTGATAGCACATTTTTAACATAACCCATCTTTTGTTTGATGATAGCCAGAAATACACTCTAAACAAAAACTTCTATTTAAACTATTATTTTTTGTGCAGCTAGTACACAAATCATTGCATTTTAAGCATTTCTATTCATTATAAGCTTAATTTTTTATATCATCATCTTCATTACCGTCATAATAAAATCCTTTTTAAGTAAATAATAATTTTTACGATATATTTTAATAAATAAAACAATAAGTAAAATTAAATTTCACCTTTTTAGCAAATTTTGCAGCTACCATCTTATAATAATATTAAATTAAAATTGCATGATTAGCAATTCTTTTCTGTTTTACCATTACACTTTAAACATCTATAATAACATTTCTCACAGACATTATTTTCTAAAAAATATCCTTCACTACACTAATCAACACACACTCCATCTTATGGATAATATCCTACAAGACATTTTATGCATTAATCTTAATTCACATTATCATATTGATAGCAATAGTCAACAATTTAGTTATATTTTGAGACCATAGTTGCTCTGCTTTTGATACATTTTCCGTTGTTATTAAGCACTCTTCCAGATTTACATACTTAACATTTATTTACATCTCCATAAATATAACAATCCTAATCTAAAGCAGTTTCTGCACATTCTTAGCATTCTTACATAAATTTGCATTTATTACAAGAAAAGTCAGTGAATTAATTGCCTTAACCTTTCAAAAAATAATTCTTCTTTAATATGCACTCTTTAGTTTATGAATTAATATTAAAGTACTACTGATCACATTATTAGCACCTTTAAATATTATTTTTTTAAACCAAGTTACTCAAGCACTAGCCTATTTCAATACATTAATTATCTTATAAATAAAATCCTTTATTACATTCTGCGCATTACATAACTGTGTTTTAATAAGTGCACTTAAAACAATTTGTTATAGAGCATACTAACTTGCATATCCCACCTTCCAATCCAGAAATTTCATCACAAGTATTACATTCATTAATACTAAAATCATAGCTAATGCAATTTGTAACTCTAATAGGAAAATAAACTTATACATCTTGTTAACTTATAGATATGTAATAATATTTAGGTAGGACAGAAGATACACATACTGTTAACCAAGTCTTATATTATGTATAGTATCTAATAGCAAAATAGCATTAGAAAGGCTTACATAAATCTATATAATTGTTAGGATCAATAACAAAACCTACATCTTATTTGCATTTTTTTAATGATTGTATTGAGTTTTTAAGAGGACATATATTGTATCCACCTAAACACGGAACACAATTTTAGTTTTCATCTAAAGTATAATTCTTTTCGCAATGAATTTAACTTCCTTTAATAAATTATTTGTTTTAATCTACTGATAGTAGTTCAGAAAATAACAGATCTGTAATCAAAATACTAGAACTAACTGCTAAACAAGTGTTTGGATTAGTTAAAGTATACTTAAACATGCAATCTTAACATAATGTTGAAGATTTACATCTTGTGCAATATTAGTTGCATAATTCGCATTTCTTAGACAATGTTGAGAAATATTCAATTGATTCACATGCTTATTCATTCTATTCAATGATGCAAAAAATATTTCCTCTATTTTATTACCAAAAATATTTTCAAAAATTAAATTTAAACTATTCTTTTCTTACATAGTTATTCCAGTCATAAGTTAAAATGAGGTATTATTGTTATAAATGTATAACAAAACCTGAGTATTATTATTCAAGTCTATGTTTAGCTCAATCTATTGATTTTTCTTTGAACATTATTTCATTTATAAAGGAGTTGAATATTCTTTTGTTGCAGCTATAAAATAAAATTCAACTTAATCTACTTCTAACCTATTGATTTTTTATAAAATAAGATATCATTCTATTCTATAATACTTAAAGTTTATTTCCTATATTAAATTAGAAATTATATCTTTATAAAATTAGTATATGATTAGAAATGTATAAGGTATTATATTTCTATATTAGGAGGGTTCTATTAACTTTTACACCCAAGAAGAGTAGGGATGGTTTAAAAATAAAATTTTTTTTAGCCTTAATACAATGGTGTACAAATAAATGAGAAACTACAGTATATAAAATTAACAATTTAATTTTTGGTTTAAAAATTGATTGATTTGCTATGAAAATTTTCTAAATTGGATTTTTTTAGCTTCCTAATAGTAATAAATATTGATGAGAAATGAATTTACATATCTTTATATATAAAAGCACAAGCAAGCTCAATGTTTATTAGAACAGATTTACAATTGTAAGCATCAAAAGAAAAAACGATTTTAATATTTTAGATGAATTTGTTTAAAGGATCGCTATCATAAACATTTTAATAGGATAACAAATGATCAATATAATACATTCCTTTACTATTTCCATTATCAGATAAAACTAGTTTTCTAAAGCCTTCTAGTTGTGTATCATAAAGAATATCAGTTTCTGGAATTAACACTTTTTAAATTAAGAATAATAGCAAATTATTATTATACTTATAAAATATGTATTATAACTTACATTAAATACACTTAAATCTTTTAATAAACTATAGTAATAATAGAATAAGGAATTGTATTTTCATTGTTCAAATTAATATTCCTTTTGTCTTTTTATCTTTTCTTTATTAATTCTTTCTTTTACTAAACTAAGAAAACAAAAAAATTACACTTTTTTTATTTAATATACAAAATTTAGTTTCAAAGATAAATTCCTTAAGAAAATATCTAATTAAAAAGAGTTTTTTGAATTGAAGAATATAAATTAACTAATAACTCTTCTTAACAAAGAATACATTGTTTTTGCTTATTTCTATTGAAAAAAGTAATAGCTTATCGTAATTTATAAGAAATTACAGCTTTCTTTTGTAAAATTTATTTCCCAAACTCAAGTAATAATTAACACCAATGCTTTTAGAAGTTACAGTCAAACATTTACTTTAAAAATAAATTCCAAAAATGACAAATATTCAGAAATAAAAAGAAAATAATATAATGAGTAACAGACTTACATACCCTTAGACAAGTTTAAGTTATTTAAATATTTATTATAATAGTATGATAGATTATTTTATCCCACAAAATGAATTAGAATCTTTAATACTATAGAAATATCTGTAAGCACAATAATATATAAAAACTGTTTAAGACTATTTTAAATCATATAGATAGTAAAAGTTTGTTAATATTTTAAATCAAACTTCATATTAATATTAAGTAAATTAAAATGTTATTTTTATTTTAGGTTATTTAAGTTTATGATTTATTTTATTAGATAATTTTTCTAAAGATTCTTTACCAATCTTTTAGTATTTTTATAAATTAAAATAATGGAATTTAAATTAACTGAAAAAAATTCATAATCTTATTTTTATTGTTCTATGATGAGTAATATTTTAAAAGATGATATTAAATATTTGAATTATTTTAGAATTAAAGTTGATTTTAAGTAATTGGGTGAGAAAGAGATATTATTTTAATAGTTCTATTTTTGATTCCAAAAATTTTTTAATTATAACTGTACTAGTTTACTTCTTTAGGGTTTGAGTTTTTAGTAATTTAGCTAGACTATACAGTATTAGTTTTTTGATTGACATCATTAGTATTTCTAAAATATGAATAAAATTTAAAATAGAAATAATTTAAATTTTATTTGAAGAATTATATTTTTTTAATTTTTACTAATTACTCTATTTTAAGCTATTTATTTTAATCATAATTAAAATTAATATGATCCTAATTAATTTGTATCTATTTGTTTTTAGAATTTCTGTGTTTATATTAATCTAATTAATTTTATATTGTTTTCACAGGATTTTGAAAATAGAGATGAAGTTTTTATTTCTAGATTCCAATTTATTTATGAATATTTAATTTATTAACATATTAATAAAAATAAATATCCTTCTTAAAATTATCAAAAAACTATTCATAAATCGAATTTTAATTACAAAAATATAAGTTTAAATGTAAATAATTTGAAAATATAAATATAGTAAATAAAAAATTATCTGAGAATAGAATTTAAATTATTATAATAATAATCTATATAATATATTATAAATAACAAAATATAATAAAAATAAATTTATTTTTAACAGTAAATATCTCTTGTTCACCTCCTCGCAATTATTCACATCTCCATCTTTAATCAAATGTTGTTTAATAGTAATTATTTAGTTTTATTATCTCAAGACATTAATTCTTTAAAAAATATATCATATTTTAAAAAAGTATAAAAATATATTTATTTTTTTCTAATAACTTAGATATTAGTTTTATTTCTAAAGTTTAATTAAAAAAGTTATTGTAAAGTAGAATTAGAGGTAAATATGATCCGTGTTATAATTCTTCTAATAGTATAGCTAATTTTAGGGGGAGAAACCATGCTAAAAAAAATGTAGCTTTAGTAATTAGATTTCTGAGTAGATATTCAATTAAATTATCTAAGTTAGTTGCATTTTTTTTTTATGATTATCAAATTGGGGAATTTTTGTAACTGATTAAACTAAATATAAAATATTCAATAAAAGAAAGAAAAGTTTAAAGGTGTCTATGAAAGGATCTCACCTATTCTATAGTAATCTACTAACAGAATTTTCTCATAAGTGCTTTTATGAAGCTTAGAAGAAATATTATAGCAAATTATTATTTTTGTAACTAATGTCTTTTAATTTTTTATAAATAATTTATAATTGTATGTATATTTATATGAGAAAATAAAATAAAATTAAGAAATAAATATAGTAGAATATACTAGTATTCTTTTTATAGAATATTATTATAAAAATTTATTTTTAAGAAAAATACTAGTTTCATTTTCTAAATAGTTAAGGAAAATTAAAGTGTCTGGATATAAACATAAATTTATCAAAATTAATATTTATTAATAAATTAAAGGATAGAAATGTAAGATGCATGAATAGCAATAGTAAAAGCTTTTTTCCTCATTAATTATATTTATTCTACTTAATTATTCTTATTTTCTAAAATAATACTTCCTTAATTTTATAATTTTCGATTAATTGCAAGGATATATGCTTTTCCAATAAAATATTTCACAATTTTCTTTGAATTCCAATACATTATTGAAATAAATGAATTTAAGTTCTTTAAAAAAAATAAATTTGTGAAAGACCATTTATATTTACAATAATAACCAAAGTTCAATTTGAATTTGTAGATGGGGTTTGGCATTAATTTATAAAGATATTTAATTTTTGTAATTAATAACCTAATATTTAATGAAAATATCAAGTTTAAAAATTCATATTTAATTAAGGAAAGGATAGCAAAAATTCACAAATTAAACAATATTTAATCTTTCTATAAACTGAGAGAAAATATCAAAATAATTAAATTGATTATTTATACGTATTAATTCTTTACATGTAATACAAATCATTAAAAAATATATTTTGAGCAAGAAGAAATATCAATTTTTAAATAGGTAGCAAGATGCTCACTTGATAAGAATATTAGGCTTTCAATTCTCTAATTCTAAAAGGAAGGATTTTAACAAAATCAAAAAGAGATATTTACAATTTAATTTCCCCAATTAAAGTATCTTGCTAAATTTGGTAACAATTAATGATTAAAGATTGTACTTACATACTAATAAGAAAACAGAATTCATCAAAATAATAAGATTTAATAGATCGTCATCCCAAAGCTATTACTTTTTAAGAACTTTATAGCCCTTTAAGTTTCATTTTGCTAATTTTTTTCATATTAAATACTCACAATTTTATCAATAATTCCAAATAGCTAAATAAATTAAAATAAATTAGTAAACTTAAATTGAATAAATATTAATGAACAAATTTATACTCGTTCTAGCTATATCGGCTTTTGTTGTCTCTGTTAGATGTAGTAACTGCATTGGTGCTTAGATTTATGATAGTGCTAAAAATACTTGTTTATCATCTAAATCAGACTGTATAGGATTTATCTCTAGCGACTAATTAAACTGTGTAACTGAGTGCTAACTAAATGAAAGTGTTTATGAACATGTAGAGGAAGGATAAGTTCAATTCAAATAATGCTTTTTTTGTGAAGGAAAATCGGTATTCAACTATAACAAAAGTACTTAATTCTACACTTGCAACAATAGGTGCTTTAAGAGTTATGAAACACCTGATATTAATAAGGTATGTGGCTGTAATAAGAAAATTATTTTTGATATGTCGAATTATTCATATTAGTGCTCAGATTCTTGTATATAAGAATAATTCTTTATGGAAAAAAATTTACAAATAGGTATGTATTAGTGTGCTAGTTAGTGCAGTTAAGGATATGTCCAAGTAGGAGATTCTTAAACTTGTATTCATATGAGTGAATGTACAACCTATGTCTATAATAATAAGTGCCAATCTTCTTGCAGCAATCTTTTCATCTATGATAAGGAAAATAACTAAAATTACTAAAAATGTGACAGCTATTGTAATTATTATTCTTA
>JH651288.1:145074-209302 GCA_000260095.1 Tetrahymena borealis | reverse complement strand
AAGAGCTACCTTAAAAGTAATAAGAAGAAGGTGATGATGGAGATATTAGCTTAAGTGGAGGAGCTATAGCTGGAATTGTAATAGGATGTGTTTTCGGTACTCTTATAATTGCTTTTGTAGTCTATAAACTACTAATTAGTAGTAAATTGAAATCTAATTTGAAAGTATCAAGAAATTTCGATAGTATTAGCCCAGAATTAAATAAACAGGTTTGAATTAGATTGCATACATTGGTTGCAACATTATTTATATATATATGTGAAATTCTTATTATATATTTTTTTAGTAAATCTTTCATGTTAGATTTTATGATAATTTTTCTATTTACCTTGATTATAAAATATTAAGCATCCAATAAAACCATAAATTAATAATTCATTACAGTATATTTAGAAATTTAAATTTGAGGTTATTAATAATAAGAAATTGAACGAAAATTAAGAAAACAACTTATATCTAGAAAGATGTAAAGATAGTAATTATAGTTATTTACGAAGAGTAAGTATTGTTTAACATAAGAAAAATAAATTAATATACTTATTATCGTTATTTACAAGGTTTTTAGAATTATAATCTAAGCTAAAATAGCTATTTTAAAATCATTAATTTGTAGGTTTTGATTTAAATATTTTTTTAGTTGTAGAAATTTCGAAAAAATCTGCAAGAGTACTGTCGTTCATTTGTTATAAAACCTAACATTTCATTCCAGAATTCTTAGAAAGTTATTAAATTTTTCTCTTTTGAATAAAGTTATACAAAATCTCAGCACAAATTGCTAATATTGTAATGATTCCAATAATTTTTTAAACTAAACAAGCTATTGCAAAAACTATTTTTATGAAAAATGGTTTAATATAAATTAAGTTTTTACTAAAGAATTTACTTAAAATGATATCATCTGTTGCACCTCCTTAATTTATGATTGCTAAAAGCATTAATAGAGCAACAGAGCATATTTATGAAAGAGGAATAAATAAATTAAGTATTATTTTTTCAAAAGGACGGATAATTATTAAATACAATACAAAAGCAGCATCAAAAGAAAGGCATATCCAGCAACTCATAACTTTGTCAGAAATTTAAGTTAAGCAAATAATTTAGATAACTTTCTTTATCTCTAATATTATCCAAAATAATTGAGACAAAGTTGAATCCATTTTAATTTGAGAAATTAGAACTTGGTGGTTTTTTTCAAATAATGAACCAAATTTATCTTTAGAAAAAACTACAAAAATAATACTTTTAATTAGCAAAAATAGATAAATAATGATAGTAACCGCTATTAAGACTAAACTACTAATATTCTTACTCATGTAGGAATTATTAATATAATCTAAGCTTTTCAGATGTAGAATAGCAAACAATAGGATAAAATTTGAGCAAAGCATAGAAACTCTAATAGGTATATTCCATTTAGCATAATTATAATAAATATTTGCTTTGTCAGTGTATTTTCCAAGTAAATAGAGTATAGGTATAATTAATAGAGAACATATTAGAAATATTGACTAAAAAAGACAGTTTTCAATGTAGAAAATGCCAATATTTTAAGCTGAAAGGAGTATTCTTTTATCTTATAAATTGCCTTATATTGATTAAGTTATTGGAATTTTTATGTCTTACAGAGGATTGGTTATTAAGTTAAGGATATTAAAACAATACATATTTTATAATTAATAATGAGATATTCCTTAACCAATAGGAGGAGTAGTAATGTATGTATTTCCAAGCATCTGTTAGTTTTAAATAAAGTACCATATAAATGAGCTTGCACTAGGTACAAAAAAGCTAATTGCAGCTCCAGTACCTAATACTGTCAGAGAGGTCCCTTCATTCAAGTTTTTTAGATTTATAATCAAATCTGCTCTTGATTTACAATTTTCTAAATTTTCTGTGCTCACTGGTTTATTTTAATATAGAATAAAAATTAGCAAATTTTATTTTAATAAAAGAGAATTAATATTAAGTAGAAATTACTTTAAAGATCAGTACACTTTTGAAAGGTATCTTTGTCTTTTTCTGAATTCTCTTTTGTAATACATAATTTTTTTCTTTCACTATAAACTAGCTCATCATTGCAAGATAAACAATCATATTCAGAAGGACCAGCACATTCTTTGCAAGATAAATGGCATCTTTTGCATTTATCAAAATCATATTTTTTATCTTCAATACTCTTTTCTTCATCTTCACCAAAATAAAATTCATCTTTTATTAACATTTTTTAAGAGAATTCTTATGAAAATAAAAATCAAATTACCTTTCATACAAATTTAACATTTCCCAAGAGAGCTAAGGTTTAATGGAAGAAAACAGGAAGTACAATCAGTTTTATTAGGCCCATTACATGTCTTGCATTAAGAATTACACTGTTTACATTCACTTACGGTTAAATCAAAATAATAATTTGCTTTACATTTAAGGAAGCAATTAAAATTATACAAATCATAACCTTAATTACATATTAAACATTTTTACTATGATGAACATGATAAGCAATTTTCTGAACACTGTAAGCACTAATCATTTTATTAGAAATAACCTTCTGGGCATTTAGAAAGACAATCTTTTTTTCCAGCCAGTATTAATTTACATTTCATACAATTCCCAGATTAATCTTAGCATTCTATACATTCTGGATTACATTTTCTACAAAGCGATTTGTTAATTTGAGAGTTTTCAATATCAGCTTATTCATTTGAATCATAAAACTCACCTTTTATTAATAAAAAATTTAATTAAAAGCATTTTTGATTATAGAAAAATTAATACCTTTTTAGCAAGCTCTACATTTAGAAAAAGAATCAGAGAATAAGTTCTCCTTACATTTTATGCAATCAGTTTGTGAAGGGCTAGAACAAGATTCACATGAAGGATGACAATCTTGACAAGAAAAATCTGTATTTCTATATTTAAATTATCCACATTCTTAATGACATGTTCCATCTTTTAATAATTCATAATTAGCAGCACACTCCAAACAAGAAACTTAATTATTACAGTTTAAGCAATTTGCAGGACATTTTTCACAAATTTTACCAGCTAAAGCATAACCAGGTGGGCAAGAAGCTACACATATTTAATTATTGTCTTAAAGGGTTAGCTTACATTCTATACATTTATTACTACTTTCACAAGAAATACAAGAATCGTCACATTTTTTACATAAAGTTTGATTAAAATTGCCATTCTAAATATCAAGATCTTCATTTCCATCATAAAATGTACCTATTTATTAATTGATTAATTTAATTTTGTTATTTTTAATTGAAAATTCTAAATAATCTTCTCAAATAGTATTTTAAATATAAATTTTATTTAAATAAGAAAATTCGATCAAACTTAGGGTAGGGGGACAAGTAATCTCTAATGAAAAAGGAGCTTGTTCAAAATTAAAAATTCTTTAAATTTTTTATATATTTAATATAATTTAATTTAATAAAACTGCTATCCCCTCTATCTGATTTTGTTAAATTCATGATGAAAAGTTATATTCAAAAAATAATGTTACCATTTTAGCATACTTTGCAAGTACCTCCATAATAAATTAAACCACTTTTACATGATAAACAATTATTTGATAGCTTGCTGTTACAAGTCTAGCATTTGAAATGACAATCTTAGCATTTCTTATTCGCATCCATAAATTGATTAGATTTACATTGACATTAATTATTTTAATTAATTTCAAATCCATCATTGCATTTCTGACATATACTTTAAGTACAGCTTTTACATTAACTATCAACACATTTTATACACTCTGTACCTGAAATATAGTATCCATCTGGACATTATCTTACACATTCATAAGTATCATTCAATTTATAATATCCAATTAAGCATCGAATACATTTTTTTTAAACAATAAGATCATATTCTATACAATTATCTACCATTTAATTATAATAAGATATAATATTTTTTTATTATTTGCATAAGCCATTATTATCTAATACTCTCTCTTTTCTACATTTTAAGCATTTATTTAAATCTCCATAAAAAGCACATTCTAAGTCTGTATCTGGGGCTTTGCACTCTTAGCATTTTGTCTAAAATTTACATTATCCACAAGGTTTAGGTTGAAAACTTTGATTTAAATCTTCCAAATAATAGTATAATTTCAATTTGCAAATTTTGTTTATATTATCTATATCAAAAAAATTTTGATCACATTATTAACATCTTTTAATACCATTCTTTACTATAAGATAATTAGGTTCTATACAATTCTATTAATCTTCGCATACACCATTAAGCAAATAGAATTCTTTTTCACACTAAGTACAAATATAAGATATCCCATTAAAAAAATAGTTGGTACAATTATTTATTTTTTTTTATTGACAACTAAGTTTATCTAAAGATATGATAGAGCTTTGATCACATTATTAACACTTTTAGTCCTAGTAGGAAATACAATTGATAATAGGGATTATTTTATAGAATTTCTAAATGGAATCATCACTATAATAATATTAATTTGTAATACATATTTACTTTGATGAGAATATTGATAAAGTGCTATACTTATCTTTACATTAAGAACATAGATCAATGAGGTAAGAATCTATAGCTTAACACTAACACTGAAATTCAGATAGGCAAATGTATTAAGGAGATCTTTAATGTATTTAAGTTAAATTTATATAGAAGTAATTATCTTATTTTTTTATTTATAATAAATTTAACTTAAAATTTTTCACAAAATTATCAATAGGACTTGTTTTTAAGCATTGTTTTAATTTTTAATCAAATGAATATTAATAAGCACAGTCTGAACAACTATTTTAATATTTACATCTTGTGCAACTTTCTATGCATTTCTCACAAATTTTATTAGTTTATGAAAATATCTAACCTTAATCACAGGTACTTTCAACTTTATCTGCTAGATCGCAAAATATATTACCCCTTTTTTAAATTCATAATTTTAGTTACAGGTTATGTAATTGAAAAAATTAAAATATTACAAACTAAGACCAAGCATTAGTTATATTGATTTATTATCAGTGTAGATATAAAGAAAAACATTAGTCTTTGTTTCTAGTGTTACATTAAAATTTATTTCTTAATTATCTTTCGCACAACTAAATGTGCGTAATTAGGGTTGTTGAGTATCTTCTGTAGTCATTATCATGGAAATATTCACACCATCCTAAGTACTATAGAGTATTATTTTATTCTTAAAGAACATATGTTATGAGAGAAAAAAACAAATTTACATATCGTTATATAAAAAAGCACAAGCAAACTCAATATTAAATTCAGCGGATTTACAGTTGTATTGATCTAATGAAAAAACTACAAATATATTTTGGGGTTAGGAACTACCTTAATTGCTTAAATAGATTGTCTAATACTATTTTAAGTGATCTGCAAAGTAAAATCTCTAATTATCAATGTAGCCGTCAAATTAAATTTGTTAAAAGCCATCATAAATTTACTGATAGTTAGGGTCTGTTATTAATACTATCATAATATTAGTGAAATGTATATCTTTTATGAAATAAATTTTACTTTGGTAGCATTAAAAACATTTAAGAATATGACTAATCAACAAGAGAAATAATGACTGTCTTTTCATTTCTTCTTCTAATATTCTCTTTATTTTTTGTATTTTTTATTAAAGAACTCAATTATTTACTTAATATTTAATCAAAATAATCACTTTAAGTAATTTATCTCTTTAGGAAAATCCAATTTTTAATAAATCTTATTTTTTCAAAACTTAAGTTTATTACCACAATTATTGATCTAATATAAAATTAAATATCTTATTCTTATCCTCAATATTACAGGAGTCATATTATTTCGAACTCTTATTCGAAATTCGAGGCATTATAAAATATGAAAGACATGGATTTTTAAAATTATTTTAAAATTTGAGCTTTCCTCTTCAATAATTATTTAACTACCTTTAATGGGAGTAGAAAAGCTTCTCAAAAATATGATTTTTCTACTTCCCTCTCACAATTCAAAAATACTGAAGTTATTGAAGGGTTCAGCTTTTACTTTTAATTAAATCCATACGTATATGATTGTACTAAATCAAGAATTACAAAAGATTACACAGAATATATTAATATAAAACTATCATTAATGTAATTTTAATCCAAAATTTCGTAATTATAAAATTATCATTAATCTAAGAGTTGTAGTTGGCGCAGATTTTAATAGAAAACATATATCCTTCTTTAAAATATAAACTATGAGATTAATAATAATTAAACCTATTGGTCTTTCAATTTAAAAAAGAATTATTATTTTTATAATGTTTTATTATTTAAAATACTTTAGAGAGTAAAAGAATCAATAGTAAGGACTCTTGTAATCTATATTAGTAAGAAATTTTATTAATTTTATTATCATTTATATATAAGTAAATCTTAAGCTAAATAAATTAATTAGTTAATAAATTAATTATTTTGTTAAGAAAACTTCAGGAAAATCTATTTACACTCATTTCTGATCATTTCTTAATTTCATATTATTATCCTAAGAGTTTATAAACCTCTCGAATTTAAACAATTTTTAAAAGGATTTTTAGCTTACAAAGTAAATTTTTGTCAATTAATAGATTGGTATTATCTAATTATACCGTAGTTATCAGCATAGTATATTATTTTTTAACACTCGAATTTTAAAAAGTTTAACTATGAATTATTATTATTATTATTTTTCTTTGAAATATGGTATTAAAATAATTTAATTAAGATGGTAATTATATCATAAATTATAAGGTTTTGATTTAAATGAATTTTTCGTAGGTTATAAATCAAAAAATTCAGATAGAGTACTTTCATTAATCTGTTAAACTATTTGACATTTCAAACCTGATTATAAAGAGAGTTATTGGATTTTTCTTTTTTTAATAAATGAGATGATTGCTTCAATACATGGAACTAAAATACTCAGAAAACCAACTATCTTCTGCACCAAGAAAAGAATTGCTAGAACTTTTTGGATTAAAATAATATTAAAAATAATTCTATTAATTTAAATTGAATTACTTAAAATCAAATCATCTGTTTACCCACTTGATCTTATAATTGCCAAAAAAATAAATAGAGCAGCACTAAAAGCTTAAGCAATTGATATAGTTCCATTTAAAAATTAATTATCAAAAGGATGAGCAAGTAAAATATAAATTAAAAAAGAAATTTCTAAGCAAAAGCAAATCCAACAATTAATATTTGGATTAGAAATTTATACCAGAGTTATAATTAACAAAATTTTTTTAGCTTCTAAGATGATCCAAAAGAATTAAGATATTATTGAGTTAGTTTTTAATTAAGATATTATAACTTAATAATTTTATTCATTATATTTTCCAAGATTCTGTCTCGAAACCAATAAAAAATGAATGCTTTTTATTAAGAGAAAAAGATAAATTATAATTAAAATTCCCATTAAGCTTAGGCTTGCTATATTCTTTTCCAAATAAGTACTGCTAATATTGGCTAATTATTTTAGATGTAGTATTGTTGACAGAAGGATGAGATTTGAGCATAGCATAGATACCCTAATAGGTATATTCCATTTTACATATTTAATAAAAGTATTAGCTTTATCATAATATTTTCCAATTACAAAGAGAAGAGGTATAGCCATAAAAGAGACTATAAATAATACTGATTGATAAAAACAATTATCGATAAAGAAAATTCCAATTTCTAGAGATGATAAAAGAATTCTTTAGTCGTTGTAATTAGTTTCATAAACTTGAGTAACCTCTATTTTAGATTCTTATAAAGGACTATTTAATAGATTGAGAATATTATAAGTATATAAATTTTATAGTTAATATTTAGTAATTCCTTGACCAATAAAAGGTGTAGTAACATATGTATTTCCCAGCATTTGTTAATTTTAAATAAAATACCAGAAGTATGAACTAGTACTTGGTAAAAATAATCCTATTACTGGACCAGCAATTAAGAGTGCTAAAGAAGTTCCATCATCATAATTTTTAATCTTAGTTATCAAATTTAATCTTGATTCACAATCTTTCTCATTAACTAAATTTATATTTTAAAAATAAAATTTTTTTTTTCAATTAATAAATTTAATAATTTTTTCTTAATCTCTTCAATTTATTCTAAAAGAAATTTATCTAAGTTTAAATACTTTATAAACTGCTTAATAAGAAGGCAATTCAAAGTAACAGTTGTAAAAATTATAAACTTTTATTTAATTTAGTGTAAAATTATCCTTATGGTAAAGTAGACCAATCAAGCAGTGATTAAGGTACATTAAATTTATAAAAAATTAAATAATTACTTTATAGATTTATGCATTTTTTTAAAAGATCTTATTTATTATCTAGTTCCTCTTTACTAATACATAATTTTGTATTATTATCATAAACAAGAAGATAATTGCAAACTAAACAATCTTTTTCAGATGGACCATTGCATTCTTAACATGAACTGTGGCATCTTTAACATTTATCAAAATCAATATTTCTTAGTTAGATATTTTCTTCATTACCAAAATAAAATTCACCTTTTTAAATGTTTTATTTAATTAATTTATTTAGTCTTCTCAAACAATAAATTACCTGCTTAGCATATTTAACACGTCCCCAGAGTATTTAGATTAAGAGGAGATATGCAAGAAATGCAATTATTATTTAGTGGTCCATCACATGACTTACATTTATCATTACAGGGTTTGCATTAGATTTAATTGCCAATATTCTCAATATATTCTTTCTAAGCACACTTTTAACAAACTCCATTTTTAGTTTTATAATAGCCAGAAATACATTCTAAGCAAATAATTCTATTTAATCCATTATTGCTTTTATTACAGCTAACACACAGATCATTACACTTTAAACATTTTAAGTTATTATAAGTTCCCTGTTATATTTCGTCATCTTCATTTCCTTCATAATAATATCCTTTTTATTTATAAATAGAAATATTAGGATTTATTACAAATTAATAAACAAAATAGAATTTCACCTTTTTAGCAAACTTTGCAGCTACCATTTTATAATAAAAGTAAATTAAAATTACAAGATTAGCAATCTGTTTCTAATTTCCCTCTACACTTTTAACATCTATAATAACATTTCTCACAGATATTATTTTCTAAAAAATATCCATCGCTGCACTTATCAACACATACACCTTCTTATGGATAATATCCTCTTAGACATCCTATGCACTAACCATGTTTTATATTATCATATTTATAGCAATAGTCGACAATTTAATTATATTTTGATAAAATATTTGAGCTACTTTTTATACACTATCCATTGTTATTAAGTATCCTATCAGATTTACATAATTAACATTTATTAACATCTCCATAAATTTAGCAATCTTAATCTAGAGCTGTTTCTGTACATTCTTAACATTCTTTCATAAATTTGCATAGATCACATGATAGGACAATAAAATTATTACTTTCCTCTTTCAAAAAATAATTTTTCTTTAATGTGCACTCTTTAGTTTAAGTATTAATATTAAAGTACAGCTAATCACATGATTGACACCTTTTAACACCATTTTTTGTAACCAAATTACTAGAGCACTAATTAATTTCTATACATTAATTATCATTTAAATAATAACCTTGATTGCATTCAGCACATTTCATTTCCATATTTTAAAACGAACATTTAAAACAATTTGTTATAGAGCATACTAATTTGCACTATCCACTTTCTAATTCAGAAATTGGATCACAAGTCTCACATATTGCTAAATCTTTGTTATAGTTGATACAATTATTAACTGGACTTTCAAGATAAACATTAATCTAAATTGCTGGAGTCTTATCTAAATAAAAGTATTTAGGTTATAAGGATAGGCATATCGTTAGCCAGTTCTATTATGATATATAATACCTTTTTACTTAAGCACATTAAGCGGGTTTACATAAATCTATAAAATTGTTAAGATTTACTCCAATTTGTGTACATTTTTTTAATGCTTCCATAGAATTTTTAAGAGGACATATATTGTTTCCTCCCTAACATTGAACACATTTTTAGTTTTCATCTAAAGTATAGTTTTTTTCGCAATGAATTTAAATTCCTTTAATAAATTATTTATTTTGATCTACAGTTATTAACTATTAAAATAATTGGTCTATAAATGAAATCCTAACGATATCAGCTTCTTGGCAAGTGTTTGTATCAGTTAAATTATATTTATATATGCAATCCTAGCATATTGTAGAAGCTTTGCATCTGGTGCAATAATTGTTGCATACCTCACATTTATTAGATGATATTGCAAAAGACTCAATTGATTCACAAACTTATTCATTCTATTCAATGTTACAAAAAATATTTCCTCTGTTTTATTAAAAAATTGATTTTTAAATCATTAAATTTTAAATAATTATATTTACATAGTTATTCCAGTCAAAAGCTAAAACGAATTATTACTACTATAAATATATATCAAAGCCTAAGTATGATTTATCATATCTAATTTTAGTTCAATCTACTGATTGTTTTTTGTGCATTATTTTACTTATAGTGGAGTAACATTGTCTTTTGTTGCAGCTATAAAATAAAACTCAACTTAATCTACTTCTAACCTATTAATTTGATAAAATAAGGATATTATAGAACTCTTTGCTATTTAAATTAAATTCTTTAATTAAAACTAGAAATAATAAAAATAGATTTATCAAATATTTTTGTAAAATACTCAAAATGGTAAAAAAAATACTTTAGTTAATTAAAAATGAAAGAAAATTTTTGTTAAATCTGTATTCAAATTGTTTTAAAAAATATTTATTATAAATTTAAATAAAAAATTTTAAAGAATTGTTTTAAAAAAAGATGAAATAATCTATATTAGTTTTAGATAGTAAAATTAAATATAAAAAATATTTTTATATAATATTTATATAAGGGGAGATAATTCAACCAAAGTAAAAATTAACAAGAAAATAATTTACAATTCTTTAAATAAATAAGCACAAGCGAACTCTAGATTTATTGTAACAGATTTGCAATTATAAGCATCAAATGAAATAGCAATTTTAATATTTTAGATATAATTGTTAAAAGGATCGCTGTCATAAATATTTTTATAAGATGATAAATGATCGGCATAGTATATACTTTTTCCATTTCCATAAACAGTTGAAACAAAATTTTTAAAACCTCCTAGCTGTGTCTCATAAAGAATATCATTTTCCGGAATTAATACTTATTTAAATTTATAATAATAATAAATGGTTATAATGCTGTTAAAATCTGTTTTGAGCTTACATTAAATGGACTAAAACCTTTTTAAGAGTAAAACTAATAATAGAATAACAAATTGTATTTTCCTCATAAATAAAAATATTCTTTTTACCTTTTCCTTAATTAATTATTTTTTCAAACAAATCAAAGAAAATTAAGTATTATTTTTTATAAAAAGAATCTGGTTTTTCAGAACTAATTCCTCTTGAGAATACTTTAAAAGAAATTTTATAGGGAATTAAATTATTAGTTAATTTAATATTGAATAAGAAGTTTAATAAAATACAGGCATTCTGGTAATTTCAATGAGAAAAGTAAAATAGAAAATACTTTTTAGGTTTGTAAAATATGCTCTAATATGAATAATAATAATTAAGGAAGAATACCAAATATAAATTGAAATTATTTAAAGAGAAAAAAAATAAATAATACATTAAAGTACAAAAAACAAACAAACAAATTTTATTTTTATATCTTACTATCAAATGAAAAATGTAAACTAATTAGAAATATTCAGTAACAAAACTATATTATTATGCCAACTAAGTTTACAATAATTAAATTTTATCTTTATACTCAATAATTAAAATTCACTTACATAGATTTTTGATAATTACTGATATTGATCATTAAATTCTTTCATAACAATGAATTCTTAAGTAATTGATTATAGATCTCAAAATGTATTTTTCTCTATATTTAAATATCTCTTACATATATATTGATAATTTCTGATATCATTCATTAACTTTTTAATATAATAACAAACCTTAAATAGTTTATCAAGTTCTTTTTGATTCTTTTTTTTATTGTTTTTTAATAAAATTATTTCTATTAATTAGAAAGAATACATAGTTTTTCAATTTCAAATACCTTAAAGTATCATAACGCTGAAAATTAAATTTAATAAGTAAATCAATCAGTGAGATAATTTCTGATATTATTGATTATTAATAAATTGAAAGAAGCATTAACTGAAAATTGAGATTAATAAGTAAAACCATATGTGAGATAATTTCTTATTTATATTAAACAAACCCATAAAATAATAATATTATTATTAATAGAACAAATAAAAACTATGGCTATTTTATAACTTTAGATAGAATTAAATATATAAAATAAATAATAATAGATAAATTTAATAATTAATGCTGAATATTTAAATTCTCCTTATAAAAAATTTTATGAAAGTGTTAGAAATAAAAGAATTAATTAAGCAAATAAACTGTTATATATTAAAGTTATTAACTAATTTAGTAAACTTTGAAAATAATTATATTATCTTCACTAACCATCTCAAAGCAAGAATACTATATAGACAAAAGCAAATATTATCATAATTAAAAATATCTTTAGAATTAATAAAAATTAATTTATCAAAAATATTTTTTTACTAAATTTAACTTACTTTAATAATGAGCCCTCTTGAAGATGAAGCCTCTCTATAAGCATCAGCAATATGCTTTTTACCTTTATCTACATTAGTTTATGCCTACTCAGTATGCTATGAAATACTTTTAAGATATATATTAATTAGTTATTAACAGTTAGATTGCAATAGTTAAATATATCTTTACCTTTCAATCATTGATTCATGGAACTAAACCATTGATCCAATCTTTTTAAACATTTCATATACACTCTATAACTAGGAATTAAGTTTTTTCATTGCTTCAGATACTTAAACCTATTCTTTTTCCTTAAAATCTACCTATTTATATCCCAAACTACTAGAACTACCACCTTCAATGTCATCACTAATTTTAAAATTTGCTTCAATATTATTTCATAAAGATCAATTCAATATATACCTAGAATTCTTCTAAACTAGGAATTATGCTTTTTAACTTCTTGGTCCTCTTCTTTCTATCATCGATGTACCTCCAAACAAAGGTTTTTATTAATTATGAGCAATATCCTATTTATATATATATGAAGTTATAACTATTTAATTTTTCAGTTATCAAGCTTTAATGAAATTAAGTATTATCACTTCAATTCTCTTAGTAGTAGTCTTTTTATACTCATCAATTATTTTTAAAAGAGTAAATTTCATAATTTCAATAATAGACTAATAAGCTGAATGCCCAGCCTTAGATTATTTAATGCATTCATCGGGATGACCGCGTTCTAATTCACTAATTCCTGATTCAATTTATTTTATATTCTAGTATTTTTTATTAAAATTGAATCACTATAAAATATACTTTATTATTATTCATTACATCTCCAATCAACATCATTAATTCATTTATCTTATTTTCTTCGTTATTGAATAGCCCAGAGCTCTTTTATACTATTTATAAAATCTTATTTTAATCGCCAAACAATTAAAAGATAAAATTTACAATTATTTAATTCTACTAGTCTATCGTTAGTGATTCTAATCTTATTCCTTAATGAACTTGATTTCATGAAGAAACCTAAAGTAATTATATTTAACATTTGTATTTTTCGGTTACTCTTTTGCTAACTTTAATTATAAATATTTACTGCCCTATGAATATATTTCCTAATTTTTAGGCTTTTTTGTTCCAGTTGTGAATGCTTATGCTTTTTATAAGAACTCTGCAGTTTTATCATTGAATGATGATAACGCATTGTTCTCAAATACAGTATTTCCTGGGTAATTGTTTGAAAATGGAGTAAGCTTTTGATATTTAAATGCCATTTACTATTTTAGTTATTTTGGTTAAGATACAAAATATTATAAAGAATTTTAATTTTTGATAATTGGTAATAATACAAAAGATTAATTGGCTTCTTTATCTAATATAATAAATTAATTAATATTGATTAATTCCAATACTTAATATCTTTAAATGCCAATTTAATTCTTAGCGACACTTGTAAGCAACCTAATTCCTTGCTGCAAGCATTAACTCTATTTTTATTATAAAAAATTATGGGAAAGCGATTGAAATTCTAAATGATAATATGAGTGTCTATTTTAAAATTCTAATATAGAATACATATGTTAAACTATTAGATTGGATAAAATAAATATTGAATGTCAACAATATTATTTAATTAATGTTAGATTAGCTTCATTATTATTATTTAACTAGAAATAATAAACTAATAGAGCTAATTTTAAAACATTTTAAAGCATTTATTAAAATTAAAATATTTAAAATTAAAAGGAATTATGAGTCATAAGAATAGACGACTACAAAACTGACATGAATTTATATAGAAAAGTAAGTAAAATCTATTTACTTAAACCTATATAATTAAGGTTAATTAATATTCTTTCAATTTGAAATATTATTAAAATAAGTTAATTCTATATAATTATTAATAATTTTATATTTTTGATCTCTTTGTTGCCTTATCACTCAGCCTTGAGAGTAACTTTAGGCTTACCCTTGTTAAGCTTATCTAAAAGAACACATGCTTTACATATTTCATTTGAAGAAACAAAACCACATTGGGTGCATTTCATCTTCTTAGGAAGTCTAACATTCACGTTAATTGCAATTTATTCAGCAGAATGAATAATATCAACAATTGTGCTAGGTCTAACTTTTTCAATGTCCTTGATTAATTCTCTAACATGTCCTCTGTAGGCATTAGGAGAATAGATACACTCAGTGGAGAAATAAACTAACTTTTTATGGTATGCATATAATACAATTTCCTTTTCATATGTATATTTAAATGGCTTAATTCTAGGAATATGATCATCATCATCTCCGCCATCTGAACCAGTTGTAATTTAAACCTTTTTTATAAATTAATTTTGATTAATTTAAGAATGTTTTGATATCTTTAATAAACTAAAGGATTTGATTTAATTTAATTACACATCTACCAAGTCTAAAGAAATCTCCTCTTGCAATATTCATTAAGATAGTTTCAGCAATATCATCAGCATTATGACCAGTTAAAATCTTATCACATTTTAACATTTAAGCACCTATTTTTATAATATAATTATTGTAGTTTAGAAGTTTATTAAACTTATTAATTTTATCAGCTTAATCTATAATTAAAATTGCATTTAATAGCTGGTATTAATCTAATAAAGCGATTTAACAATTTGTTTCTTTCTTTATCAATCCTTTCAATATATATTAAATTTACCTCTATCCAAAGCCTATCTTCTGAAAACACCACAATATGTGCAATTATTATTTAAACCTATATGCTTGACGATTTCATCCATTGTCCAGCCATATAAATCCTTGTAACTTAAAATCTTTAATTATAAACCATAAGTATGTTGATTATCCTTGACTGTTTCTAAGGAATCATCTCTATATCCAGTAATACCTTCATCAATACTTAAAAGGATTAATTCAAGACCGTAATCGTATTTCTTATTCAAATGGCTCATTACATGTATCAATACAGTACTGTCCTTACCACCGCTGGCACCCATTGCAATTCTTTCACCCTTTATTATTTTATTAATTATTCTAATTAACTTTCAATCCTTAATTTTCTAATTTGATCGCAAAATCATATTAAATAATTATGGAAATGCAATTTTTACTCTCTTGAATAAGTTATTCGATATAATTGTGTAATGAATTTCTTCTTCGAATGCTGTGAAGAAACATTCTTAACAAATGAGCTTTCCTGTCTTAGGTCTAACAATAAATGCTCTCTTATCTTTACAAGTTTCGCAGTACTTAACCATTGTAGCTTACTAGTTATTTTGATTGATTGATTCGCTATTATTTTATCAGTATTTATGATTTTGACTATCAATTAAATTCTTGAAATAATGAATGTATGTATATGTTAATGATTATAGGATGTGAGGTTTTATGAGATTTACAATTTAATCAATTACTTATTATTATAATTAATTCTTCTTCTACATAAATCTAACAAAATTTGTTTGATAGATACTTTTATCCTTCAAATTATAAATGTTCATTCTAATTAATAGACTCTTTTCACTTCTGAACATTTTGGTAAATTTCTTATTTTAATGTTACTGGAAGGTAAAGGTAATACAATAGTGATTGATTGAACTCTTTATTCTATTTTATTCAAATTTCTCTTATTTTTAAATTATTAATTCGCCATAATCACTTATATTCTTACAAATTTCTAAGATAAAAAATAAAGATAAAATTTCTAACAAAAAATAAAAGTGAAAAATGTTTAAAAACTTACCTTTAATAAAATATTTGGGATTTAATAAACCTAGAATATTAGGGTAAACAAACAGTTATTCAGTGTGAATGAAAATACTTAAAATAAATTAAACTAATATATAGTTTATGAGTAAAGGTCTATAGGTGAATGTAAAAATGATTATTAATAATTAAAAGAAGAAAGATAGTTAATTGATATGAAAATAGATAGATAACAATAAGATTGTATAGTTTTTATTTATTAGATTATTATTATTTTTATTCAATTACAATAATAATTATTTTATAGATTACATTTTTTAGTTTATTTTAATAATGGTTAAAGTACTGTATTTTTCAATAAACATCTAAATCTTTGTTTTAAGCAAGTAATTTCATTTCATCATAGAATTCATTACCATGAGAAGTAACGAGTTTATAGAAATAGCCGCTTTTATTATCTAGAAGATTAAGAGGATTATCGATTTCCTTGAGATTACCAAGCTCTAAGACTATGATTCTGTCATATTGGATAATTGTTTTTAATCTATGAGCAATTGTAACAACAGTTGTCTAATATTTTTAAAATAATTAAATTTAGATTAATTAACGTTAAATCGTAGTTTATGTATTTACTTGAGTAAGTTCTTTTTTGATCATATTTTAGATGAGTCTGTCAGTCATTTCATCAATACTAGCTGTGGCTTCATCCATCAATAGTACTTTGGGTTTTTTCTATTTTTGATTTAAAATTAATAAGAATACATTTAATTTTTATAATTTTTTAGTTTACGATGATAGCTCTAGCAATACATATAAGTTATCTTTAACCGAGAGAGAAGTTAGCACCACCACCTTCAACTTTAATATCTAATTTCTTATTCATGATTTATTCCATTTAGAAATTAGGGTTGTTTGAAAGTGAACCATTTTGGTTGGGTTTTTCTTTGGATTCCTTTTCTAATTATTTTTCAAGTATAGTATCAAGTTATCCCCAGATTTCAACTTTTTGTAAAACATCAGCAATTTCTTGGTTTGAATGTTTGCCATAAGGATCAATATTTGATTTAATTGTTCCTGTGAACAACAAAGGATCTTGAGGGATAATTGTTACCTTTTCTCTCAATTCATGTAAACCAATATCTCTAATATTTTCACCATCAAGTGTAATTTTACCAAGATCATTCTTTTATAACAAAATAGTAAAATTTAATAAAGTCTTAAAAAATTTGAAAAATTTATTTTACATTAGTATCTTAAACTAATTCGAGAATTCTCATCAAACCAAGAGTGAGAGTTGATTTACCACTACCAGTTCTACCAACAACACCAATCTTTTCATGATTTTTAATGTTGAAAGAGATACCATTAATTACAGTGGGTAATTCTTCTCTGTATTTATAGGTAATGTTATCCAATTGATATTAAGCTTAGTTTGGCCAGTTCTTAGGAGCTGGCTTATCTCTCCAGCTATTTTCTTGGGGATTCTTTTCAATATATTAAAGCATTCTAACGACTGCATTCATACCACTTTCAGTATCGGCAATTAACTTAAGAGTGAAGGACAAAATGGTGGAAATTTAGAAACTCCATGAGAGTGCCAAACCAATTAAAGAAGAATTACTTTGATAATTGAATTCTCTACTGAGAACACCAAAGTAAGCAGTACCACTAATAATAATCAAAGCAAAGAAATCTGTAATAACTGAAATCCATCTGTTAGTATAGTTCATATTGGTATAACTGACAATATAATCTCTTTCACTATTTAAAATAGATAATAATATTAATTAAACTATTTTTCATTCATTATAAATATCTTTAATTACTTTAAAAGCATTTTTTAGACGAATTCTTTTTCTTTACCAAAAGCTCTAATGACGTACAGACCATTAATAGATTCTTAGAAGTGAGAGATGACAGGGGCTCTAGTATTAGCTTCGATTCTCTTAATTTCTCTTGCTGAAATGAGATAATACCTGATTATTGATTTTAGTAAAATAATAAAAATATGAAATAAATATTAAAAAAAAATTACCCAATAATCTTAATATAAATGATGAAGGCGATTAAGAAGACGGCAAAGAAGAGAGGAAGAATTACACCAATCATAATACAAGTAGCAATCAATTGAACTATATTAGTCAAAGCAAATTGCATATTCCATGGAAGTGTGCTATCTAAATCATCTTGATCCTTGCTTGTTCTAGCAACAATTCTACCAGTTGGAGTAATATCGAACCACCATAGAGGAGTATGCAATAATTTATTTAACAATTCCTTTTAGAAATTTTGAGAACTCTTCAAACTGAAAATACCGAAGGAGTAACCTCTCAAGAAAATGAATAAACCAGAGAAAACACTTAAAACAGCATAAATACCGATATAACCACCAGTTTACAAGTCATAAGCATCAGAACTCCATTAACCAATCCACCTATAACATAATATTTAAATAATTTAATAAAATATTTTGAGATAAGAAATTATTATTACCAATCGGCAAGCATTTTGAAACCTTAAGCTGAAAGGAAACAGATAAACATCATAATAGTGTTGGCAACACCAGAGAAGTTTATGTATTTTTTGTAGACATAACCAGGAACTGCACCAGTTGCTCTTTCTTCCTTTTGAACCATTTTACCAGCATCAACCTTCTTTTAAACTTATTTCTTTTCCTCTTCAATCTTTTATTTCTCCATCTAACTCTTATCTTCAGTAAGTCTTCTTCTAACTTTATTGGTTTCACTGATCATATCGGTTTGTCTCCTCTTTTATTCTAAACCTTCAGCTAATATTATATTTAAAATTAATTTAAATTAAAATATTGACTATTAAATTAATTTACCTGAGGGCAAATCAGGGTCTTCATAAAATGATTTATTTTCATCAATCTATTTATTTATAGCATCACCTTCTTTATCTTATCCATCTTCATTTTCTTCGAAGTCAAGGTTAATATCCTCTTTCTATGAAGATTTTCTCTTTTCTCTCATTGATTTTTCCTCTTCTTCCTTCTTTTATTATTCTAGTTGATTTAATCTGATATATTCTCTACCATTCTTCTTTAAATATTCATGAGAACCTTATTCAACGATCTCACCTTCTTTCATGACAACAACTATATATTGAAAAGGCAATTTTAGATATTGAAGGCTATGGTAAATATAAAAAATTACTTCTCTAAACTTCAGGCATATAATGGAGAGCGTGAGTAACAAAGATAACAGTTTTATTCTTGAGAGATCCTTTCAAGACCTATTCAAAAACATTCTTACCAACATGGGCATCTAAAGCACTTAAACAATCATCAATAAGATAAATGTCTGCATCAGAATAGAGAGCTCTAGCAATAGCAACTCTTTACTTTTAACCTCCTGAGAGATTAATACCTCTTTCACCAATTTCAGTCATATCACCACCAGGAAGAACTTCACCATTTTCAATTTCTGATCTCAACTAGCATCTATCGATGACATCGTTATATTTAGCTTAATCGAAAGGTGCACTGAATAAAATATTATCTCTTAAAGTAGCATTTTATAACCAAGCCTAATAAATTAATTAATTGACATTATAATTTAAAATTTTTTTTTTAAAATG
This sequence comes from Tetrahymena borealis, assembly GCA_000260095.1. Taxonomy (NCBI): domain Eukaryota; phylum Ciliophora; class Oligohymenophorea; order Hymenostomatida; family Tetrahymenidae; genus Tetrahymena; species Tetrahymena borealis. Next base: position 189,382 of record JH651288.1, on the reverse strand, counting down.
AAATAATTACTGTTTATGGAACATAAGCAACTTTACCCTTAATTTTAACTTAACCAGAATTCTTAGTCATTTCACCAAGAAGAGCGTGAAGCAGACTAGATTTACCAGCAGCTACTTAGCCAACTATAGCAACCATTTCTCCTTGCTTAATTTCAAGATTAACATTCTTTAAAATATTTAAATTCTTAAGAGATAATTCTTCAAGAGGAGTAAGCTTGTTGTAGTCTTCTTCCTTTTAGACTAATTGATCGTTTTATGTAGTTAAAGTTTCATTTTATTAGTAAGAACCAGGAGCTTTACCATTTTAAGGTGCTTTACTATTAGGTGTAGGCTTTCCTTTTCCTTGAGCTGGAGGAGCAGCGGGTGGGCCACCTTGTCTCATGAAAGTTTTACCTTATTCATTGTGAACAGCAGAAGTGAGAGATTCCCATGCAAAATTTCCATCAGTCAAAGAGATAGAACCAACTTATTGATTAGGGTCATCTCTAATTACAATATTATCTTCTCTTTCTTCACTCATTAAATAGAATTCAATTCTTGTCATGGAAGCCTTAGAGTTAAGATAGAACATCAAAACCATTGTGACCATTCTAAGAGGGATTAAAAGTAAGTTGAATAAACTCAAGACCATGAAAGCCTTAGAGGGAGTAAAGTCAGAATATATACCAGCATATAAACCGAAGACAAGGATACTCATTAATAAAGGAGTAACATTCATAGTAACTTCAATAAGACTCTTCAAGATTTAACTCTTCATAAGATTTTCCATTTCACTCTTACGAATGTTAAATATACGTTCACTAACCATTTCTTCCCATGCATAATACTGTTAAATAAATTGTAAATTATATTAATTAAAAATTAAGCTTAAATTTTTCTGATAAAAGAATTCTTAGTGAAACAATTTGATAATTGAATAAATAAAATATCATCGTATCCCACTAGAAATTAGATTTTTTAGTAAAAGAAATTATTCTAAAATTTCTTTTGTAACCAAGAAACTTCTCAGATGTTAATTTATTCAAAATCATATGGAATGAAATTACTCAAGTAAAATTAAAATTTTCTTATTTTACCTTAATAACACGAATACCTTCAAAGAATTCATTGACTGCTTTAGATCTCTTATCTGTGAAAGAGAGTAAAACCTTTCTCAATGCAAAAGCGGCAGTATTAATCTTCTTTTAGATATAAGTACCAATAATAAAGAAAACAGGGGTGATTAAACCAATAGGACCTAATTCTGCTATAATTAAAGCCATACTAACTACAATCATTACAGGAGAAGAGACTAAGAAAGTACCCATCATAATTAACTAGAATACTGATTATGCATCAACTGAGATTAAATTCATAGTTTTACCTAAATTTTATTTTAAACATCATTTATTTCTACTTTATAAAATTAATCTAATTTACCTGTATCAAAATATTTTCTGGTTGATGAAGATACTCTCATAATTTTTGTATAAATAGAACTACTCAATGCATTTAATACTTAGATACCTACATAATTTACTAAATGGAGAGCGTGTTATAGAAGGAATGTTCTAACTAAGTAACATGCAAAAATTAAACTGGCATATAAATAACCCTTCCAATTTTCCTCAGTGCTAGTGGGTTCGAGAAAATCTAAAATTTTATTCAGAAGGATAGGACCTGAAAACTGTTTTAGTTATAAAAAATAATTAGATTTTTTGAGTGTGATTAAAAAATTTGCAAATTAGAGTTGATGTTTGAATAAATTATCTATTTATCTATAACTCAAATAAATTTGTGATTAATGAACTATTAAAAAATTTTGAATTTTTAAAATCTTGATTGATGAGAGATTTAATGTAAATTGCTTTTCTTTATAATTCCTTGGTATGACTTAATAAGAATCTAATTGATAGAAAATTTAACAATAACTCTAAAGTGAAAAATAGAAAAATAAAGGCTGAAAATTTTTCTGGATAAATAACTATAGCGCCTAATTAATTACTTTTCTATTAAAAGAAAAGTTGTAGTATTATAAAGTTAATTAATTTATCTCTTAATTTTAAATTTACCTGTAATACGTTAGAAATGATTGCATATATACAAGCAATAACATAAGTTTTGTAACCCATCATCTTCAATACTTTTTCTACTATTTTTCTTTATTTCATTGTTCTCGATTCAGTTTGAGACCCCTTCTCTCCCTTATCTTTTCTCACAAGCTTTTCTTGTGCTATTCTTTTTACAAATTCAGCTTCTTAATGTAAATCCTCCCTACCGAACTCTCTGATTTGTTAAATTAAATGTTCTTCCATGAAGTTATAAGCATAAATGGGCTATTCTCTAGGTCTAGCATCGAATAAATCATCACCTTTTATTATTTTAATTTCATATTTAATATAAATTTCATTTTTCTATTTTATAATAGTTACTTTATAGATATTTTTTTTCCTTTTCTCTTTTATAACCTTTAGACATAATTCCCTAAGTCCAAAAGAAAGTCAATTTTGAAAACCAGTTAGCATTATCTTCGCAATTCTTATCATATTTCACCTTAGCTTTTGCAAGAAGTTCTTCTTCTGTGAATTTAAAAGTAGGATTTGTATAATCGCTCTTTTTAGGAATAGAATGAGAATTATGTGGATTGTGATTTTTAGCTTCAGATGATGGTATTTCTGCTGTTACTTGAGTAGGAGGACGTAAATCAACCTTAACTTCTCCTTGTTATTGCATAATTATTTTTTTCTTTTATCTAATGTTATGATTGATTTCTTTTTCTAGGATTAAAAAATGGATTTTATTTAGCCTATTCTTCTATTCTTAGGTCTACTATTATTTATTGTTATCTTAATTTTTGCTTGAATAATTATCTTTTGATATTAAAATTGTTTCTTAGTAAACTTAATTGTGTGAATTAAATTATTTAAATATAAAAATAGCTTCCAGACTTTTTCCATGAATATTTTAATTAAAAATGAATGAATTAAATATGTAGATAAACTTTAAATATATGTAAAGATCGTTTCTAGAAATAATTAATGTCTACTTTCATGGCTAAATTTATATCATTTTGATATATATGCTGCTAAACCTGACTCTATTTATTAAAATTAGCTATATTATGGTATTTAAAACTTATAAAATATAAAGAATAATTAAAATATTCTATTTTAAATTATCTTAAGAATAAAAAAAGAATAAGATGATACAGAATTTTGGAATTAGATCATCTAAATGATATCACTTTTATTTATTTAAAATTGTCAAAAAATAATTATTACTAATAGAAGAAACAAAGAAATTCTAAAGAAAGTCTTATGTAAGAAGAGAATTTTTAATATAAGATCCTGGTGTTTACCGAAAGTCTTAGAGCATCTATATTAACAATATGAATCTTTTAAAGACTTTAAAATCGATTTGCGCAAATAAATTTAGCTTGGACTAATTTTAGAAAATATTTCATAGAACCAAATTTTTTAAACAATAAAATATTCTCCTTACATTATTATATTGATATGTTCATTTTCCATCTTTCATATTTACTTTTCGGATGAAAACAAACTGAGTTATTATTATTATTGTAAACAGATAAAATTTCCAAATTAATTTATAAAATCTTATCAGAATTAAAACTCACACTACATCTCCGAAATAAAGTTTACAATCAGCGCCCTCTATTATTAAATACATTTGAACAATATAGTTTTGAAAAATCCTAAATAGAGCTCAATTGTATGGTTTGAGTTATAATATTTAAAGTAGGTAGAAAAAAGTATAACCCTCGTTTAATTAAATTATAAAAAAAAGTAATAGTATAGAACTTATTTATTTATTTTAATTACAATTATTAACTAACCCTCTTTAAAAAGAAACAAATATTAACCACACTTTAAATTTATGCTTTATTTACTAGGAGATTCTAAATATATAAATTTCTCAAAACAATTTTTAGAGTCTGAGAGAATGTAAACTTATTAGGAATATTAGATTATAATAATATTAAATAAAATAAGAGAGTAATCTAGTACATACATCATTTATATATATTTACATAAAATTCAGAATATAATTTAAATATTATTATTAGTAATATTTATTAGATTAAATAAAGAATTGTTAAATAATTTATTTATTGAAATATTATTTATTATTATTATTATTATTATTATTATTATTATAATACAATTATTGATCCATCTGCCTTCTCATTTAAATTTCAAGAGTTAAGTTTTTTAAGTGGGAGCAGAATGTTTTATTGTGAATTTACTCCTTCAGTTTAAATACTCTCTTTATTGTTCATATGTAGATCTTTCAAGTCATTTACAATTAAATTAGAGCTAATTTCATGATTTTCTTAAGTGTTATCGTTAGCAGTCTTCATTATAGATGTATTCTTCTGATCAATAGATTGAATAGAGAATTTCTATGATCTAGGATTAATATTGTATGATTCATTGATGTGGATAAAGCGACTTTGAGTGTACCTCTTAGCTATGAAATTGTTTGATTTATTCAAGTCTTAATTGAAAGTATAATCTATATTAACTTCTGATTATTGAGTAACTTAGAAATCTTGTTAAGACCCAACATTACCAGGCTGAGCTCCATTCATTTCTAGAGATTTTGCAATATTGGTTTCCATCTCCTTCTTTAATGCTAATTATTTCATTTCTTCTAAAAAGATCAAACCATTTTCTATTACTAAATTTCTGAAGAAACCTGATTATCAAATTGTAATTTAAATTATACTTTGAATAACTGAAGTATTAGAAAAGAATAAATTAATTTAAGATTTTTACTTTATTCTCTATTAAGTAAGTTAATAGGAGTATCAAATTCTTTCATGTGTCCCTTATCAAGCACTAAAATTTTATCATATTGCATGATGGTTTTTAGCCTATGAGCTATTGTAATTACAGTAGCCTGTTTTTTAATTGTAAAAATCCGATTAAAAAAACTTAAAGAGTTTAAAAAGCGAATTTACATTTCTAAGCTCTTACTTAATAAGATTTTATATAACTGCATCAGTCATTTCATCAATGCTTGCTGTGGCTTCATCCATCAAAAGAACCTTGGGTTTTTTCTATTTTTAAATGATTTTAATATTGAGTGTAAACTAAGTGTCAATAAAAAAATTTTACAATTAAAGCTCTTGCTATGCATATTAATTGGCGTTAGCCTAAAGAAAAATTTGACCCACCAGTTTCAACTATTAAATTTAATTTGTTAATGTGATCTTCTTTTATCTCTGAGACATTCATGTTAGTGATTTTAGTTGTCTTCTATCTCGCTAAAGTTGTGGGCTCTCTTTTCTTATCTTACTACTTTTCTAAGATCTTATCAAGTTGATCCCAGATATTTACTTTTTTTAGCATTTCAACTATCATTTAATCAGAAAATTAATTAAAGGGATCTATATTTGATCTAAGAGAACCAGAAAACAAGATGGGATCTTAAGGAATGATAGTTACCTTCTATCTCAATTCATGGAGACCAATCTCTCTAATATCCTATCCATCAAGTATAACCTTTCCAATTTCATTCTATTATTATTATAAAATAGGATAATTAAAACTAATTATTATTATACTGAAAAATATTACATTTTAATCAAAAGTGATTTCTAATATTCTTAAAATTCCAAGAGTGAGAGTAGACTTACCACAACCAGTTCTACCAACAACTCCTATTTCAATTTATTATATTTTTAATACTGGTTATAAAAATTATTCAAATATTACCGATCTTTTAAGCTTTTTCAAACTTTACTGATAAATTATTTACTATCTATGGCAACTCAGGTCTATACTTTAAGGAAACATTTTCAAATTAAATTTCCCCATTAGAAGGCCAGTTAGGTGGTGCTTTCTAGTCGTCCCAGCTGCTTTCTTATGGATTTTTATCAATTAAAGTTAGAATACGAACCAAAGAATTCATATTTGATTCTGTATCAGCCAATAATTTTAGAGTAAAACTTATAATTTAAGATATTTAGAAACTAGATGATAGGGCTAAACCAATCAAAGAGACATCTGAAATAATATTAAAAGACCTACTTAGAACACTAAAATAGGCACACACTGCTACTATAAATAGACCCATTAAATCAGTAACAACTGAAACCCATCTATTGCATTGGTTTTGGTTAATAAAACTGACAATATAATCTCTTTATCTACAAAAAAATTAGAAGTAAATTAGATTTTATTTTAATATATAGAATTTTATTTTACTTTGATAACATCTTATTCAAAAAGTTTTTTTATTTCTAGAATGCGCGAATAACTGTGATACCATTAGTAGTTTCTTAGAAATGGGATATAACTGGAGCACGAGTGCTAGCTTCTATCTTTTTAATTTCTCTGGCAGTGATTAAATAGAATCTATTAATGATAACAGCATAAAAATTTAATTTTTTAAATTCCTTAAGTATTTTAATTTTACCTAATGATGATAGAATAAACATAAAAGCAAATGACACCAAGAGCAATGAAATGAGGGAAAATAATACCAATTGTAATAATAACAGTAAAAAGTTAGAAGATGTTTGTTAAAGCGAACTTCATATTCCAAGGTAGTGTGCTTTAATTTTTATGATAAATTTATGTTAATATAATTCTAATTATAATTACAAGATTTACCTGTCCATATCATCTTAATCTTTAGTAGTTCTTGAGATGATTTTACCAATAGGAGTAATATCATACCACCACTGAGGTGTATGTAGCAATTTACTAATTAAATCCCTTTAAAATGTATTTGCACTATTGATTGTGAACACACCAAAAGTAAAACCTCTCAAATAAATAAATATGGCTTATAAAGCACCAAAGACAAAGTACATTATAATGTAAAATAAATTGGTTTCATCATAAAAGTCACTACTCCATTAACCAATCCACCTAAAATATATTTTTCAATTGTTATTAAAAGCTATTTCTGTATGTAAATTATTACCAATCTGATATGATTTTAAATCCTTAAGCAAGGAAGAAAGCCATCAACATATTGAATGTAGCACAACGACCGCCCGAAGTGATATATCTTTTATAAACAGAATAGGGTACACCACCTATTAATTAATAAAAGATTTTAAATAAAAATGTATCTTTTTATAATTATTAAAATCCTACTATCTTCAAATTTCTTTTATTCTTCTAAGTGGGAGAGATTTAGAGTTGCTCTTCTTTTAGTTTCTGATCTCTTTAACTAAGCAAACTTACTCTTTCTTCGATTAGGTGTTAGCGATGATTTACTACTTTATCTAGAAAATTGATGAGATTTTCTACGAGAAATGATACTTTTTCTTTCTTCATGGATAGTAATACCTCTGATTCTTTGATCAGTAAAATTAACTAATTATTTTTTAAAAGATATTTAAAATTTTACATAAATATTAAGTAATATTCTTACAATCTTAAATATGTTCACTATTATCATTAACTTAATCTCTAGCTCTTCTTTCCCTTCTTTGTAAGGAAACTCTTTCTTATTAAAAATCTACAGAACCACTCTCTGAGAGGGAAACATTTTTAGAATGTTATTAAATTTATTCTCCTTCACTTAAATCACTTCCTTCACTTAAAGAACCTGAATCTCCACTTAAATTACTGTCATAGTCTGAATCATCGTCGTCATCATCATCTTCATCATCCTAAGCTACTCCATCTTCCTTATCAACTAAAGTCAATTTTTGATATTCCAAACAATGTTTTTTTAAATTTTCATGAGTCCCAATGCTAACAACTTCACCTTCTTTAAGGACAACAACTATTTTATAAAGAGCAATATAAAAATGAAATTTTTTAATATAATATTGCTATTAATTTACTTTTTTTCACATCTTCTATAAAATGAAGAGCATGAGTAACAAAAATTATAGTTTTTCCATCAAGTTCTCCCATTAAGACTTCATAAAAGATGAGTTTACTGACTTGAGCATCAAGGGCACTCAAACAATCATCAATCAAATAAATATCTGAATCAGCGTAAACAGCACGTGCTATACCAATTCTCTATCTTTAACCTCCAGACAAGTTTACTCCTCTTTCTCCTATTTCTGTTAGATCTCCTTGAGGGAATACCTACAGAAATTAAATTATTTAAAATATTTATTATTTAAAATTAATGTTTTTTACTTCTTAATTATTGAGATCTGCTTTCAGCTAACATTTGTCTAAAATTCTTTGATATTTTTCCTCATCAAAAGGTTAACCAAATGTAATATTATCTCTAAGAGTTGCATTTTATAACCAAGCCTTTTTAAAAAGATTATTAATAATTATTAATTAATTTTATTATAATCAATTATTTTATTTCAAGTTAGTCTTAATCAATTTACTGATTATGGTACATAAGCAATAGAACCATTTATTTTAACTGTTCCAGAAGTATTCATCATTTCTCCCAAAATAGCCAATAGCAAACTACTTTTACCAGAAGCAACTTATCCAACAATAGCCACTATTTCACCCTATTCTACTTTTAAAGAAATATTCTTTAAGATACCTAAATCTCTCATACACATTTATTCGATAGCCGAGAGTTAAAATAGTTTTTAATTCTCTAATTAAATTGCTTATAAAGGTAGAATTTAATTCTTTTTGCTTGGATCAAGTTTTGTTGGAGAAACAAAAGTGCTAACTTACTTAGTATCATTTTTACTAACAGTTTAACTTTTCTACTCTGTTCTTCTATTGAATTTGCTAAAATTGTTATGAACAGCTGATTTTAGAGAATCCCATGAGAAAGTTGCATTCTAAAGGACAATCTCCCCTACATCTAAATTATCATAATCATATCTATCTGAGTTAACTTCTTGCTCTTCAGCCATAAAGAACTCACTAATTCTTGCAATAGAAGTGGTAGCATTTTATTACAAAAGAAGTACAATAACTATCATTTTTAAAGGGTTCAATAATAAATTTAATAAACTAATAACTGTATAGGCTTTAGCAGGTTCTAAATCACCATAAAGACCAGCATATAAACCAAAAATAAATAAACTAATAACTATAGGAGTAGAATTCATAATAACTTCTACAACAGTTTTAATAATTTAATTCTTAAGCAAATTAGATGTTTCAGTAGCTCTGATATCTAAAATTCTTTTACTAATCATATCTTCCCATCCGTAAAACTATTATTATTATTATACAGTAAAAATTAAATTAGGATTTTTTAGAAATAATATTTACCTTAATAACACGTATATTCTCAAAAAATTCATTTAATTATTTAGAACGTTTATCTGTCCATTAAAGAATAAGTCTTCTTAGCTTAAATGCTTTAGCATTAACTATTTTTTAGAGATATGCACCAATTATAAAGAAAAACGGGGTGGCAATACCTATAATGCCTAATTCATAAATAATAAAACCAACACTAACCAATACCATAATTGGAGCAGTTATCATATTTTAAGCCATCATTACATAACCAAATATTGATTAGGAATCTACTGTTACTAAATTCATTGTTTTACCTATTTATTAAAAATTTAAATCATTATTTTTTTAAACTCCAATTCAAATTATTTATATCTTCTTATATTTTATCAATAAAATAAATTTAATAAATTTATTTTTTATGATTTAAAAATGTTTAGATATCTAATATCTAATACCCTAAATTAGATCACATTCATCCCTTTCAAACTCACATTTAATTTTTACACTTTCAAAAATTATTTATTTCATTTATTAATTTAAAACAAATTTAAGAACCCTAAAAAAGTAAAGAGCTTACAGTATTATTTAATATAATATAGAATAAATGTTAAATAATCTTACCAGAATCATAATATTTTTTAGAAGAAGAAGATAATTTAAGTATTTTATTGTAAATAGAGGTATTGAGAGCATTTAGTACTTTAATTCCTACTCTGTTTGTAAGATGAAGAGAATGCTAAAGCAAGAAGACTCTTAAAAAATAACCAACAAAAATTAGGGAAGCATACATATAACCATACCATTCCTCTTAGTCGGGAGATTTCAGAAATTTAATAATGTAATTAAGTAGAATCGGACCAACAAACTATATTAAAAGATTAAATAATAATTAAGATTGAGAAATGATTGCAATTTATTTTGTTTTGAAATTAGTTTAAATTAATTCAATCTGATAATATATGGTAACAAATTAGAATTTAAATTTCATTTTCTAATTTTCTAGCACAGTTATTTAATGAGAATTGGTTGATATCCTCATTTTAAATAAATTTTTATAATTTTTTCTATTTCAATCTTAATTAAAAAATTAAGATTAATAAAGTAATCCTAAAATTGTTGAATCTCTCTCTCATTTTACTTTTAAAATAGATTAAAGCTATTTTGCTATTTTACCATAAATTAACTGATTTGAGAATATATTTATTTACACAATATCAATTATGAAAATTATTTGTAACAAAAGAATCAAGTACCTAGCAAAGATTACCAAGTATGGAGAGAACAGTAGCTAGTATATATTCCTTTGAATTCATTTCCTTTACAGCTTCATATAACATATTATCTAACTTTTTCTTTTCATTTACTTACTCCTTATCAGTTTTTACATTATTTGCTTAATTGAATGTTCTGTCATTTTTACTTTAAGCAATTTTCCTTACAAAATCTACTTTAGATTGAAGGTACTTATCACTTGCATGAGATATGTTATCATTAAAGTTTTTTTACATAAATTCAAAAGCATATTCAGGAGTCTCCTCATTAATGCAATCGAATAAATCGCCAGCTATTTTTTAATAATAAAATTTTAAAACATATAAAAATTGATCATTTTTTCAATTTAATTAAAAGCAAAATAAGTTTTAATTTCTTAAAATTTGCTTAAATAAACCATTTTTTATGCTTTATCAATCTAAAAAGTTCTTGTATATTAGGTAAAAATGACTAATAAAAGATTATAAATGATTACCTTAAAGATTTCTCATTTCCTTAAAGGACTTTCTACCAATTTTTAAGATTTCGATAGTCCATGCAAAAGTCATTTTGGAAAAGAAAGACGCTGATGATTCTTTATTTTATTAGTACTTTTAGCTTTAAAATTTAAAGCCATTCATTCTCTATTCAAGACCCTTCTTAGAATACTGACTATTCATTTTCATGGGTCTATTGGTATTGAACCCACTTATCTCCTAATCCTGATGAAAATTAGAATGTTAAACTGATCCTCTTCTATTATTAGGGGTACTATCATTACTAGGACCTATTTTAGAATCAAATCCACTTTGCTTTTTGAGTACTTGTGCTAACATATTCTCAGCGCTTTATAAAAAAAAGATTGTATTATTTCTATTAAAGTTAATTACTCTAAAAATTTTTAAGAATCTAATTATATACATTTGATGTTAATTCTTTGTAAAATTCGTCTATGTTGTCTATTAATTACTGAAAGAATTCATAATATATTTTTACTCGATTTGATAGTTATACTTTGATTAATGTTAATTTTTTTAATTTTATCAAATTTTTAGAAGATTTTTCATTATTAAGTAGTTCTTCAAATACTAATTACCTACCAATGCTTTGATTTTATCATTAGCACAAATACCAAATACTTGCTCTTTTGATTTGCCTTACTTACTCTTTATCCTTTTAAAATCCTTTTTATCAAATGCTTACCTTTTAATAATATTTTGATTTTAGCAATCTAAGTTAAAATAACTTATAATAAGTTAAGCATAAAAGTGCAATAATAAATAAATAAATTTAAATATGGTAGGGTTAAAAAAAGTATTTAGATTAGATTCAGATTATATAAAACTAATCGCTTAGGAAGAAATCTAATTTCTTTATGTGGTGTTTGATTTGAATCAAAATTAAGAATTGATATTTAAAATAATCTCTTTAAATATTTAAAATCCGCATATGAATCAGTTAGTAGAGAAAAAGAAAACAAAAAGCTTTGAAGTGGAAAGAACAATAACATACAAGCAGTTTTTTCGATCTGTAACAAATAAAATTTACTTCTTTTTAATTAAAATAATAGAAAAATATGATAAATGTAAATATATAAGCAATTTTTATTTCTTGTTTTAATTTGTTTTGAAAAAAGTATACAATTTTAAAAATTGTATTTTTCTCATAAGTTATGAAACATTTTCCCACACACTCAGAAACCTTAATTGAGTTACTAACCAACTTTAATTAAATTTTTTATAGAAACAAATTAATATATTAATTTACTCCTCTTTCTTATTTCAAGCAATAATAAAGACAAACACTTTAAAACTTGTAAGCTAATTCAATTGAAGACAAATTTACTCCAATTTAATTCTTAGAAACTAATAAATAATTGTATTCACTGATTATTTTAATAAAATAAAGACTTTAATTTTAGATCTTTTTTCTGAAACAAATTAGCTATTGTTATTCTATGGCAATTCTTCCTCATTCTAAAGGTCCTTCCTCTCTTCCCTTTCTCTTATTTTATTTATATTTTGTGTAGATACTTTTAGTATAACTTTAACACATTTTATAAGTTATTATTAGGAAAGTAACCTTTGAAGTCCTTTTATCTGTCTAAATCTAATTAAATAAATTATTCTGTAGAAAAAAGCATATCTTAACCTTTTTACCCTTAATTATCATTAAATCCATCAATATTTAAATTTTGCACATCCATTTGCAGCACAGCCTAATCTAAACTAGTTTTTGACTGTTTTGGACTGACATTTAAATCTGGCCTTCTAACTTTAAATTCTTTACTATTTAATGAAATATTGTCTCTACTTTCTCTCTTCAATTGTACTTAATTATACTTTTGCTAAATTAGAGAAACCATTAATGATGGCTTTTTAAAAGATTATTATTGTATTTATGGTATGTGTTTTGAAGAAAAATGGCCTTAGCTATGCCTATTTATCTATTGTAACTAATCATTCTATTAAATACTACTTTAACTATTTTAAACCTATTAATCTTAAAATTCACTTTATAATTATTATATCCCACTATTTTATTTCAAAGAGTTTGATTTCAAGAAGTTAAAGTTATTGGTATTCTATTAATTTTAATGTAAGCTACTCTCTTACTAATCGGTTTAATTTAATGATTTATTATGGAACCCAAATGAATTTGTTTTTTAAAATAGCTTTTATTCCAATTCTTTTGCCTTTGCTCTTATTAGCAAGAAATCTTATTAAGAAGATAGATAAGTTGAATAGCTATGATCATCTTCATCGTTTTGTTTGTTTGATTTTTGAATTGTAGAACTTAAAGTTTAAGTACTAGCTAATTTACACTTTGAATTTTCTATATCTATCCTATTATTTTTGCTTTTACTTACTATTTCTTTATTAGATTCAACCTCTGAACCGCTAGACTCATTTTCGCATTCAACTACTACCTCTTAAGCATTGTACTAATTGATAGATTTATCTGCTCCTTAAGGAAAGGAGTTATTCTTTATATTGCAATTTTAATTATTATTATTTTCATTAGATAATAGGGAAGGTTCTTAGTAAGAAGCGTCATCAACTATTTTATCTATTTACTCTATATTATACTCTTAGAAATACTCAGGTGAAATATCATTCTCATCTTCATCTGTTAGTACTAACTAGTTATCTGCATAACGAAATTAAGGTACTGACAGATAAAAATAGAAATCGTTCGAGTTCATTATCTCTTGCTCATCTTATGATTCTATGTCATGCAAATCGCCTTATACTTCATTTGCATATTACCAACGAATTTCTCGTAGTACTTTTCTGGTGTTTTAATTTTTAGATTATTAACATATTTTGATTATTTGGATATTAATTACATAAAAATAAAGCTATCAACAAATTTAAAGAAATTTATAGTGTAAAGCTTAAAATTAATCATTTGTAAAAATTTACCTTACAAATTTATTTTTTGATAAAGTATTAAATTTTTTGATGCAACTTCTATCCATCTTTTCTCTTTTTTATAAGATATTTCTATTATAGCGGAATATACTTAAAAGTGGAGCTCTCCTCTTATCATAAAAAGGACACTTTAGAACATAATGCCCAAATCTATGGCAGCTAAAACAAATTTAATCATAATATCTATTGTATATGATTAGATTATCTCTAAGTCTGCAAAAATTTTCCTGAAAATTAATTAAATTACTACTAAGTCATTAATACTGAATATTAAAGTTAGTTATAGAAGTATCTAAAATTAATCAATTTATGGCATGAAATAAAACATAAAGATATGAAATTTACATAATCTTTAGGGTATTGTTTTAGAACACTCAAGAAGTCATTTCTATTGCAGTAAACTAATTGCGATATTCCAGAACTAATTGCTCCCACTTCTTCTGAATGATATGTAAAGAAACTTTAGTTACCCAAAACATCACCTGTCTGAGAGGGAAAAAATGGTTAATTTAAATGTTAATGGATGAATTAATTACTTTTGCTACTCCAATAACTCTTCTCTCATTGTTTATATCTTAAATAATGTGCACCTCTCCATTAAATAGGAAGTAAATATTTTCATTTTATGAATTCTATGAAAAAATACAATCCCCTGGCTAAACTATGAGCTCTTTCATAAACACACAAAACTAATCTCTAGCCTCTTAAGAAAAATTCAAATTAAATAATTTGTAATTCGAGAGTATTTTTCCAAAAAATTCTTTTTTGAATTCGGTTTATACAATTTATGATAAAGATAACAGAATTTCTTCTCCTCTTTTATGTTTATTTGCTTTCGATACATTTTTATATTCCATAGTCTTCAGGATTTAAAGCTGTACTTTTTTACTAATTTATCTGTTTCTTAGATAAATATTTATATCAAATTTCTATTATCTTTTAAATTAATTTTATAAATTAAATTATTTTTCCTTTAATAAATAAACATACTTATAATCACTTTCTCTTTTTGATATTTCTTAAAATATGCCTCCTATTTTATCAATAAATTGAGTATTAATATTCATTTCTATACCTAATATCCTCTTTAATTTATAACATTTAAAACAGTATTTTTTATTGATCATTTTCAAAAGATGATAATCTTAAAATAATTAAAAGAGTACTTTAGTGGTATTTGATTAATGAGGTTTTATGATAATTTATGTTAAAAATAAAATTAATTACTATATACCTATAGTATTCATAGAGTATCCAAAGAGACCACAACTAATGACAGTAATAACAATAACATAAATCTTTTCCTTATGAGAAATAGGGGTGATATCACCATAGCCAACAGTTATCATAGTGATGAAAGCAAAATAGATGCTATTTAAATATCTGGATTAAACATCATCATTTGCAAATGAAAAGAAATTTAACCAAGTTTAATTATTTCCGTTTTAAATATCCCACTGAGCTGTAAAATGAAATCCACAGCCAACAAAATGAGCCATTGAAACTATTAAAAGAATTAACTTAGTTAATTCATATTAAGTATTAAATCTTTGTTATAATTGAAAGTGTTCATCAATCATACCAATTAATTTTGGCAGTTAAAATATTCTGACCATGCAAATCCATTAGATTAGTTAATAATTGTCAAATGTAATTACTAAACTTAGTGTGGTAATAGAATTTAAAAATAATCTAAATTTTACATAATTTGACCATATTTTACTAATTTCTATAACCAGTACACCCTTTTCATAATAGGCAATAAAAAAATTTATGAAAATATCAATTATAAAAATAGATTTTGGGAATATTTCAAGTACAATATTCTCAAATGATAATTTTTAAAATTGAAGGAAGAAGGAAGTTTTCAAAGGAATTAGAAAAATGGAGATAGCTATGCTTATCATCAATAAAAAGTTCCAAATTAATGCTATATTATCACTAGGCTCGATGATCCTAATTTTTTTCTTTAAATTAGTTAAATTCATATCGAAATCACTTAAAAAAAAATAAGAAATATCTCCAATAGCTTTGATGTGAAACTAATTAACATTATTAAAGTTCTTGTAATAGATATGATCAATCATGCATTTAGAAAATTTCTTTACTCTTTTCATGATACCAACAAAACGCCATTATAAATCAGCTCCAGTTAATCCTTTATCATTTATATAAAATATAGGAGAAACTAATTATACTGGAGTGCTTGGCTCAGATGATAAATTATTATTGCTCTTTAAATCCTATAAAGAAGAAGTAGGTTATTAATTTAAATAGGGGCTTCTATCAGCTTATTTGGTAGGAGAAAGAGTCTCTCCACCTTATTATGCTATCATACTTAGTTTCAACTTTTAATTTATTAAAAATTTAGATTTTCTCCTTTATGAGTACTATTCAACATTACCCTCTTCAAACACATTATTCCTATTATATGTGTTAGATCTATTAGAAGATCTTGAAGGTGTAAGTGATTCAATATCATCTCCACTATTTTGTTTTATTAAATTTGTTTAAGGTGAACCATCATTTAGTGTCCTCTATCTACATTAGTTTCTATTTTTATTGTTACTTTATTAGCAAGCATCTGAGAATCTTCTATTATTTCTACTTATTTTTCTTCTACTAGTTTCTACGACTTAATCATTATTAAAATCATTAAATTGATCACTTTCTAACATTCTATTTGAGCTATCTAAACTGAACTCATTAGTGTATTTATCTATTTTACTGGAATTATCTATTTTTTATGAAGTTTATGTTTTTCTCTTTGTCTATTCAGTTTAAGTATCATTTTCAAAAGTAAAAGTAAACTCATTTTCTTTCTCTTCATCTAATCCCTACTTTTAAATTTATTTTCTTTCATCAGAAGCTTATCCTACTTCAAAAAGCATTCTCCTTTTAACAACTCCAGCACATTCTATATTATAATCACCAGATTTTTACATAACCATACT
Organism: Tetrahymena borealis; assembly: GCA_000260095.1. Classification (NCBI taxonomy): domain Eukaryota; phylum Ciliophora; class Oligohymenophorea; order Hymenostomatida; family Tetrahymenidae; genus Tetrahymena; species Tetrahymena borealis. Next base: position 172,594 of record JH651288.1, on the reverse strand, counting down.
CTCTTACTTAATAGTTTTACTACTCGAAGTTGATCTTCTAAATAATGTTATGTTCTTTTAGTCTTATTAGGATTAATCTATTCTACTTTACTTCCTACTAGATTAAATACAATTAGAATTAAATCTTCTTTATATGCTTTTATTTTCATCAGAAGAGTAGTTTCGATTATCCTCCTCTAAGGTATCACTGTTGTGATCTCCTATATCGTTAATCTAATCATTTGATTTATTAAATATCTATGATACATTTGATTGTGATAACAATCCAGATAAATTATGTTAGTCTTAATAATAGTAATTCTTATTTTTCATATTCTCACTCTCATTATTTAAATCATAACAATTCTATTATTCTTTTTCATTTTCACTTTTTTTACATTCCAATTAAAATGACTATTAATTTATTAAGTTTTTATGGCTCTCTTGTTTTGATTTTTCACTTATTTTATTTTATGAAGATTGATAGTCCATTAAAGACTTAAAGAGGATTGATTGATAACTGATTAAAAATTAATGGGTAATTAAACTATTATTAATATTTTTCAAACACTATTATTTAATTATAAATATTAATATTCCATTCAAATTAAATCAAATACTATAAAAAATTAAATAATTAGAAATCTCATAATTAAAAAAATTACTGATTTCTTTGCATCTATTACTTCTACTTGAATTAGCAAAGTAATAAATTAGATAGAAAAATAGTTTAACTCATTCATACATACTCATACACATACACCACCATTAAATAAATTTAATATTATATGCATTAAATAATATTCTAACATTATTATTATTAATAACAATTTTAAAACTATTGTATTTTTCAAATATTTAAATAAAAATAATAATAAATTTCTAAACTAAAGAGATAAAATTTAGGAAATAAATACTAATATTTGTTACTTTTGTATTTTTTGGTTGTTTCATTCCTTTAAAAAACAAAATTTTATATGTGTACCAAATAGAGTGTCTAGATTTCTAGATAGGTATGCATTTTAAATAACTTCTAATAGTAACATAAGTTTTAGAAAGGATTATTTATATAACTCTATCAGATAAAAGTGTTAGAAAATATTTATATTTAAACTATTTAAAATATAAAATTATATTTCTAAATAAATTATAAATTCCTTAGTAAAAACTTATTTATTGTTAACTAAAAATTGTTCCAAATTTCATATCTCATATCTTATTATTCTGAAGAACTTAAAAGAATAATAAAGGAAGGATTCCTCTTTTTAGATTGAATTTAAATAAAATAAATAAGTACATAATCAGATCAATAATTTGGCAATATTTGTTGTTTCTATTAATAATATTTACTAATAAATTTATTAATTGTAAACCACTTTAATTTAACAAGAGTCTTTAGATAACTAGTAAGTATTTAATTAAAGATTAATAATTCTTAATTATTTCCCTTAGTAGAACTTTATCCTTTAGTATCCTTTCATCTTTTTTAAGCATAAAAGGTGGGAAGAAATGTAGATTTAAAACGTTTGACTATAAAATAAATTAATTGCAAAAGGCTGGTAAAAATAGACTCATAAATAATATTATTTTTATTTAACCATATGCGTAAAGTTATATTCTTACCTAAACTATTTTTCTAATTAGAAATTAAGAAAAATAGATCTTTCTTATATGGTTGAGTTATAGCTTTAAATAACACAAAAGTGAATCATACAAAGACAGCACTTATTTCCTATAAGTAACACGATATTAAGAAGATAAAATTCTAGTATTTTGCTCCTGTTTCTTTAAAGGAAATCATCCTTCTATTGACCCCCCTATAGCGTGTATTTGACTCTTATTTAATGAGAAAAACAGTAATTATCTTTATCCATATACTAATTAAGCAAAACTTTTATGTAAATATAGATTTAGATATCGGGGTTTCTCTTTTTAAATAACTCTCCTATATTATTTTTTTAAAGAGACATTTTTAGCATTGGGATAATCTTCTTTCTTCTTACAGCTATACAAAAAGTTTTCATATTTTTATTACATGGTATGATATCATTTGCTACTAATGTATTCTTTTTCTGATTATTTTAGCTAAAGATTAAACTTTTTTATGAATTGTATAATTTGGATCCTATTCTACTTCTCATTTTAGGTACATTTTAAATTTTTCATTCTAGTCTCTTGATTTCAATGTTTAAGATTTCTATTTATTCATTTTTTTACTAAAAACAATTAATAAATATTAAGATGAAAGTCAGATGAATTTATTGAAAAATGCTAATACTAAGATATCTTAATTTAGATAATTCAATTTAAAATTTGGATTTTAATATAGTTTTTATTAATTGAATTAAATATAACAATATATTAAATAAATAAAATAATAATTTTTATTCTTCCTCGTTTTGTTCAACTTTGATTATTTTCTAAATATTACAAACAACGAGGAAGCTAAAAATTTATTATTAAATGTATTTAATTTAGTGTTATCTTTAATAAATTAATAAACTGTATTAAGGAAAAAGGTTAATTAAAATAAGGATACTTCGGTTATTATTTGTATGCTTGCTTGCTAGAATAAAAAATTGATAAAAATTAATAATAAATAAATATTTCTTCTTATTATGTATATGTTCATTTTCTATGTCAAATTGCAATTAGAATTTTCATATACTTTCATCCATATCTTTTATTATTTAAAGTAGTTAAAAGAATTAAACACTTTATAGAAGTTATATATACTTTTTTAAATATATATTCATATTTATTTCATCAAGTATTGCTCTAATATAGATTCTAAAAATATTATTATTATTATTTCTACTTTAACGTTTATAAGAAGTATTTAGAATCAAAAATTAAAAAGGGAAATATCAATAAAGAAAGAATCTTTAATTATTGCATTAAATAGTAAAGAAAACTAATTCTAAGTAGAAATAAAAATTATTAATAATTTGCTCAAAAAGTATAACTTAATAAAGAAGATAGAATTAAGAGTAGATCTAAAAATAGATTTAACTCTTTATAGACCTGGTTTATATGTAAAATTTTTTAAAATTTACACTAAATGTTATTAAGTGGCGTATAATAATTATATTAATGTATAATACTTTATAAATATTAGTGATAATTATTTTTTGATGAGGCTAATGAGACAGAAAAGAACATCTGACTCAGTTATAAGTTGAGTAAGTACATTTTTCTTACCAAAATATTAATTATTAAATTTTCGAGTGTATAGATTAAAGGATTTAGAAATGTTTTTCTTCAACTAATTAGTTTTATTTTCTTTTTTTGATTGATTTAAGACATTATTAATTATTATTTACAATTACTAATGAAAATGTGTTAAAATATAAATAGTCATAGGAGATTATGATAATTAATTGATTTCATGAATATTCAATGAGAAAATAGGAGACATTTACAAAAGCCTGTCTTTGATAATGTTCAATTCATAGATACTTTAAAGAAGATTTTATTTTTAACGGCTATTTTTTAAACTAGTAAATACAATTTAATAAGATAAATTAAATCTTTGGTATGATATCAGAAAAGGATTCTAAAAATAAACAATAATCAATGATCATAATTCTTTCTAAATTTATTGATTCTCTAATGCTAAGTTAACAATATAAAATACAAATTGTTAAGCCTCGACTAGTCTAATTTAATAAGAAACAAATTAAAATATTGTATAAACAATTTATTAAAAGATGGAAATGTGTTACCCTAAAGTTTAATAATTAATAACAAAATTTTAAAATAAACATTAAAAGTTTTATTTTTTTAAATTCTAATTTCTAATAGGCAAAGAATAATAATAAAGTATTCTTTAAATATTTTTCACAGTATTTATTTATTTTGTTTTTTTGGAATATTTGATGAATGAGATAGACATTAATAATATGAATACCAAAGAAAAACAAAGTAAATAAATTATTATGAAAAATATTTAATACATTCTCATCTAATAATAAATTGTAAGCAACTAAAATGTAAATTTTAATTTGATTGATTGATAAATAAATACTATGTCTACTACTATGAATTTTGTTTGATGTTTGTTATTCTTATTTTTCTTAAATGAATCTAAACATAAATATTTTAATTTATTTCTTTTTCATTTCTATTATTTATTTACTTTAACCATTATTAAACTTTTTAAACAATTAAAATAATAACTTTATAGGAATAATTTTTCCATAACTTAAAGATTTGAGTAATTTATTAAACAAATCTAATAATTTAAGCTTAAACATAAATATATTATTTCTTGTATAACTTAATTATAAGATATTAAAAATTGTTTATTAATTATAAACTTAATACATTATTTCAATCTAATAATAGTTTTAAATATAAACTGAGTTTCTGTTATTTATAAACTAAAAATCACACCCCACAAAATTTTGTATTTAAAACATAAAAATAATTTCAAATAAAAAAATTAATTTTTAGCAATTATATTAATAATTATTCATTTTAACATATATATTAATATTTATAATATTTTCAAACTAAAAGCAAACTAAAAAATATTAAAATTCTTAATGAAAATAGAACAATCGTTTGAGAGGATGGCGAAGGTGATGGTGAAGGTGAAGGCGAGGGTTTATAAGGATTAACAAGATTAATCTTAATTTTATAACCTTAATGTAATTCAGGATAGATATCAACTTAAATATTTTCAAAAAAGGATTTATTATTTAAAAATTAAACCCCTATGCTATCTGAAATAGATATATTTGTACATCCTCCTATAGAAAAACAAATAAGGAATTAGTTTTAGCTAATTTATTCAGCATAAGTAACTCCTGCTTTATATTATTCATTTATAATTGATGCACTTTATATAAGATATTATTCCTAAATACCACTCTTATTATTATAAAGAACTACAATAAGGCTAACAATATCATTTCCAAAAAGTAAGGTGTATTAATTATTAGAAATACTAGCATTAAAGGATGAAAAAGCATTCCTATAATAGAATAAAGAACCACTAGCTATAATCAATTGATCATTCTTATCCAATTAGAAAGTAATATCATAGATGAAAGAGTTAGCAAACTAAATTCTGAATTAAGTATCAGAATATTAATAGATTGCTGATATAAAATCATTTTTATCTACAATAAAATTGACACTTTGAAGCAAGTCTTAAAGATAATAGTAAGAATATAAGATATTTTTACTATCTTTAGCATTCTATACATTAATTAACCCACCTTTGTAGAATGATAATTTAAGGTTTAAACTATTAATTACATTAAAGCTCTTTACAGATGTAATATCTATGTAATCAAGTTATACTGTTAATTCATCAGATTTATTTTTTTTAATAATTTTGAATTTAGAACTATTTGATGGATTAAATATCCACAAATCAGTTCCAATACTCACTATTCTTCTAAATTAATTGGCATATCTAGAGCTATCAAAGGAATAAGAGCTTTTATCTAGTAGAATTATTTGAGAAATAGCACCAGTTTAATCAGAAGTGAATTAGAGAGAAAATTTGTACATAATTGTTTTGCAAAAAACGTAAATGTTTTCAGTGAAAGAGGGTGATTGATTATTTTAGATTTTAGAAGCTGAATCATCTAAAATAGTAAAGCAGCCCTAACTAAAATCTCCATCAATTTTAAGAAGATTATCGCCAATTATAATAGAATTAGTTTATAATACTGCCTTTAAATTATAGAGTATAGTAAAAATTTATTAATCTTAAACTTCTACATTATTAATTCTATTAATAATCTTAACATCAGGATTAAAAGATTTCCAACCTAAAATGCAACTATTTATTACTTGTTAATCATTAAAATATAAAGTAGTTCCAGAGCTGAAGCTACTGTCTTAGATCTCAGTCTTAAGTTTTTAAATAGTATCTGCATTTTAGTTTACTTGACCATACTATGCAGAACCATCTCTTACTACATATAAATCATAGATTTGCTATTAATCCCCGATTTTTAGGGTAATTAAAGAAAGGAATGTCAATTAACTATTAAAAATACTCTAACTTAAGTTTTATTGGTAACAAAGCTATGCCTGTTCCAAAATTTACTAGCATTGAACTGGTTATTATGAACCTGTAATACAGATCAAATCTTGGCTAATTACAGAAATACTATTTTCATCAGTTTATATCATTACAGTTGTATATAATTGATTCTAAGAGTAGGCATCATTAATTCTAAACAGAGAATATTGATTTTCAATGATTGTAGAAATATACAAGTATTCTATGTAATTTCTTTTTGGGATTAAAGTAAGATTTACTTATGAAGGTTGATCTAAAATTAAATTTCTTATAAGCACCGCCTTTTTGATTTAGAATTAACCGTAAGAGTAAAGTGATATAGTTAGCTTTTGTTGATTGTCTTATTATATAATAAACGATTAGCTGAATAAAATAATTTTTTGATTAGCTGCTAATTAAGGAATTTCTAAAGGATTTCCTACTAAACTATTCATAAAATAGTTATAAGAGGCGATAAAAGAATTATTGTAAATGAATAGATTTCCTTTAATACAAATTAACTTCTAATATTGAGATGCATCAAAAGGTAAAGTTATATGAGAGACTATTGATAAATTTCCTTCAGCATTATTATTGAATATATAGTTAAATTAAACTATAGATTTATCACACATGATAAAAAGAACATTTTTTTAAGTATCTGAAGTAAAGGCAAAGTTTGCTTAACTACAAGCAGTTGTTATGGTATTGTATTTTAAAGAATTATTAATTAAGAATGGTACATAGATAGCAAATTATCCAGTTCCTACATCAGATTTGTAAATAAATGTGCCATAGTTATCAATAACTCCAATATCAGATTAAGATTAGGAGGAAGAGGTAAAAAGTGAAACTTAGCCATTCTAACCTTGAATGAGAGGGATAGCTGCATAAATGGAATAGCTATTACCTTAATAACTAGTGATTATTGAAGAAATGAAGCCATCAGTTTAATAGACACTCTTTATGTTATTAAGTTGTATCTATTTTGATGATTACAATTATAACACTCTTTTTAAATTAACATTTTTAATTAGATTGTTTTCACTGACAGATATTTCTGGATTAAAATTAGAACCAATGATGTAATTTTCTAAAGGAATACAATATACATCATCTGTTAATGATTTAATCATATTCTAAAGGCGAATTTCCTTTTCAGTGAAAGTAGTTATTAAATCACTAGTTACATTAATTGCTATTTAAATCTTCAAATTGTATGATTTATCACTTTGAAATACAGTAAATTCAAGCTATATATTAGTTCCAGTAATTAATATAGAAGGAATTTATAGTTGAACAGCATAACTTAAATCTATGATCTTTCCTTAATCATCCTTTTTACTTAAGTATACTAAGAATTAATTTCCAATACTATTCTAGGTGTCAACATTATGGTCAGAGTCTAAAATTTATTAGAAGATTAATTATTTTTTTTTAATATTTATCATTTTAAATCTATCTAATTGATAGTAAACTAAGGTATTTTAATCTATAAAAACAGGATTTTTCTCTATATATATATCAGTTTCAATAATTTCGTTAATAGAAATAGTAACTCCATTAACAGTTTCATACTAGCTTAATTTGAAGAAAACACTGCCAGAGAGAATATCGGTTAAAGTTAAAATAAGTATATTTTAAATTCTCTGTATACTAATTGCATTGTAATAATTATTAAATTTAGGAATTTTTAACTGATTAATGATCAACTTATCATTTCTATAATCTATAAAGAAATAGTAAAGTAAATTATTGAAATAGTCATAGCTTATAAGAGTATTGGTAGGATCAACAACAACATCAAAACCTATATTAGAAGGAATGTTGAAAGTATCAGTAGTTTGTAAAGAAGTTCCTCCATTTTAGTATTTAAGCAAGCCAACAATCTTTCTATCGCTATATATGATATAAATATCATTTCCACTTCCTTTTATTGCTACTTAATCATAAATTAATAAGGTATTATCTAAACATATTTGACTCAATCCTTGACCTTTAGTATAAGAGAAATGAACAGTTCCTTAATTTTCTTTATACATATAGCTGATAAATCCATTCGAAGAATTATAAAAACTAGCAGTAATAGTAAATTTAGTATAGATTGAAGATAGGAGATTAAAACTAGCTAACTATGTTCTTATGAATACTCCTTATACTGTTTCCATATGTAAATAAACAATCTAAATATTAAAGGATTCATCTTCGTTTTTAACAACATTATACCCAATCTAATATTTACTAATTAAGCTATCTTAAAAGCTACTAACAAAAGATATACTATTTTATCCTTCTATTTAATTTCCAACTTCTTAATAGGGTACATAGATATTTTCTGCAGGTAGATTCTTTGGGAAATCGATTGAGGAAGCAGTAAAATCATAATAGTCATCAAGTCTAAGGATATACCTTTCATCTTACTAAAGATTTATAGTGTTTTAGATTGTTTTAGCACTGATTATTTAACTTATTGATAATAAGCTTAAGACTAAGAATTATTTTAAAATTATATTTCCTTTCATTTTATTCTATTCTTTTTTAAATTTCTTTTCTTATTCAAATTCAATTAAAAGTATATTTGATATTATTTAGAAAAGAGAGAAAGAAATATTATATTTAAGATTAATAATATTTCTAATAAAAGAAGACTTAATTATCCTTTATCCTTTTAATTTGACACCTAATCAAAATATGATTGAGAAGATAAAATTTTATTTTTAATTATTAATCAGTCTTTATTAGTTATTTCTATAGTAATAGGAAAAATTAATTAAGTAAATTTACTTGTACTTTTCTTTTATAAAAATAAGGATTAATTTCTTCTATTTCATCTAGTGATGTTACAATTAATTGGAAAACAAATTATCCAATTCCAATTAATTGGAATACATATTTTGAAAAAATTAAGAATTGGAAATTGGAGTTTGTAATTTTTGAGATATAAGATTAATTAATTTATTCCAAATATTTAATACAAGAGTTACTCGGCAATAAAGATCTGTATTTTAATTATAAAAAATAAAAAGTAGAAAAAATTATAGAATCTTTAATATTTTATTTATCAAGAATTTATTTTTTTAAATTAATTTTAATTTGATCATTTAGCAATTTTTTAACTTACCTAATTTTTTATTCTATTTTTAGAATTATCTAGAATTATGAATACTAATAATGAAAAATAGATGCTTATTTTAATAATATCAAATTATATACTATTTTAAATAAGTCATGTAGAAAACTATGAAAATATCACATTACTATTAGTAAATTGATTAAAGATATAAATATATATTCAAGCAATTGATCAAATCTTAATTAAATATTATAAAATAGTAGTTTTCTAAATTATTATTAATTTATCAAATAACAAAAGAAGAAAAGATTCATCCAGTCGTATGAACAGATATTTATTTGAAAAATATGTTATTATCAATTAAGATACCTACTCTTGCAAATAATTAATAACTGAATTTCATAAATTAGAGAATATAAAATTAATTATCTAATCTACTTATTTTATAGGTAGAAATATGATGGACCACTTTATATTTCTAAATTTTGAAATGGCAAAAAGTAAAATAAGTTATAGATTAAAAAATAGTTGATTTTCTTGAAAATTTTACTTTTCCAATATTTAAAGTGAATTCAACAAATATTTATATTATAAATTATTAAACTTAATGGAAACTACCTAATATATTAATAATAGCATGAGTTAACCCAAATGGTTTATTTTTATTCTACAATTTTATTTTTTAATATCTATACCCATTTAATGTAATTTTTATTTTTTTATAATGATAGAAAAATTTTTCTATCTTTATGTAAATAAATATATCTATAAAAAAAAGTAAGGAATTGTGGCAGAAAAAAAAAAAAAAATAATAAAGCAAATATCTTTTTAATCAATGAATTAAATATTACTTTTTCTATTTAAAGTAGAAATATTAATAAGAATTAAGCAAGATGATACCTAAATAATTAAATTAACAAATTTTACTTAATATATTTATTTCATTTTCTTTTTTTGGAAATTTACTTTGAAGTATTAACTCCACTAAAAAAGAAAATTAATAAGTTATATTGAAAAAAACATTTAATTATTATTTTTTATTAATCATACAAAAAAATAAAAGTTAATAATAGGATATAGTTTTAATCTAATATATAAATAGTATCTACCCTTCTTTATTTTTAGTAATAAATTTATTTATTTGCAAATTCAACTTCTCTAGTTATATTTTACTTACTAATATCTTTCTAAAGTTCAACTATAATATTATTAATTATATAAAGTAATTATTCTCATATGAATCATTTAGCAACAGATTTCATAAGATTTTAAACTATTAAATTAGAAAAGTATTTATTTTTTAAAATTTAGTAGTGAAATAATATATTGAAATAATTATTTAACTTAAAAAGTAATTGATTCTAATTTTCTTTTACCTTTAAAATATAAACTAAATTTAATAATTTAATTTTAAGAAAGAAAGATTTTTTAATTAAATTAATTCAAATAATAGAAAAATTGATAGTGTTGTATTGTATGAGAATTGTTTAAAAATAGAAAATTAGAAATAACATTTTATATAATATAAATTAATGGATGGATGGAATGGTTGATGAAAATAATAAGAATAATTTTCGTTAATTTATTTAGTTATAGGTTAGTTAGTTTGATAGTTAGTAATGTAAAATTTTATATTTAATTTTCAGGATTATTTAATATTAAATGACTTTTTGTTTGTATTTACAATCATTTCTAAACGGGGAGAGGTTACATTAAGTTTAGTTAGACTTACACTCTTTTTCTAATTTAAGCTTTCCTTTAAAACTTTAAATTGTTTTAATCTTAAATTGTGTAAAGTTGGACTTTTAAAAGGTACATTAGAAACAGGAGAGGAGTTTGAAACTTAATTCAATACTTTTTCGCCTCCTTTTATTGTATTATGAGCTTCATCTAAATAATAGTAGGAGTTTAATTTAATTAACTCTGCTTTTTATTGATTTCCATATTCTATTAACGGGTTCTTTACATTATTTTTAGGAGAATTATAAAAGATCACTTTCTTCTATTTGATATCCATAAATATATTTTCAATATTTTTAGAAAGACTCTCACTTGCTGTTGGAGTTTTAATTCCTACCTTTTTATTTAAAAAGGAAGGAAGGTGAGGAATGCTAGGAACAGTTGTTTTCGTTAGTTTTAATGAGGATTTAATATTTTATTGTTCCTTCTAATGATCCTCAAAGTATTAAGATTTTTAATGTTCACTTATTTTTCTGCTTCTATTATAAGTTTATTATTCACTTAATTCTTATTCAGATGATGTTCTCTCTGGAGATGCAGCCTAACTGTGAAAATTTATCTAGAAACTCAATTATTTTTTCTTTGTAGGTAGTTAATTAATAGATTAGTTATCAATATGCTAACCAAAACATGCCAATTCTAATTCAGCAAGAGAAGACGTTGGAGATAAATTCATTATGTTCTTTCTTATTTAATCTCCTTGTTGAGATAGTTATTAATCTTGTAAATTTAATTATTTTAATGTTGTAGAACTCTAATGGCGAGATTTCTATTGTCTATTAAATAATATTTCTTTTTGAGTCAACCCTTCTATGTGTTCTAGATTATTTTAGCTTGTATTCTGAGTTCTATTAAAATCAATACTCTTTCCTACTATAAAAGGATTTTAAGAAGAAACTCGTGGTAAACTTAGTTAATATAAATCACTTTACTAAAAGTAGGGATTTTCTTTACTGTTGGAGTTTAAATCATTTGAAGATTTAAAGCTTTTTCCGATTTAAAAAGGAGAAATAGAATCAGATATTTTAGAAAGCTATTTAAACAATTAGAAAGATGTTTTTCTCTCCTAAGGCTAATATAATGCACTAAACCCATTTTCTCCTAAAGTACTATTAAATTAGCTTGCTTTTTAATGCTGGATTGGTGATTAACTTTCAATCTCAATGTTTTCTGATTTTTTTCTTTAAGAAAAATTATCTTAATCTGCAACCTTCTCACTTTTTTATTTCCTAGTGAGTGAAAACGATTTTAAAATATTATGATTCTATCTTTCAACAACCGTTAAATCATAGCTGCTCTTAGACGTTCTCCTATCATTTAATTTTTCTTAAGAATTTGTTTCTTCATCGAGCTTTTATGTTTTACTCTTTACAATTGATTAAAGAATTCTGGAAGAGTCGCTAGAATCTTTTAAGTTCTCTATAGAATTATGTAGATCTTTATTATTTTCATTTTTTATTTATGAACCATTCAATAGGGATTCATTTAATTCCTTTGAGAATAAAAAGTTATTTTTGTAATTCTTGACATATTAATCAAACTTTTTGGAGATATCTAGATTTTATAGAGGTATTTTGGGCTTCTCTTAGAAGATACTAACTTTTTATTATTTCTATTTTTAATTAAAATTTTATGAATGTTATAAATACTTCTAATAAAAAATTTTACCTTCACCATAAATTATTTCTTTTCGTTATCACCAAAATCATAAACATAGTTTTGTGGTTAAGATAGCTTTGCTTATTCCTCTTTTTATAACTTACTATCTTTTGAAAGCTCTAAATTCTTTGAAGAATTTTAGTTTGTGATTAACTTTTAAATCTAAAATTCTCTACTCAAATCAGCTTAAATGGAGCCATCAGTATCAAGTATTGTGGATAGAAGAGAATTCTTATTATTTGAATTCTAGTTTTTAATATTTATATTTTATGAAGAGGAAGTAGGTGTTTACCGTAAAACAGCATTTTAATCTTCGGAATTTAGATTATAATTTCTTTAAGTTTATAGCTTTATTTATTTTTAACTCTTTTGATTATTGATATAAAAATTTTGAGCTTTTTCTAAATTATGTCTAAGTTCCTATGCCAATTAATATTTTTCTGCATCAGCTTCTAATTCTGCCTTTCTACTGTATATGATTTCTTAGCGGAGCTTTTCTTTATTCTCCCACATATTTTTAAAAATTTCTTTGATAGTATTAGGAAATTTAACTTCAATACTTTTTTTATCACCTACCAAGATAATAGCTTTTGGAGAAAGGACAGTACATGTGTAATAATAACAGTAATTATCATTGAGGAACAGTTCTTCTCCTATTACTCCCCCATTTGATAAGATACTAACTTTTATTTAAACATTCTTCTTTTTAATCACACTTCTTATTTCACTTTCCATCCTTACACTTTTTTCAAGTTACACTTCTCCTTCTTAAACAATAAATATCTTATCCTCTTTAGCACCTTCCATGCATAAATGACTTCCCTTTGTGTAATTTTCTGGCTTTTTATATTACAAAAACTTTTAAATTAATCTTACAATAACTATGTAAATTTAAAAAAAGTAACTCTTTGTAATTCAAACATTTATAATAAAATAATTCAGTAAATCTATGAATTAATTTATTTAAATATACTCTCCCTCCCTCTATACTTTAAAAAAACGAACTTTAATTACTTAGCAGTTTTTTTAAATATGGATTTTCTCATTCTTTTTTTAAGAGAAGTTTAGGTGAGATTAAAATAGATACATTGGGGTTAGAATTTTAAGGAAAACCAAGATTAAGAGTCTTAAAAGAATTAAGAATCATAGAGATAATATATATTTTTCTAAGCAATTTATTTATTTTCCATAAAATACTGATTCGATTAACTTTAATCAAAAATGAAAAATGTAAGTAAAATTAATTAAAAGGTGGTAAAATAAGTTATTTGGTTAATCAAAGAGAATGTGTGAGATTGTAATATTTAAAAATAACCTGGAAACAATAAAGCATATTATCCATCTTTTATTATGTGTAGTTGCTCATTTCAGGGAATATCTGTGTGATTGTATCCTTCCTGCTCTAAATTATCTGCAGCAAATCATTCAAAAATTCTTTAAAATATTTTTTTTCAAGGGTTACTATTTCTGATAAATGCTGATCCACTACTATTGTTGCAGATCTTCTATCATTATTAAGAAGAGCCTTCTCACCAAAATATTTGCCACTTCCTATGACTCTAGTAGTATTTCCATATTTTTTTTTAAGGGTCTCCTTCTCTTCGTTAGTTATGTAAGGTATGAATGACGATTTACCCTTTTTATTTGCAAAAGCAAGAGCATTCTTACCCATTCCCTTTAATTTGGCTAGTAAAGATAGAGACATTTATATTTTAGGAGGTTCTTACTCCTCTTCTTCTTCAATTACTTTATTCTTTTGTTTTTATTCCTAATGGGTAGGTTCAGCATCCATATCTCTATTGATGAAAATAAGCACACTTCCAGACAATATTAAGTATAATCTATTATCATGAGCATCACCTTATCTAAATAGGATATCTCCCTTTAAATACTTTCTGTATTCAAATTTACTGCAAAGCTAACAATAATATGTTGAAAAAGTTAGTTATTAGAAGATTATTAATTTTAGTACATATAAAAATCTAAGAGAATTTTAAATTATTATCAAAAAGAATTTGGCTTACATGAATCACTTATTCGTGAGATAGCCCTTAGAGAAATGCATTTATAAAGCTATTAAACCCTTATACTGTTTAAATATACTGATAAATTGCCTATTTTTTATTGGAAAATTATTAGAATTGAAGTAGAAGAATAGTTACTTTTAGCAAGAAAATGAAGGTTAAAATGCTCTAACCCCATTTAAAATCAAATGATTTAATTTCAAATTACTTCACAATCCTTCTATGATTTATCTTTCTTAACTAGCAAACTACCTAAGGTATCATAACTGCTCTATTTATAAAATATATTTAAAGAATTAATATACTATTGAAAATATTAATTTAATGAAGAATCATAGAGTATATTTACCAACACTGGATTCTTAGTCTTCTTAATTAAAGAACCTTTCATTTTTCTGTAGATTAAAAAGTTGAATATTGTTTGAGAGTAAGCTTTTAGAGATCTTCAAAGATTTTATATACTTGTTTTTGGATAGAATTAACTTTATTTACACGCTATTTGATGTGTTTTACTTTAATTTATTAATCTACCCTAAAAAGATTATTAAAAAACGAAAGGGATTTATTCCTAGTTCTTTAAAAACTAGTAATTGGGTTAAGGAAGGAAAAGTAAATTAACATATTTACATAGATCTTGATATCCATCAATTTTATCTTATCCAATGATATTTTCAATTGGATTATTTTCTCATTTTAGATAAATTCTTAAACATCAACCATTCATAAGCAGCTTCAAATCTATAAATTAAAATAAGCAATTATTTTACACTTAAACTAATATAAGAAAAGGAATTCATTCAGTATAAATCATACAATCTATTACTATGTATTAAATGTTTCGAGTAACTCTAATAATAAATTTTAATTGCCTATCTGAGACCTTAGAATTTAATTTCCTACAAAACTAATAGAATCTAATAAGATTTGTTTCATCTTATGTCTTTTAAATTATTAAATTTCTCTTCCATCAAGTATAATTAAAAAAATCAAATTCTATATTAAAGTTTAACCAATAATAAATAATTATAGCATAGTATTTATTAAAAATAGTAGTTGTTTTAAAAAAATATTTAAATTTTGTTACTGAATAGAGCGAAATATAATTATTAATTGCAGAAAATTTAATTATTTTAGTAATGTTAAGAGTAGGTTTTATAATTAATATACTTTTTTATATAAATAATAGTAGTCATTAGAGAATATTTCTCAAAGTTATTTTCTAATTAGCTTACTAAAAGCTACAACTACTGATCCATATTATCCTTATTCAGAAACATTAAAATATATGAAAATAAAATAGGTACATATTTTTAATTAGTTATTAATAATTTCTTATTCAAGCAGATATTTAATAGAACTAGAAATAGGATTATAGGAATAACCAAGCAAGCAAGCAAACAAACAAATAAAGGAATGAATGAATGAACTAATAAAAGTTAATATTAAATGATTTGTATAAATATACTATATTTACATATTTATAATTATGGAATGATTGGTTAAAATACGTTATTTTATTATAAGATTTACTAAACTGCTAACAAAATTATAATTAAATAGTTGATGTCTTTCATCTTTCAAAATTATTTATATTAAGATTTTAATATCATGCTAATAGTATCTTTGAAATCTGGCAAATCATCCTCTTTTAAATAATACTCCCAAGCTGACATTATATGTATATTATTATTTTTAATCAATTCAAGCATGAAAGTAATCTATTTTATTTAAAGTATTTTTAAAATTATTTTAGATTGATTATTTTATTTTTATTTTTAATTACCTTTTCTTTTGGTTATTTCTGTTCAAATAAGTGCACCTTTACAATATCCTTTAGTTATTTTGTATAATATGCCTAATATATTAATGTGATGGTTTCAATGAAATCTTATTTATCCTTCGTAAACTCGTATACTTCAAACGCACTTTGAGTTATTTTATGTTATTCATTTACAAGCTGTTTAATTTAAAAAGATATTTTAGTGTATTCAAACTGCAGAATGATTTTTATTAATAATTACATCTTCAATGATCTTTATATGCTTAACTTCCTTGAGAAGAGATGACATTGTATAAAGAGTATCTATTTGGAGAGAAATCTTCTTCTAAATTACTTCACGTTATTATTAGCTATTAATATTCTCTTCTATTTATTACACCTCTTTTTGAATTAAAAAATTTAATTTTTAGAATTTTATTTTTTAGGTAGATAAATAAAATAAATACACTATGCTCTATATTCTGCAAAGTTCATTACTTGTTTAACTAAAACAGAAATATCTGCACCCTTTTTCTATTTGAAAGCATTGAAAATCTTCAACAAATCTCTATCACCATATTTAACAACCTAATTTTATGTAATTTAATGAGAAAAATTTTATTTATAATAGAAACAATTAAAAAATAACGTACCTATTCAATTACTAGTAGATTCTATCTGGCAATCTCTGAGCTCTTAAGAAGATAAATAATTAAGTTAATTGTATCCATATCTTCATCATTTTATTCAAAATCAGAATATTCAATTGTATGCTTAAAGAAATGAACTTGTTCGATTAATTTAACATTTTCCAAGAAATCATCAATGTTCAAGTCAATGCAGAAAAGTTCATATGCAGCAATAACATTTAACTCTTGCTTTAAGAACAAATGATTCAAAATTTTAAAAGTTCTTTCTCCAATTTAGTAATCTTAAAACTAATGATAAAAGGAACAAAATAAATATTAATAAAGCTGAGTATAATAATTACGTATAAATAAGCTATATTTGTAAGGAATCCTTTATATTTAGTCAATTTATCTTAGCAAACTGGAGAATCAAATTACAATAAGTGTCTAATCCTTGATACTAAATCTCTATATTACTTAATTGCATCTCTAATAAAATTTTAAAGTGGTAGAGTTAAGATTAATTTAATTTCAGAAATAAAGAATTTACAATAATTCCTCTTCAACATTAGTAGTATTTCTGAATTATTCTAAAACAAAGTAAAAGGGAACATAATTATGCTCATATGCTTCTTCCAATTCTTTCATGATATCTTCTCCAACATAATTTTAACTGGAGAGATTAATGTATAATTTGTACTAAGTTAAATTAATGAGAATACAGTTAGATAAAGAAAGAAATAAATAAGTAAAATGGATTTACATATTATTCGTCTTTATAGGTCTTTTAGGTCTAGAAGTAATATTCTAATTGCTTCTATATATTAATTTGGTCTTGTTCTTTTGTTAATTACTCTTCTAATGCTTCATTCATGCTTTCTTATGTCAAACGAGCATTTAAGGTAAAAGTAGGCTTTCTAAGTTTCTTTTAACGTGTAGCAAATTGAGAATATCTGAAGACGACACTTGGAGAATCAGGATCTTTAGCTAATTAGAAAAGAGATTGAGTTTATTAAGAAATTGCACTTCCATTCAATTAATATTGCTAGTCTTTTGTCAACTAAGAAGGAGAATAATCGAATTACTCTTATTAATCGAATTACTCATCTAACCTTTGCTGATTCAATGCCTACTCATCAATCAATATCTTCTTTAGAACAAAAAAATACAATTAATAACTTTTTACAATTTAATTAATTTTACTCCTCCTTTTTTCTTCAAGATGGAAGGCTTTCTCTGAGATTTTACATTCTCTTCAAGGATAGAGAGTAAATCATTCAAATTACCAAGCACCATCCAATTAAGGAAAGCTGCATGGATAGGGCTATCCTTATCATTTTCGTATTCTTTGATTAAATCAATTTATCTATTATTGAATTATTTAGAAAGGATATTCTAAATTTGTTGAGAGCAATAAGCCTTCAGAATGGTTAGGACTACCTTATTCTTACTATAAGTATTGAGATTCTATAACAATTCGATTAATTCTTTTTCATTCTACTTAAGACCATATACTAAATACCCGATTTCCCTATTTTCTAAAACATTAGATCCAAGTTTATCCACAGTATTCTCTCTTTTTAAGAACTACCTAATCCCCTTCAATGTAGCTAAATCTAATTTCCTATATAATGATATATTAACAATCAAAGTATATTCATTATAATAATATTTTACTTTTCTTTAGAAGAAACGTCAAAACTCATTTCATTAGGAACTTATTTTTTCTAAGATTTAGAATTTACTCTATTATGATTTGAGCCATTTTTAGGTTTGTTACTTTCTTTTAAAGAATTTAGAATATTTTTTGTTTTATTTTGTGTAGGTGTTTGCTATTAGAAGTGCCCATTTTAGGTAGCACTTGGAAGATCCGTTGAAGGCTGAGAGGGTAAGTTCATTTGATTACGAAGACTGGAAACAAGTTCTTCGTAGTCATTACTAATCTTAAATTGTTCATAAATATTATTTATCTTTTTGTTATTCTTGCGCACTAGTTTCAATAAATCCTTAAACTCATCATCACTAAAGTGCTTTCTGATTAAATTTTTTGAGAAACACTCTATTATATCAAATACACTATCCTAATTTGTAGCAATACTTATATAAAATATTAATTAATAACTCATTTCAAAAATAAATTTATTTTAATCTACTCTGAAAAACTTCCTTCTCTTCTTTAAAAGTTTGAGTCAGAACCTAACTAATTAATCATCTGGAAGCTGTTTTCAGTATATGTGTTATCTTCATTGAAATTAGACATTCTTTTATCACTTTTCGAATGACATAAATCATGCTTTTAGATATATTAGCTGATTGCTTTAACTATATCCTCTTGAACGTCAAAACCTAAAGCTAACTCTCTTTCTATAATAATGTTATGACCTTAGTAGAAACCTATTTTAAAAGGATATAAGATTTAATTTTTATCCAATTTATTTATTAATTAATATTTTTTTAACAAAAATCCTTTTATTTTCAAAATTTCTTAATATTCTTAGAATTATTAAAATAAACTTATTTTCAACAATAAAAATTATTCTTATATTTTCCAATCGAATTTTTTTAATAAACAAGGAAATTTAAAGAGAATAAGGTGTACTGAAAAGAGTAATATTATCAGATGGCTAAAAGGGAGATCTAGATCTTTTGGAGGGGTAGAGAGAGTAGAAGAAATCAACTGTTGGAAAATAAACCTAATATAATTTGCAGATAGTAGGTCCATATTACTTCATAGTTTGGGTGTCATCAAAAAGGAAGAAGCAATAAAAATAGTCAGAGTTCTCTTTTCCTGGTAGTGTCATAAATACTTCAAAATCTTCAATAAAAAATTAGCAGGGTTCATCGCTGTACTTGCTTGCACTCTTTTATATTTTAATTGAATTAATTAAAAACGACATTTCATACTTTATTTTCTCATTAAATTATTTCTTTCTTTATTTTAACTAATCGCTTAATAAAACCTTTATTAATCTTATCTTTCTTAAATTTCTTCAAAATAGTTTAAATCTTTAGACTAATAAATGGTTGTTAGAAATAGGGTAGGGTTTGTATTTTAAATATCCAAAGTGTAGCTTATTATGTAATAAGAAGTTTCTTTTTACTTTGATTGAGTAGCGATGAGATGATTTGTGTTGAATGTGAGGAGGAAAGTCATTTGATTTATTTCTCGATAAAGATTTATGACTTGACTTTGTTTACTTAGCTACGGATGAACTCAAATTTGAATGAGATCTATGATTTTAGCTTAAACGAATAGGATTTGAACTTAGTGGCGATCCTAGTTAGAAAGTGGAAGTTATCAATTAGAATTAATCGCTACTTAACTAGAAGTAATTTTGATTACAGAATTCACCTATGTCATAAATGATTCCAGCTGTAAATTTAAGAAATGATAATTAAAAACTAAGCTAAAATATCAAGAAATAAATATAAATTGAATCATTCTCCACCATAAATTATTTACTATATCATAATTTATAATAATAAGGAGAATTCCGGAGAGGGGAAGTTGCATTTAAATTAATTTTGTTACTTTTTTAACTCTTTAATCCCAATATATTTCCATCTATCATGAAAACTACTTTAAGGAGATTTTCGAAATGATCAACATTAAAGCCCTCTCTCAAGCAGAAATAGTTAGTCAGATTATTGAAGGTTATGCAAATTTGGTCGTTGCTTTATTGATATTGCATTTATTATGGACAATGAATTTTATTTGTTTTTTATGCTCTTCTTCTTTATCACCTACTTTACTTTATTTATTCAAAACTTTACAAAGAATGAGTCCTATCTATATATGCTTTTTACTTATTAAAATTTATCAAATTATTATCTTTCCTATTTATTACTTCTTGTTTCTTTTTAAAATGTTTGTTTTTTCAATTTGTTTATCAATACTTAGCTAATTTGCTTGATTGATTGATTAATTAATTAATTGATTGCTTATTTGCTTTTAATTTAATTGATTATTTAGTATTTCTATTCATTAATGATATTTCAATTATATTAATTAATTGAACAGATTAATTTTTGAATAATTTTTATTTTAAGATTTGATTGCTTCTTCTTTATTCTTCTAGCAAGCAAGCAGCAAGCTAATTAATGTGATTTATAAGTTTGTTTTAGTGATTAATCAGACAAAAAACCTGCTCTAGAAAAAACTAATAACCTACCTAAAGTATTCTCTACTCAAATAAATTATTTGAATCTTATCTATTTAATTAACATAAAAAATAATAAGATTTTTTTTATAGAGATTTAAGAGAATAATAACTTATAAATACATCACAAAAATTTAATAAACAATAATTAAATATCTACCAAAGCATATTTATTAGCTTTCCTATTACATATATTTTATTTATTATTTTAAAAAAAAGCGCTCGATGTAGGGATCGAACCTACGACCTTGCGGTTAACAGCCGCATGCTCTAACCAGCTGAGCTAATCGAGCTACTCAATAAGTTTTATTTTTTTTTATTCCTTTTTCTTGGTGAAGGTACATACTTTAATTATTGAAAGTAATCAACTCTCATTATTTGATAATTTATTATTAAATTTGAATATAAATGAATTAATATATTTGAATTAATTACAAAGGTATTTGTTTTAATCAAATTATTTAAGTTAAAAAGAGATTATAAAAATTATGAATTAATATAATTGAATTAATTAGAAAGATATTTATTTTAATAATTTTTTAATCAAATTATTTAAGTTAAAGAGAGATTATAAAGATTATTTTATATTTTTTAAATAATTAATCAAATTTCATTCCATTCATTTTTTTAATCCTATTACTTGGATATTCTCTTAAGAAGTCCTAGGCCTACTAGATATTTTATTGGCAGATTTATTATTGAATATACCACCAACAGAATTTCTTTGAGATTATTGGCTAAATGGACGTTATAAGTTTGTTTAATTGTTTTAATTATTACTTGTTATCAAGAATTTCTAAGCTCTGTTTACTGAACCCTTATTCCCATAATTACACAATTATAAAACTGGTTGATTAGTTGTTTAAAGCTAATTGGAATATGACCCACTTGCTTAATTTTAATTTGGTTAACTTTATTAGGAGTTTTGTGGTATTTAAGGATTTATAAAATCTAGACTTAAATTCAAAACAGTCATTTTATTTTGTTTTGTATGTGACATAACTGTATAGCACGTACTGTTCAAATTTTTAGCATTTACATTTTATATTTTTTAATGGATCCCAGCATTTTCTAGAGGAGGCCATTTTTTACTTGGAGAATGATCAAAAGATAAATCTGGAAGAGTTTTATTTAGTATTGAAGACCCACCCTACATCTTAGGAGTATTCTTAAACACTTATTACGTCTGGAGAGATTTACGTTTCGAAAAGTGTAAATGATTCTTGTTATTATTACTACAGATTTAATTCAATAGATTTTCTTCATCTTCAGTATAAAGTGATAGATTTTATTAAAAATTCTCTTAGGATTCTTGTGAGTTTTAGATGAATTATGAATAATTATCTCCAGACTATCTCTTTTTGAAACTAGCTACTGTAACATTATTTTTTACAGAATCACCTTTAGAAGAAATATAAAAAAGACCTTTATTTTAATTGCTAGAATACTTAGCTTTTAAAGGAGATTACTCTGGAGAAATATTCTTAACTTTATAATTATCTACAAAATCAATTATCTCCTTATGAACCATTTCTCTTTTAGAGCTTGAATGAGAACTATTTTTACTACTCGGTTTTTTTGATTATTTATTAGTTTCTATATTGGGATCAATGGAGATGCTAGATGAAGGCATCTCATTTATTTTAATAATATTTCTTATACTTCCTGGATTATTATGTTTATTATTCATTTCTAGAAGATCTTCATCCTCTTCTTCTTCTTAAGGCTAACTTTTAATAGTGTTGAAAGTATCTTCTCTAACTTATAAAGGAGTACTATCTGTAGCATTCCTTAAGCTATTTTTGGATCCCAATTTCTATTCATCTTCATCTATTAAATTGTTTCTTTTTAATACTTAAAATTTTCTGTTAAAATTTTAAGCTTCAAAATTCTACTCTTCATCATCAATAACATTCTAATTCTTTTAGATTGTTTGATATTTCCTATTCATCAGTGGAATGAAATAGTTTTCTTAAATGTTTTATATGTGTATTTACAATGATTGTTTGATATCCTCTCTGATTTATTCTAGAAAAACTTATTATTTCTACTCTATTTATTCCTTAAAAGCTATTAGTTAATCGTCAAGGCTGTCACTCTATTTTAAATTTTCGATTTCCTCATACAATTCTTGTATTTTATCTTCAAAAATTTAAATATATTAATCATTTATCTGTTTACTATTTCCTTTCTCTAAATTCCTATTAGAAGATTACCTAGAATTTATGTTTTCTTAATTTTTAGGATCGTTTTATTTAGGATTCAAGGTAAATTCCTTTTGAACTTCAATTGAGCTTAATTAGATGCTCCTTCTTTTCTCTTCAATATCATCTTTTATAACCCTATAGTCTTTATTCACATCAAATATAAGTTTATACAAGCTACTAACATAATTATCATTATCCTTTATATATTTATTTAACTTTTGTGATTATTACTCCATTTATGAGATAAAACCTTCCTAGTTTTTTAATAATTTCTACTCGATTTCTTTATACTATTTCTTTTATTAATCATCTTTACTTAAATTATTTTCCATTTCTTTTTTCAATTTTTCATTCTCCTTTTTTATCTCATCTAATTTGAGATACTTTGAGAGTTCTTTAATCAAATCACCACTCTTTTTGCAATTATCAAGTAAACAATCCTTAAAAGAAAAAATATCAACTTTTTATTCGTTAATTTTTTCTTTAAAAACTCGAAATTCATTTTGAAATGTCTCAACTTATAAGACCACATTTTTAATATCTTTATTAAAATTTACAAAAAATGTATTAAAATGTATTTTAATTTAGATAATTGTATATACTTACGATTTGCACCATCTGTCAAACCAATAGTATCTTGAAGAATTTTCTTTTCAATATTAGCTCTCCAATCCTCACTTTTAATGTTATTAATATGGACTTCGTTTGATAGATTATTTTTTATATTCTCCACCTTTTCAGTAGTAGCTTGACAATACAGTTTAAAATTCATTGATCCAATATTAACTTCGTTTCTTAAAGAGTTTACATCCTTCTCATATGAGTTGAGTAAATCTCTTGTTTGCGTAACTACTACCTTTTAATCTTCCTATAGCTTTTTTTAGTTAATATATAATTCTTTGAGGGCATCACTAATGCAGGAGGGTATATTTGTGTAAGTGTTCTTTAAAATATAATCCATTCTAAGTCTCTAAATAATAAACTCCTTATGTAAAAATTGAGGTATTATTGTGTTTGAGTATGCTATAAATAAAGGAAAAGTTATGTGTATAATATTTATTGTTCAACTATTGTTTGCCTTCTTCTTCTACTCTATCAAGATATTTGATATTGCTATAACCAAAGAAGAAATCTTAATGATTTTTTATTAATTATTATTAAATGTGATTAATTACTAATAAACACCCTTCTCACTACCATTAGAGAAAATTGATATTAAATAATGAGCCAACTCTACAACTATTCTCAATAATGTTTTTAGAAAAATAATATATATAATAGTTGTGATCTTTCTTGTTAATTATCCTTCACCAGATATTTTCTAAATGAGTGATAAATAGTAATTTCCAAATCTATTTATTAATTTGCTGATTAGAAATAAGCTCACGTTAATATTCTCTGACCATTTTATTAAGATTGCAAAACACATTGTATTTCTTTGTTTTGTTTTTTCTGTGTAGAATTTTATAAATTTTGAATAACCAAATCCAACATTATATTCTAAAATTAAAGTATATATAATAGAAAGAAGATTTAAAAGGACCCCAAATACTAAAAATATTAATTCAAAGTAAAAAACAAATTTTTTTTTAATTTAACAGAAGATTAAAATTAATTATAATTAAATTTTCAAATAAACAAAAACAAGTTACAGTTAGTAAGATTTAATAATATTCTTAAAATTAAATATTTACACATTAAACTACTTCAGATTTTACCGCCATACTTAGGAGGTCCCCAAAATCCTAAAAGTTATTAATCAAAAGTAGAATCAGCACTAAGGCTATTCAATTAGCCAACATTATTTTATTCAGTTTGGTCAACAATCACAGGGAAAGGCAATTCAGTCTTTTCAAGGTAAACTTCTTCAGGAGGGTAAATTTAGAAGATAGCATCAAATAGTGCAATCACATTAACTTTCTTTTTAATAGCAGCTTTAGTCTTATTTTTAAGATATTCGGGGAGTTAATTAATTTTATCATCAATAAATTTATGGATGTGAGTTAGGACTTTCAATTATTTACCTTATTTTTCTTATGAAACTAACCATTCATCTAAATTTGCTATATATTTCTATTCCGAGTTTGAATTAAATGGTTATGGAGGAATACGAATCTCTTTAGGAATTTCGTTAAGGAAGAAAAATTATTCATGGCAATCTGGGTTTTCTAATAAACTATAGAAATAACTTTTTTCATTATTATTGCATGAATTCAAAAACCATGAAAGAGATTCAGAATATTCGATACAATAACCCTAAGATCTACCATAAGTAAAGCTGAAAGGATGGGCCTAAGGGTTGAGATCTAAAGCTAGACAATATTAGAGAGGAGGAGGAACTCTAATTAAGTCTTTTGTTTTAGCATTTTGTTTAGCCTCTTCATTTCCAGAATCTGTATTTATTTTTCTCTATTATTTGATAACACTGATTACATCTGCTCTTAGCTTTGACCACTTACGAGCTAGCTTGTTCTACCAATCAGATAAGAAGTATCCTAACTTACGAGCATTTCTTACAATAGATGCTAAGTACTCTAACTTCTTTTCTGCCTCTCCCTTGCTATTAAGAATATATTGTTACAATTCAGGATTTTAAGAAATGAGGAATCGAGTAACAATATGCTTGCTAGGATCTCTCAAAGTTCCATTATTATAAACACCTATATCTGTGGGCATACGATTCAAAGCCTATTTAATTCCCTCATAAAAAATTACTTCCCAGCTCTTATCAGAGTGAATTCTATAATCTTCATTGAAAGAAAGATGCTCAGAAACGATTTCCTTTCTAACATCATATTTTGATTGCTTAAGACTTATTTTGGTATCTAATAAGTGAATTAAATCTCTCAAACGATGTAGACCTTTTTGACTACAAACTCTTTATTTCTTTTCTTCCATCTCATCTTTTATTTGCTTCATGATTACCTTCAATTCAGTGCTAAGATCTTCAGTATTGTCAAATTATTTAGAGTATAATTCTGCTGGAACTGGAAGATTTCTCTTCTTTTTCATAACTACATTAAGACTTAACATCTTTCTGATTTTAGGAGGAGCATTTACAAAATCTTTATTTGCATTAACTCTGCAACCATCAACTAATGGAATGGTTACCATTAAAACTGCTAATTAAGGACAAGCATATAATATATTTTCACCGTAAAGGGATATTAGCATTCCATAAATAGATTCTATAGAAATATTTTCATTAGAAGGCAAAGTGTCCTTGGAAATTTTAGTAGATACAACTTCAAGATTGTAATTTAAGATATTTATATATTCAGACATTTTCCAATTGTAATTTCCACCTCTGCTAGCATTAAATTTGTTAGCCTAATCTAAGACACTCTAGCTAACTGTTTTTATTTAAGGAAGATAATCTCCATTCTATCTCTTTTAAACAAATTCCATGAATTCAGGGATAAGAGAATCAATCGATTAAGCAGTCAGATTAACTTTAATATCTTGTTTCATATCAATATTAATTAAAGGTAGAACTAGGTTAGACATATTAACAGGACATATATACCATCCTGCAGGTGTTATATTAGGGGTTAGCAAAGCAGATGATTCAACTTTTTATTGAACTTAATGCCATTAGATATCCTTTTATAGTAAATATATCCATGGACGCTTTTCATCGAATAATTCTGGATTAAATCCCTTATTATATTGTTGACCCATTTTTTAATTGTAATAGTTGTAGATAATATCTTAATAGTTTTTGAAGAGATAAATTTTAGTTAATTTAATAATTATAGGATTAAGTGATTTCTTTCCGTTTTAATTCACATTCTGTTAATTTAATAATGACTTTTATAGAATGAATGTTACCAAAATATTTTGATAGCCACAATATCTAATTAAAAACTCACTAATGTTGCTATCAACATTATAGACATTTATAATTAATTTGAAATTTATAATTGTAAAATTTGTTGAACTATCAAAATACTAATTATCTTTAAGTGATTAAATCAACTTTCTTTCAGGCTGTTTTTTAATAGTTAATTTTATTAGAATTTATTTTATTTATCTACTCAAATGTTAAAGCTTGAATAATAATCAAATTTCAGAACTCGATTAATTCAATCTCTTTCTATTAATTATTAGATTTTCCTTATAATTAGAAATTAAGAAATCAATCAGAAACTAATTCAAATTTACTACCATATCTTTTGTTATCGGCCATACTAAGGTGAAAACACCGGATCCCATTCGAACTCCGAAGTTAAGCGCCTTAAGGCTGGGTTAGTACTAAGGTGGGGGAC
>JH651288.1:14658-144340 GCA_000260095.1 Tetrahymena borealis | reverse complement strand
AAAACACCGGATCCCATTCGAACTCCGAAGTTAAGCGCCTTAAGGCTGGGTTAGTACTAAGGTGGGGGACCGCTTGGGAAGTCCCAGTGTCGACAGCCTTTTTTTAATATTTTTTATTTTATTTTGTTAAATAAGATACTACTACGTTGATTAATTAAAAGGGATAATTATAAAAGATGTTTCAAAGAGTCATACTATTTTTAAATTATAATATATCTTTATAGATGTTACTGTAAAAAAGTAGTGATTAATTACTTAGGTGTGAGCATAATTTTAATGAATATAGGAAAATTAAGATAGATTCAAGTTAATTTAGAATATCCTTATCTCTATCTTAAAGGTTCTATAGAAGAATTAAATAAAGCTAATATTAATTAATTTAAAAATTAAAAATATTTATGTAAGGCAATAAAATCACATTTATATTCTTATTTTATGATAGAATCAACATAAAATTTCATTTTTATTGTTGAGATTACATGTGTTGTATTCTACAAAATGTATATAAAGTCTATTTAAAGTAATAAAAAAGGATAAAGTAAGTTAAATAATTTCTAAAAAATAACAACTTGGATGAACTCACAAAAATCAAAGGTAGTTTTTACTTCCTTAGTTTGACATCATGTTAAAAGAATGAATGAGTGAGTAAGTTATTACTAAAAAAAATTTGTATCTTAATTAATGATTTATTAGATAGGTAGAATGATTAATTCATTTTGATTTACCAGAGTATGTGAATAATTTTTTAAATTAGGGAGAAGTAAAGTTAATCTTAGAGTTCAATAAACTGCATTAAACCTCAAAAGAATATGAATTAATAAAATAAATGAGAATCTAATAATTATAGTAAATTAAAAGATTAGATTGGGAGAATAAGAAAAAAGAAAAAGATAAATAAAAAAATGAATGATTAATTGGATGATAGATAGAAAGATAGATAGATAAGGAATAGAAGGTAATAAGAAATTTGATCGATTTATTCAATATATCATACATAATATACTAAAGTCTGAATCAGTCAATTTGTGATTAGTAATATCAATATAAAAAATAGGTGATTGTAAGAAATACAATCATTTCTAATTAAATAATAATCAGAATAATTAATATTGCAAGATTTTTAATTCAGATAAATATACATCATCAATTAATCACTCAAATCAATCAAATCAACATCACACATAAACAAAACTAAATAAAGCTAAAGAAGCTAAGCAAAAGAATTTATTGATTCCATCAAAATACAAAGAAAAGAATAGAATAGGATCATTTAGAGATGTTTGAAGCATTTGGAGGCCTTTTAGTAAGCGAGAATTTTATTGAGAATGAGTGAAAAATATTGTTTTAATATTGATTAAACTAGGGTTAGAGCACTGAGAAGAAGAGATAGTAGCAACTCATTTATTAGTTAAAGAAGGAAATTAAAACCGAAAGTGAGGTAGAGTTCATATCAAAATATCTTGAATCAGCAATTAAGTCGAACTCTATTTAGTAAATCAAAGATATCCTTGAAAAGGAAGAATTTGACAGAGTATTTTCATTAAAATCATATTTTAATTTAACTATGTCTACCTGATTTCAATATCCTTTTCTCGAATATTGTCATCAATACTGTTCAATAATTTTATGATAATTGAGGAGATAATTTCTATTTTTATATTACTTTAGGTTATAAAGCTCTTCCAATATGCTGACCTTAAAGAAGGAGATGAAATCCCATCAGAGAGCAATTAATTCCTCAAGCTCAATTTAGCATTTATCATTAATGGTAATTGATTGATTGAATTAACATATTTTTTATCATAATTTTTATATCTATCATACATTATTTGCTCAGTAAGTTAGTTTCAAAATTAGTGGACATTAACCGAAAGGCATGTTAAAGATTACATACATGATTCATATAAAAGTTTGTAAAATAATGGAATGTTAAGGATATTTTTTGTATTTTTATGTAGGTGCGGTTGAACTGAGACAGACTCTCGAAGGACAAACAGAATTAAGTATATATTATATATTGATATAATTTTTGATCTCCTATTTGTTTCTTCAAGCTACTTGATAGAAACCCTGATTTAACTTTGATGATTAATACTTATTTATTTATCCAATAGTAAAAAAATATGAGATAAATGAGTTGATATTCTTGAATGAAGAAGTATAGAATTAGTTATTACCAAATTAAAGGTATCAATTCTAGTTTATTTTTTCAATTTTTTACTCATCTTTCTTTTATGTTAAATTATATACTAGACCTGAAGCTACTTACTAGTTAGTTTGTGCTGAAAATTCATAAATTGCTTATATCAAAAGATCAATACTGAATAAAATTTTGGAGGTAAGAAATTTCTAAAATAGACA
Source organism: Tetrahymena borealis (assembly GCA_000260095.1). Lineage (NCBI taxonomy): Eukaryota > Ciliophora > Oligohymenophorea > Hymenostomatida > Tetrahymenidae > Tetrahymena > Tetrahymena borealis. The sequence goes on along the minus strand of JH651288.1, from coordinate 141,979 downwards.
AGAGAATTCATTAAAATTTAAATTGTTTACTATTTATTATCTTAAATAACTATTAGGTAAGTAATGAAAGATTCGAAAAGGAATTTAAAACAAAAATATATTGCCTCCAATCGGTATTCCCAAATATCAACAAGGCTGAATAGGGATAATAAAGATAGAAATCAAAATATTTTAAGGTTTATGGATAAAGTGCTGAAGGCACTGTCATGACTACTACTACTAGTGGTTCAAATGATATTTTTATCCTTTCTAAAGGAAAAATTCTTGTATGGGTACCTAAATCCAAAATCAATCCAGATTATTCAGAAGGTATTGCTTTGTTTTTTTAAAATTGCAAAAAAAAATATTAGAAAATAGATACGATAAAAGTCTATTTAAGATAATAAAATATGTAATTAACTATTTTTAAATTATAATGTTAATAAATAAAAATAGAATTTGTTATAATTGGAGTACTACCTGAGAATTCAATGTTCAATGAATCATATGTATTGTTTAACAAGGGTATATATTACATTTTTTATTATTATTTGATTGGATTAATAATAAATAATAATGTAACTAGAATCTATGTATGGAACTATGATGATTGGTGAAGGACAAAATGAAGTATTTTAGATTAGCAAGGATAATTTAGGATTAGTTTGCGATAATTCTGCACAAGATTACCTAAAGGCTAATAGCGAAATTAAGGATAGAATGTATAGAAATCACATAAAGAGATACTCTTCATATTCACTTGATGAAATATTAAAAAAATAAAAAGAATTCTGCTAAAAGTTAGATATCAATTTTGATAAGATTAAAGAATAATTCAAAAAATCTACCAAGGATAAGAAGATCGTTACATATAATCTAATTAATAAGAATGAATTCAACAAGAACTTAGAGAATTTCAATAAAATAATGCAAAAATCTAATTTCAAGACAACTGAATTATAAGGAGATAAAGAAGAAATTGCTTCTACTGTAACTCCTCGTCTAGTTTCAAGAGCAAATGGATTAAATTCCTTAACTCCTGCTCAATAACTCTCCTTAATTGCTCTCAGATAGAGTGGTAAAGGCTTAAGAGATGGTATACTAAGATATTTAATTTTATCAATAATTTTTTAATTTAACAAATCTAATTATTAAAAGGAACAAGAAATGTAAATTAAAAGATTACAGATTTAGATTATGATAAAGCTGAGGAAGAAAAGAAAAAATTGAGTCAATTAGTTAGTGGGGGTGGAATTTTGGTAAAGAAACATATTTAGTAAGTAGATTTTACTAGTAAATCTGAAACTGAAAAAGAAAAAAAGGAATCTACATCTTTTACTACTCAGTCTGCATAAGTGTCTGAAGAAAGCAAGGAATCTATAAAATCTTTAACTTCAGAAGAATCTCCCTCATCTAAAAAGAGTCTTCATTCAAAGCTTGAGATTTCAAATAATGAACTTCTGTAAAAGCTTGGGTAATTTGATTAAGCAAAGGCTCCTTAAATTGAGTAAAAACCAGCTGTTAGTATTGGTAATGGAGATATGCCATAGAAGAGTAATGGGTTTATTAAAATGTCAGAGTTTTCTCTAAAAACAACTACTTAAGATAAGCCCTTTAACTCAGTATTCCTAAAAATTGCGAAAGAAGAAATTACTTAGGTTGATAAACCTAAAGTTGAAGATAAATTTGCTCAATAGAGAAAGAAATTATTAAATTTTGGAATTTGAAATAATAATTAGGCTAGAAAAATTTTTTATAAAGAAGATGTAGAACAAAAGTATAACCTGACTTAGATAGAAGATTTAATAACAATAATGAACCTAGAGTATTAACAATTAAATAAATATCTTTAAATAAATGAGTGAATTAATTATAGGCATGAAACAAATAAAAATATTTTGAAAACTATATTAAATTAAATATGAAACAAATTAACAACTAACTAACCAATCAATCAATCAACTTATCAACTTATCAACCAACCTACCAACAAAATTAAACAATATATTAACCAAAAATTTTATAATTAAAAGTGTAAATCTATCTCTCTTTTTCTTTAGATAAACAATTTACTTTCTTTTTACTTTCGAATATATTAGATCTTTGTATTATTTTACTGTTTCTACATTTGTAATTGAACTGATTAATTCATTCTTATTTTCTTTTGTATATGAATTATTTTAAATATAAATATTTTATTAAATAATATTTAGTGATTTAAACATTAGTTTATCAATTATAATAAACTATTTGATAGATTTAAATTTCTAAGATAGTAAATTTAAATAATTGCAAATTCTCCTATAAAAGATTCATTCTATTTAAAACTAAATTACAATATTTATCTTGTATCAAAATTTTGATAGGAAATATAGATAGATATCTACAAAAAAGCATCAAAAGTTAATCAATATCGAAGGTTTAATAAAAAGATTTGCACTGAATAGCTAATTAATTTCAATTTTTTAAAAATGAGCAATTTGAGTAGATCCAAATAGTAAAAATGAATGAGTTTTTTGGCTTTAAAAAATGAATAACTATTTTATTTTAAATAGGGAGTAGAAGATCAGGAGATAGATTAACGGTCTTTCTTTTGTCGAGTTTAAAATAATTGGAATGAGTTTGAAAGTAAATAAATGCACTTTATATCAACCAGTTTACATACTTGGCTTTAAATTATTTGAAAATGAAGATAAGCTCTTTAAGGTAAAGCGAAAAAACAATAAGATGGGCTAAAATTTATTTGATGATGAAGAAGAATAAAAGCTTAGAGATTAAGATATCATTCCTCTTAACGAATTTAAGGAATTTCTTAACAATGATAAGTTTAAATACATTCATAAGTTTGAGCAAGAAAAAAGATAAGAAGAAGGGGGTTTTGTATGTAAAAAATGTAAAAAAAATAGGGCTTTTAAAGATGAATCGCAAATAGAAGAATCAAAATAAAATGATTGCTCAGATTTAAATTTTTCAAAACTGAAATCAAACTTAAGATAAGAAGCTAAGATGAATAATATTATCTTTATTTTTAACGAAGACGAAGATGTAACTTTAGAATAAATTAAAGAATAAATAAAATTCCATAATGAATAAAAAAACATTATTTAATTATCACATTTTATGAATGTGAATTCTTTTAACTCTTATGAAAATTTTAACAAATATTTGGAGTATTAAATTTCAGAAATGAGAATAGAATTTAACAAAAGAGAGAATTTATAGTCCAAAGAAAAACATTAGTTCTTTGAGAGTCTAGATGCCATAGTGAGAGCTTTGAAAAATAAGAAAAAGATTATTTTATTTGATGAATACCACTCTTAATAAGTTAGGGTAGGTACTGAAGATATAGATATAATACATGATAACTTTACTAATCACACCTTTTATGCTCTTGCTGCAGAAGAAATTCCTGATTATGATTACATAGTTAATTGTCTTCACTACTATCATAAAGTTTCTCCTTATAGTATTTTTTCAAACGTTCAAGAGAGATTAAATAATATTGCTTTTAGTACTGTCAAAGATGTCCTCTATTACTATAATTATGATAGAGTCCATGATAAAGTAACTTATTTTTACACATTACCTAATCTATTTTACTTATATTGAAAAATATATTTGTGAGATTTTATATAGCTCCCTAAAAAAGTTATAGAATATTTTACAATTATTCAGGTTATTTAATTTAGATATTACCCTACCATTCATTCAATTAACTTGATGGAGGGGTTCATTAGAGTAAAAATCAATTTATTTAATTATATTTAGCAAAATGTAGGAAAAGATTTATACTCTGCTATAAAAGATCATGTTCTTGATGATAAAATAAAAGTAAATTAAATACTAGAAAAGAAGTGGGATACTAATGAATGTGAGAGTATTTTTTACAAGAACATATGCTCTCATGGATTACTTCCTGTGAATGTGTACTTAAATGATTAAAATTAGTCTACCCTCTCCAAAGTATTTGGAAAATTCTTCATGAAATTCTTAGGTATTGATATACCATTTCCACAAAAATTTCACTTAAATATCTAGATAATGAATAAATTCTATTCTTACAATACTTCTTGTATCTTTAATTGTAAAGACTTAGAAGTTAAAGAAAGAAATCTAAATCCTGATTTACATTATACTAAGATAAGAGTAATCGATTTTTTCCCATTAGACTAATGGGTGGAATAATTAGGAAGAGTGTTGAAACATTAGCTTATACCAAGAATAGCAGGTTTTCTAGCCGATGATAAAATAAGGAAATAAGTTTAAATTTACTTTTAAGCAGTAATAGAAGACGATGAATAGAAATAGATAATTTAATAGGGAGTTTTGAACAAGGAAATAAAAAATATTCTTAATCAAGAAACTGTCATTCAAACAATAAAAGATATCAGCTATTAGTTTTTAAAAGAGTATTTCTTTGAAACTAGACTATACCAAAAATGGTCTTAAATTATAGGAAGGAATGAAGATGATTTCAGTATTATGGATAACAATTGTACCACTGGAGTTTCTGATTTTATATCTCACCTCACGTCTATCTGTGATTATCAATATGAAAGCAGTGATGAGGCCTATAATTATGATGAATTTCTCTATTATTTTAAGTAGAATACAAGGAAAAATACTGAAAATGATTAAAATTAATTTATAGATCATATTAAAAGAGTTCAATCATTTAATTTTGATTAACCATATGCAAACTCTAACTATAATTTATAAAAATTTACAGAGAGTGATATTTAGCTATTTCAAAGTGAGGAGTAATAAACAGATGAAAAGGAATTTATAAAATTCCAAAAAGAGAGATTAAAACATCAATTCTAAAAATTTTCATCTTAAGTTAATTAAAAATACTTAGATATGGTAATTGAACCTATAATTTTTGAATTACCAATTCCGAAGTACTATTATTATTGTGAGATATCCCATATCAACTATATAGAGTAAATATAAAATGGAGTCCTTAATATAGAGTCATTATGTCTTATTATTGAAGAGTTTTGTAAGGGTGAGAAAAATAATGGTTAGATAGATTTTTAAAAATACAAAAATATTAAAGGATAAATACTGAAAAATATATTAAAAGATGAAAAAACTCCTAAAATAGAAGAGTTTGATAATACCCATAAAATTATAAGATCTTTAATTAAATTATCACATAACTAAATGTATTCGAGAAATAAAATAGATTAAAATCAAATTGAAAATAAATCTGAGAATAAATCTGAGAATTCAATTGAAAGAAATTCCATTTAAGATAAGTAATTGCAGCGAATTATATCTGTTTTAATGAATTTATATGATAGTTGGTATTTTTAAAGAAAAAGTAGAGTGTATGACAAGTAATAGGTAACTTATAGTCAATAGTATGAGATAAAGGAGATTCTTAATGAATTAACTTATTATTACTATAATTCTGTCAGGCTATCTAGTGATATATTATTTGTCAATAACACTTAATTTTCGATTGTAGGTCATTTAATAATTAAGAACCCATAAAAAAGAATGCCAACAATTTTAAATTAATAGATATGAAATAATAAATTAAAAACAATTAACTTATATTTAAAATATTCTAGTTGTAATTATAATTTTTATTTGTATAGGTATTTAATGTTTTAATTAAAATAATATACCTCCACCCCTCCCATATTTTAAATTATATATTTGTATAGCCTTTAACTAGTGCAACTGGTGGGTTGTTTTTGGAATAAAATAAATAATGAAGGAAGGAAGGAATTGAAGAATAGATAGACAGATTTATTTTATAAATATGTAATGTGATTAATAAAGTAATAATTAGATTAATGAATTATTATTTATTAAGCTACTATATAATTATATTGTTTGTTCTTAATATAATTTAATCATTTTATTTTTAAAACTTAACTTTAATCTCAATTTCCATTTTAATTGCTACTTTATTTACCATTTTAATGAATTGAAGAAGCAGTTTCTGATTCTATATTTTTCTAATTCTTTTATGCATGTGATTCTTCTTTAGCTAAACGGTTACCTTTATAATTGATGAATTTAGTTTTAATTAAATATAAATTTTTTAAATATTTCGTTACTTCTCTTTCTAAAATCATAATCATTAGCTTAGCCATATGAAACAAATCTATTATGAGATATTCTATTAACTTTTTCAGTAATCTCCTTTTATTTATTGAAAGGGAGGGCATATTCGTATCCAATAAGATTCTTAGCTTCTTCACCTCTAAATTTAGTAGGGACTGTGCATTTCAATGATAATTAGTCTTAAGGTGATTAATAGGAGAAAATATTAGAATCTGTGTATCTTGCCCATTTGTTTGATGTTAATCTATCTGATGGCTCAAAATCTCTTCTGTTTGCAATTTTTTAGTACTATTCTGAAATTACTTAATCCTAGATTAAATTTAAAAGTAAATATTATGTAAGTAATGATAAAAACTATTTCATTTTTGTGTAAAGATATAAATGCTTATCATGTGTATCAAAATGAAATGCTCACTCGTAGATAATAAAAATAAATCCTTCTTGATAAAATAATAATTTTTATTAAGATTTATTAAATCTTTTCAAAAAATGATTGAGTTATTATCAAAAAATTGAATTTCCTAGTCCAATTAAAATTGAAATCTTAAATATTCTTCTTATCTTTTTTTATCCTTTAATGCACATGATAACGCTATTTTTTGATATCCTTAATTTTTTTCTATTATAAACTATTACTCCTGATCCAGTTTATCTTTATTTAATGGTCTTTGCTTCTTAGCCTAATAATGGATTTTCGGAGGAAGTTGTACCTGAATATTACTTTGTTTATTTAAGACCTCTCTTTTCAAATACTTCGTAATGATCAGATGATCTCATATCTACTTTCCTATAAATTTAAATTTTATTTTATAAATTTACACATCTCCTAAATATCTATTTATCTAATATTAATAATCTAGCTTATCATTGCAATTAACAATTAATCAATAAAATTATACTTAACAGAAGGCTTCCAATCCTTTTATTCGGTAGTACCCATAAGGTAACCATATTAAGCATCTCCTGTTTTTCTTGTCTTCACATCTGTAGGAGGATTCCAAATATTATCAACATCTGAGTACATAGTTTTCTTGACAGATGATCTGAAAATATTTTCTTGATGACCTTCAGAAGTAATGGGATTGTTAAGAGCAAAAGTAGGAGAATTAGCTCTCAATTGAGAAATAGATTTAAGATTTTCTTTAAGTTGCTCATCATTTTAAAAATGGCTAGTTTAAGGGCGCTTATGTGCTGAAGTGTAATTATTTGGAGGAACTAATTCTTTCTGCAATGAGAAATTATGCTTACCACTGATCGTAATGAAGTCTTTATTACCTTACTAAGGTTATTATTACTATTATTGCTGGACATATTTTTTTTAATAAATATCTGAGTAGGTAGAGGATCTGTTATAAAATAAAATTCACTTAATAATTGTCTATAAAGTATTTATTTTTGTAAATATTAGTTTAGAAATAAGGTTTGTTACCTAACAGGAAGTACTTTCATTTTTATTGAAGATAGTTTGTTATATTTCTTTAATATTAATTTAATATTTAGAGCTGATTGGCTTTTTTTTTGATATGTTTAATTGCTTCCCTTTACTTTTACTTTTAATGGATTTGATAAACTTTTATTTGTAATATATATTTATTATATCTGAGTATTGTTGATCAAAGATAATCTTATAAATTATTCAGCTCGTTCATCCTCTTCTTTTTTCAAAAAATAAATAGAGAGAGAAAGAGATAGGTAGCTAGTAAAATTACATTTTATATCTTTTAAGATTTGAATATTCAATATCTATCTATCTTTTATCATTTATTTATTTATTTATTCTCTTAGTCCACTTTCATTAATTTATGCAACCAAACACGCCATTCTATAAAAACTATATCTTTTTTTAAAAACTATTGGTATTATTTTAATTTACCAATTCTTAAATATTCTTTTTAACTAGTGGTTAATATTAATTTATTTATTACCCATTTTGATTACTTTTTTTTGATAAAAATTATTTATAAAAGTAAATATATTAGCAAATCTGTATTTTTATAATGATTCAATTGAGGGTTTATTTAAGTAATTATTACTGATTAATAATCTAAAATAAATCTAATCAAAGAAAAACAAAAAATTGAAGTAGAAAGATGCACTTATAGATTAATGAGTAATAACAAAAAATTTAATTTTATTAAAAAAATAAATATTTACAACGAATTTAACTACTAGTTTTTATTTTAATATTTAAGAAAAGCTATTGGAAAATCTTTAAATCTGTATTTTAATCCTTTTTAGAAAAATAAACATTTTAAGATATGATTAAATTGAATACCTCTAAACTATAGGAACAATTTATAATTCTATAAGAATTATAAATCAATCATCCAAATAAAGCAAAAGATAGACAGATATTTAATAAATCCCTTAATATTCAAACGAAATAAAGACTATATACAAATTTGGTTCATTGAATAACCAAACAACAACTAATTCGAAACTATTTAATTCAAATACTTAATTATGATAATAGTTAATTTAAATAAAATGCACAATTTCTCAATATTATTGATTAAGCTTTTGTTGTTTTTATTGGATTCCTAAATCAAATTCCTATTTTATTTTTAATGAATAAATTTTAGAATTTCTCTAAATTAAAATAAAATTTTTACTGAAACAGAAGAAGTGTTCCCAGAACCTTACAAAATATTATTAGAAGAGTTATTTGTATTGAGTAAATTATTTTTAGTTGGAGATTTTGGTCTAAGCTATTCAATGTCAGGGGTGGTACCAACATATCTTCCACCTTTGTAAGTCTGTATTTGAGGGTATGTCTTATCCCCTTCAAACCAATTATTATATTCATCTAAATTAAAATTACTTTCATCTAATAGTTTGCCTATTGTCAACCAACCTTGTCTAACATTATGAACTTCTCCAAACAATTCTATTCTCTTTCTTCCGAGACAGAATCTTTCAATAATATCATAAATTTCTGCTGGTTTTTAAGTACCTATTAAAAATATTTTCTAAATTAGGTACATTTGGATTTATTACTAAATATTACTTCCTAATGGAGGTTCTTCGGCAACTATAACATCTGTATCAATATTGGCATGAATAAAATGTGAATCAGAAGCTCTTTTTACATCTCCACGTAATCCGACTAGGCAATGTTCTTTGACTCTAACTAGAAGATTAGAATGAGGAAGTTCAATATATTCCTTTGTCTTATCTTTATTAGTTTTTACCCAAACTATATCTTCACATCTTTTATATCCCCATTTTCTAAATAATTCTCTACCCTATTATTCATTAATATAAATTTTATAATAAAGTTCTACTCTGTCTTCTAAGTCATATCTAATAAAATTTTCATTCTTATTATTTAATTTTTGTCTAGAATTCTTTAGATATAACTAATTATATCTTAGTTTTAGATTTTAGAAATAAATACTTAATCTAAGTGGTCTGAACCAACCCATAAGAACAAAAAGCCAGGTTTTTCTGAAATCTCATCTATTGGCAAAGCTGCTATTTCATTTAGATCCCATGAATTAAATTTCTCTGGCTATTAACTATAAATAGGAAGACCTTATACTCTTTCTTCATATTCCTTCCAAGGTGGGTCCATAAGAATAACATCAAATTTGCCGAGCTTAGAAAGATCATAATACTTTAAATCAGCTTTTAAATAAACAGGAGGGTGATTACGCTTTTTAATTAAATCATCTTTATACTTGATCAGATCCTACAGCTTTGGGTATTCTATATTTAATATAAACATGTAATTCATAAATAATAGATTAATTGTGTATTACAATTTAAAAACAGCTTAAAAAATATGGCTAAAATGAGAAAATTAATTATACCAAAAATATATAAAAAATAATTACCAATAAAACGTTCTTCAGGGCGAATATTCATAATAAAATTTTGAGGACGTTCATGAGTATTCACAAAATTTTAACAATAATCATTTCTTTTTGAAGTAGTACCTCTTTTAATTTATTATTATTTATCATGCTACTAATTTTAATTGCCCTATTAGGAACCTTATTATTAAAGCTATGGTTGCTGTAGCTATTAATTTTATTATTATTATTGCTACTGCTATTATTATCCCTATTATTACTGTTGTTATTATTATTACATTTATTGCTGAGATTACATTTACAAAATTTTTTTTTCTTTTTCTGTCAGCTATTTTCCTTTATTTAAAACTTAGCAATTATTAAAATCTTAAGGAATCAAATTTTTATAATCTTATACTTGAGTAGAATATTTAATTTATGTGAAGTAAATTGAGTAGATAGATCTATAATTAACCAATGTTCAAAGAAAAGGATTAAAATAATACAAAAATTAATTAATTACATCTATAAACACATGCATACATACATACTTATATACATACATACATGCATTCATCTTTTCAAAGAAAGAAATCTTTATCAAATCTTAAAATGAAAATGAATATTCTTCGATAAAAATATATTTTTGCATAAAAAATAAAGGTTTTAAAAGTATGAGATAATTTTTAGAAATAAGAAATATAAAGATGAGAAAAAGGAAACAATAAAATAAATATTCGATTAATTTATTGGTTGGTTGGTTTATTTGTTTGTTTGTTTGTTTTTTGATTGGTTGGTTGGTTGATATATTTATTATTATTTACCATTGTTGTTATAGTATAATATAAAAAGGTACTTCAGCATTATTTGGATATATTTCTTTTTTGTGTAAGTAGAAGAGCTGAAATATGAGCGAATAAGTTTATAATATAATTTGATGAGATTTATTAAGTTAATTATTTATTTATTTATTTTCATAATATATTTTTTAATGTATAATATATTTGCTGTTTATTGTTTGTTGAGATTTCAAAAAATATATATTTGGAATTAAATAATTTAATGCAGCTCCATAACAAAAATTTTTCTTTCTTATAATATTTTTTTTTTCTTCTATTTTCCAAGTCTACTAGTTGCTATATTTGCATTTAAATTAATTATTTATATTTATTTCCATTTTCTATTTGTTAATTATTTAATGTTTTACTTATCGTTTTCATTTAAATTAAGGCTTACTTTATTTTTTAAATTATAAATATAATTCTCAATCAACTCAATTATGATGATAAAGTAATAGGGGTATTGTGTACACTATTCAATGAAAGTTTCTTCATTAAAAGAGGATTATTATTTTACGATTCTTACAAATCTTATTCGTTGCTAGGAACTTTGGATCCTTTAGAGGCAGTAACCTTTCTAGGAGGGGAGATTACAAAATTCTTCATATTTGTGTAAGTTTTAGAGTACAAATCATTATCGTTTAACCCATCAATTAAATTTCTTTCCTCATTTTCACCTTAATTAGTTGAAAGTTTTAATTATGTGTGGTTACGAGTGGTATTAGGCTTAATGTCTCCCAGATAGTTATTTTCAGTGTGTTTGTGATACAATGAGCTAGCTGAATTGATGTCTCTCTTTTCTAAAATATTACTTCCTGTATTTTCCTCAGTAATTTTAGTTATTTCACTACCTAGTCCTGTTCCATTAGTCATATTGCTTATCCCATTAAGATGGTAAGCATTTCCTAAATATTTCTTTCTGTGACGAGAGCTTTTATTAGATCCTCCATTCAAAACATTCTATCCATATCCACTCAATAAGTTTGAATTTAAAGATTTGGGATTATTACTTAAACTATTTCTCAGTTTTTTGAAGCTAATTTCTTGAGAAATATATTTTTAACTCATAATATTTTAGCTATTTAAGATGTTCTATGCTTATGATAAAGAATTATTAGTATTTGTAACAGTAGACATATACCCTTATTGAGACGACTATGTAGGAAATGGGAGAAGAGGGCTATTATTTGATGGTAATTATGATAGAGACTGAGCTGAGAATAAATTTGGTGAAGAAAGAGGGAATGATTATTAGGATTAATTAGACTAGCTTGTAACTAATTAGGGCATGAATATTTAGGATGCTGAAGACTGTTAAGAATTGTTAGTCATATTAAATTACTATTAAATGAGTTATTATTATTTTTTTTGAATTGGTTGTTAAGTTAGTGAACCAAATTACAGAGATGCAGCATTAGTAGGAGAGGAGAAGAAAGCAGCAGGATTCATATTTTATGTTTATTACTGTTATTACATGAAAATCTATTGCTGTTGCTGTTGTTGAAGGTATTTTTGTTGTAAGGAATCTCTTTGTAATTGTTATTATTGAGATTAAATTTGTAGTTATTATGCTATTATATTATTCTATACCATGGTTGAGAATTATTAAGATTACATTAATAGCTGGTTAGTGCGAGACATTCTAGAATTCAATTTTAAAGTATTGCTATTTAAAATTTGATTCTAATCTTCTCCTTAGTTAATTTATTGGGTCTGCTATTATTATTGCTGCTATTGCTACTGAGGAAGTGGTAGATTTAAACTTTAGCGTAAAAACAAGCTGTTATCTGGTAGATTCTACATTCCAAATTATTATTACTATTATTATTAGGAATATCTTGAAGAACTTTTTGTGGAGGATAATCCATTATTATTGAGAGGAAGAGATTAAACTGGAAAGTTGACAGCATTTCCTAATGGAGGTATATTTTATCCAAATAAAGTTGATACTCTCTTAGAATTTTATTATTGTTATTATTATTATTGCTATTAGTATTATTACAGGAATCTCTATTGGCCTAAGGTAGCACTTGGAGTTGTAAAAACATTACTGTTATTTAAAATACTACTACTATTACTCATTCCAGTCATATTAACATTATTTGTATTTAGGATATTAGCAAATTACTACTGCTGCTACTATTACTACTACTATTATTACCCTAATTATTGATTAAATCCATTCATAATTCTTTGCATTTGTTGTAAATCTTCAATAGTGTTAATCTTATTATTGCTGCTGCTGTTTTTCTTTAAAATGATATTACCAGTCATAGGGAGTTGAGAGCGATAGTTAGGCATCATTGAAAATGATTATTAATTGTTTTATTAAGTAGCTGCTTAAGTTGAAGATACTATAAAGAAATCCTTTTACTAAGGTTAGAAATCTAAGTTATTTAGGCTATTATAGTGAGCAGGTAAGTTATTTGTACCTGTCAAAGAAGGTATTTTTTATTCTGAGCTCATTTAATGAGGCAAATCTTAAAAAGTATTTTGAGAATTGATAATATTCTAAGAGTTCTTTGTAGAATCATCATTTAAAACAGCTCCAAGTGAGGCATTACTTGGAATTTGTTTGGAAGCTTCTGTATTTATATTTTATCCATTCTGTGAAATTTGTAAAATATTGCTCATACTCTTTCTCTATTACTGTTAAATGCTTTGGTTTTAAATACCACTTACTTGATCTGTGCAATCCAATAATGATTATTAATCAATTTATCTTTTACTTAATCTTCTTTGATTTACTTTATTATCTTCTGATTCTCTTCTTAAATAAGGTTGCTGGATTTGTATGGTAGTTAGTTACTATGGACTATCATTTCTGAGTTTATACCTTTCATTTTATTTATTTTATAATTGATAAGTTAGAGGAGTTATTTTAGAATCATCTTTCTATCTATCCTCTTTATATTTTGTACCATTTAAATTGTTAATTTAGTCATTACAAGAGCCTAATTCTGTGTATGAAGGAAGTCCATTGTTTGAGAGAGCATCTTCATTTGGATTTAATTGAGAAGAATAGTCATCACTAATATCTCTATTTGAATGACTGGAGTGTTTGTTAATATTTAAAGTATTCGATAGAAATATGGGTGCCGTAGGCATTTAGAATTTCTTAACAATTGGTTATTAATGTGTATTACTGTTTATACTACTAGTATTTTATAATTATTACTATTGGTTCTAACCTAATTAATTATTTTATTATTATTGGGCACCATCTATATTCTTTTTGCGTGTTTAATTGAATGACAGCGGATCTAAACTCATAGGTGTCAATGTAATGCTCTAAAATGATCTGTGTTGATTCTTATGAGGAGATTATTTTACCATATTATTTCTTTAATTAAAATCATATGTAGGTGGCATCAATCTATCGAGATTATTGCTGCTTCCATTTGTTCTTTATTGCTATTGAGAGCTTGGTAATTAACTTAAATTTGTTAAAGATTAGGTAGATTAGATATATTGTTAGAGATTTTGTTATTCTTTTTAATAATTAGTAAGGTTTATCTTATTATATATTGGATGTCTTTTATTTATTGCTTTCATCTTCACTACACTCTGAGTATAAGTGCGTATCTTAAAACCAATGTATTTATTACTTTACATCCAATCCTTCATATACTTTTCAAAGTTACTCAAAATAATTTCAAAGATAGATTCATATTCTTTTTAAAAATGCAAAGATTGAGAAGAACCTACAGCACCGCTTATATTGCTGTCATTTTTACTCTTTTTATCAATATTCATGATATCATCATACATGTTAGGTCCTCCAAATCCTCCAGCAACATTTGTTTAGTTGCTAAGTTTATCCTTCTTTTTAGATGTTAGCAAAGTTTTGTAAGGGGGTTGTTGCCTTAGGTAGAATTTCTTCTGTAAGCTGATGATATAAGAAAATGACTCCAAACCTTATAGGTATTTGTCTGAATAAAATCTTTCATTTTTATTATTCTTACTCCTTTCCTGATACAGAGAAGAGTAATAACTTTAATAATTCTGCAATTTGGTTAGCTCCTTTTAAAGTCTTTGTCTCCCGGATTTAGACACTAAGGCAAATATTTTACCGAGAGTCAATCCCGATTTGCTGATGAGTTAAGTAGCACTCTCTTTCATAGAGTTATTCAAAGTTAATTAATCTTAAAAAATTATATCGTATAGTTTAGGGAAAAAAACCTAAATTTTGTTTAGATAAGCAATATTTAGTTTATGTATCTTCGAAAATATTTTAAAGCCAAGCGCCTTAATTCCAGCATTACTGTTGGTATTGCTCTTGCTCACTGAATAATTTTAGTACTTAGTGATGATTTAGTCTTCATAATCAGAGCGATATTTTTCTAAGCTTTGAAGTGTTTAAATAACTTGTCTAAGCTCATTCAAGGTGTTTTAATTGCTATTAGAGTATCCTCCCCCTTAGTGGCTACCACTTGCAGATCCTCCTCTTGTTCCAAATCCACTTTCCATAATTTGCATTAAATAAATACGGAGGTGAAGAATATTATCCTCGCGAGTTATGTAGCTTTGTTAGATATAATTCAAATCTTCCAAATCTATTTCCTACTACTAGTTTAACTCCCTAATAAGTTCATTGATTTTCTTATTTTTTCCCCACATTAATAAATAAATTCAGATCCAATATTGATAATCTATGTCTATCGGTGTATTATTTAAGATTTAAAACTTAATTCTATTCTGAATTATTGGTTTAATAAAGTTTTATTTGGTGTTAGTATTATTTCTAATCCACGATATTTCTTGCACTATTAGTCAGCAATACGCTATGAATACCACCTAAGTAAACAGAAATATAGGGTTTACAATAGATTTTCTGCTTCTTATTCGTATTAATTTTTATTTTTCAAAAGATTGATGATTTGTTTATCAGTTTAATACTTAAGTTGATTTCCTATTCCTATTGATTTATTAGCCTTTTATTATCTTTGGTAGGGACTTATATGTATGTAACTTGTACGTATAAAAATTAATTAAATGCCTTTGCTTTTTAACTTTACTTTGGGCTTGCTAGCTTTATCGATAGTAAAATAAGCTTCTTTAAAGCAATAGAATGAAGCGATTGGGTGTAGAATCTAACTATTCCTAGAGAAAACCACAAAAAAGCTTGACTTGAAGGTGGGCTTTTAGGGCTTGATAAGCTAAACTTATGAACGTGTAAGCTTATTCTTGTTTGACTTTGTGAAGTGGCAAAATTAATAAGAGTTTTTATCTCTTTTCTAATTGTTTTGTTTTTCTTCTAATTAATGTTGTTGTTGTAATTCTTATTATTTTTCTTTAGATAGATAAATTGAATTAATTATCCTCACTATAATTTTTGTAGTTTTTTCTTTACTTATCAAATTCTCTATAAAGAAATTGCACCAAAAAACAAGCAAATAGTAATGATAATGCGAGATAAACAAATAAATCAAAAAGTGCATATATTTAATAGCGTGAAGATTGCTTGTTTTTATCCAAAATTACAATTCTGAGAGAACTCCCTCTCATACATATTAATTAATCAATCGATCAATATCCATAAATTAGGGACTGAAAATAACAAAAAAACAAAGAAAGAATCCTTTATTTAATTAAAACTTATATTTTATCGATTAATCAATCAATCTCATTTATACAAATAAGATTCCTTATCACAATCTCTTTATTAATTATCATTCCTACCTATCATTTTTTTTTCCCATTTATTTTTAATTGAAAATGCTATTATCCACCTCTCTATAATCACTCATTTAATTAATCACTTAAATTTATTTTGATTCCATTAAATCTTTAATTCTATTTGTCAAGCAATACTAGCCTCATAAAATAAATTATCTAAGATACAAGCCTCTTAAAATAAATTATGTAAGATACAATGATTACTCTTAAATTTATTTATTTTTCACTAAAATTAAAAATAGTATATTCCTCTATTTTCCATGAAAATGAATTTGCTTTAGATGATATCATTTCATTTTTTTGAAGCGTGTACATACAAATTTGAAAGAAAATGTATCTTTCAAAAGGTAATGAATTATTAAATAATATATCACAATACTGATTTGAAGGAGGATATTGATCTCATATGGGTTGACCCAAAATAATATCCTATATGTTACTTTTTACCCCTTTGCATAAATTTTTAAGTCGTATCTACACTTGAATATTACACCCTTTACTCTTATATCTTGGCTTTACCAAATGAGCAAATTTGAAATAGATTGATTAATTTAATTATATAATCTTCACCATTCAAGCATCTTTTTCCTTTAAAACAAATAATAAAAATATCTTCCATTATATTCTAATAAAATTTATTCTCCACCTTCTCTTCCAATTTCCTAATTTTTATTCTTGCTAATCCAACTTTAAATTAAAGCTATATTGAACTATTTACTCAGCTGTTAGCATTAATTTTATTTCTTGCTAGAAATATAATTCTACTAATTTTTCAAATATCTTAACAAATACAAGTTTCTAAAATTAATTTACAATATTAATAAAAGAGTAAACTAACTTATATTTTTACTTCTCCTCAAATAGCTAAATACTGTCAAAAAATTAATTATTAGATTAGTAATCTTATCTTACATATTCAATTCTTACAAGCTTACCTAAAAAAAGATCTCATAATCAGAAATTTAAATTTTTTTATAGATACAAGAATAGAAGAATAGGCATAATATTATTTTATATTTTCTAAAATAATCTCAAATTAATAAAAAATAACAGCAGCAATTAGCCATTTTTATATAATTTATCTTGAAAAGAGGATACTTTAGTGCTAAGATTTTAAAAAAATTAGGTCAATAATTCATAAAATTAAATTAAAAATAGCATACTATTATAATTTATAAAAATTAAAAATAATTATTAAATTAAAAAATAGATCTTTTTTTATAAATAGAATTTAAGTGCTCAAAAAATTCCAGCTAAAAAGTCATGTAAATATGAATGAAAGTAGAATGAATTGCAAAAGGACGAATTAATTTTAGAATGGCAAAGAGAAGAGATACAAAAATAATAAAAATGATAAGATGAATGATTTCCTATTCATTTGATAGCAAAATTAACAAATAGAAATCAATGAAGTTATCAATATGTTGAATAGGAAGTATTTCATTGGTTTTTGAATGCAATTTGATAGGACTCTCACTCATAGCAAAAAAAATAGGAATCAAAAAAGAATAATTCTAATCACAATTAAAAATAAGTGAAACAAAGAGAAAGATATAGATCTTAATTGATTCAAAAAATATATTGAAAATAACAATTATATTTATCTGATTTCTATTAATTAATAATCATGAGAATTGAGAAGTGCTACTTTTGCTCAAGTCCTGTCTACCCTGGTCACGGTATTTAGTTCGTCCGTAACGACTCTAAGGTAAATAATAGCTTCATTCTTTATCCCTTATCTCCCTTCTCGCCAAAGCAACCATAGCTTATAGAGAACTCTAATACTTTACAACATAAAATGAATTTTTGTTTTCTCCTACCACACTTATCTTAGTGATGGATGTCTGATATATTACTTCTATATGAAGATTATATAGGCTATAATTTCCTTAATTAAGTTAAATGAGATCTATAATATATTTTTTAATTCCAAAAGGTTTTCAGATTCTGCAGATCTAAATGCCACAGACATTTCAAGGCTAAACATAATCCTAGAAAGATGAAATGGACCAAGGCTTACAGAACCTCTCACGGTATGATAATAATTACATAATTTTAGCTCCATTAAAGATATAAAATTCTTCTTCTTCAATATGACTTAAAAAATACTAAATACACTACAGAACTACCTTTCTATTAACACAGATCTAATTAATGGTTAATAGAAGATAACCAATAAGCAGTTTGAGCATTAAAAGCAAATATAAAATACAAAATAACAAAATTTAATCTAATTATTTGATTACTTAAATTTACCCAAACGTAGAGGTATTAATAAAATACAGTTTGGTTTGATGATCAAGAAGAATTTATAAACTCTACTAACTTCCATATGATAACAATATTAAAATTATCATTATTATTAATAGGTAAAGAAATGATCAAGGATTCCGTTTTTGATTTCGAAAAGAAGAGAAATGAACCCGTTAAGTACAATCGTGAGTTATACGTTAATACAATTAAAACTATGAAGAGAATTGAAAAGATTAAATAAAGCAGAGAAGAAATATTTAAGGAAAATAGATTAAGACTCTCTAAAAGAGTTAAATAGCAACAAATCAAGGCCGATCTTACCAAGCATGCTAAATTAATTCCCAAAGGTACCGTTGCAGACATTATTGGCTAATAAATTAAAGAAAAGCACGAAGCTACAGTTAAAGAGAACCTTAGACTTAGCTAAAAGGCTAAAAATAAAAAATAGGTAAGCAAGGATAATGCTATGGATCAAGAAAGCAGCGAAGAAATGTTGGATTGAATAAAATAAATATATTAAAATGTAAAAGAATGATGAATTATCTACATTTTAAAACTAAATAATAATAATAATAATTAATTATGGTTATAATAATCAAAACAACTATGAGTCTTAAGTGAATTACTGCTATCATTTTACCTATAATACTATCTCAATCAAAAAAAAACAATGTTCTACTTTTCCAAATTGAATGTAAATCAATCAACAATAAATAATTAATTTCACAACATATGCAATCATTTGAAATACAAAAGATTTCATTACAGTAATAAATATAAGAAATAATGTACTTGCATTTTAATTGGAAATTTAGAAATGTTTGCATCTTCCACTCTGCTTTATTAAATAAATATTTATAATAATGACAAAAAAAGATAACCTAACCTTCTATATAAACTAACTTACCCATCAACCAATTTAAAGGCAAGCTGTTGATAATTAAAGACTCTTGCCATTTTTTATTAACCGTGTATTATATTTGTAGCTTTTCATAATATTATTTGTTTTAATTCACTTAAATTCAAGTTGTTGTTTATTATAATATTTCTCCATTTTCTTATTTAAACCTATTCTTCAATCAATCTACTAATATATTATATTATTCATTAATTTATTACTCTTATGATGTCTATATTTCTTTTAATTGAATTTCATCGACTACCCTACTATTTAATATTTAACCTATTGAGAATAATATTAATTAAAATTTAACCACAAATACTATAATCATAAAAGTATGACTTTTCTGTAAATACATAAAGAATCAGAAATATAAAAAAATAAAGAGAAGATTTAACCTTAAAACATTTAACTTTTTAGTAAATATTTTAAAATTTAGAGTTAAATTAAAATAAATGTCTAAAAGATTAAATATTAGAGTATTTTATTCTAAAATAAATTTATCTTATAATGTATGATATTAATAATAGTCTTTATAAGCAAGCTAAAGCACAATTAGAATTTCTTTCTAGTGATATTTATATTTTTATTATTTTGAAATAGTTAATTATTATTAAATATGAATAAAAAATTTAATAGTATAAAATGGTGGTTGAAAAATTTAGTAAAGAAATGGTATTGAATAAATATTGTAATGTTGGTAAAGATTTTTTTTAAAACTGCAAAATAATTTCAAAATTTAATTAAAGAATGGAAATAAAGAATGATTATTTGTATGTTACGAGTATAACTACAAGATGATATTCGTCTTTATAAAGTTAAATAATTATTTAGTTTAGAAAAGTGTATCATCTTCAAAGATTAGTACAATCCAAAGCAAATCCCAAACAATAATTGAACAAATAGGAAATTTAGAGAAATGACTGAGTCAGTTATTACAAAAAAGACAGCATAAAAGAAAGAACCTATGGTCTAAAAGAGATTCTTCATTAGCTCATTGAATACCTTAGTAGGATAAGCCCTTGTTGAATCACTTAGAAATGACCATATTAATGATGAAAATCCTCATTTCATAATTGGTTCTCTTTCACCTCATGATTAAAGTGATGTCCCTAGAGGTGTTTTTAGAGTTATTGATGTAAATAATAGAATACATATTTCTTAAATTAAAGCAAACGAATTTAGATTAGATAATTAATATATAATTTTAAATAATAGACAACTAAATTGACATTCCTTGCTAAAGTTATTCTTGATTCAGATGTTATCATTTATGATCTCAACACATGCGATTTAGAAGAGGCCGAATTTGCAATTAAAAGTATTATGATTTTACATCAACTCTAAATCAAATAATAAACATAAATTCTAATATTAATTAAGCTCTCAAAATGGGTGAATATAAGGATGAAAAGATCTTAATTTTCATTTCGAGTGTTATGGTTTGGTCTAATACTCCTTTGAGAGAAAAGGTAATAATTTGTTTAAAAAAATAGAGTTTTAGATTAAATATGTAGTAAAAATAACTTTTTAATTTCCTGTTATTTTAAAAAACCTATAGAAAGAGACTGAAGAAATAGGAGAGGATGAAGGCTTAGAAGAACCTTAGAGTGATAATGAAGATGAAGCTTAAAATGCAGGCGATGAAGAAGAGGTTTAAAAGGTAACTTCTTTATTGATAATTTTCAAGGGAATATTGCTTTGAGTTGATAAGAAATATGAATAAAAACTATAAAAAGATATTATTACAATAAATATTATCATAAATGCAATTAGGGTGTCAATAGGTTATTATTCAATTTTAAAAATCTAGAAAGACAATTAAAACCATTTTAATTATTATAATGATTATTATTTACAAGAATTATTTTCCCAATTTGTTGGTAGAAACTATTTAATAATCTTAATTTATTAACATAAATAAATAGAAGGTTTATTTGAGATACACTGAAAAGGAATACACTTAAAGAAAGCCCTTACCCAAATATGAAATTTTGAAATCTCTTGAAACTATGTGTATTGCTGCAGGAAATGCTAAATAAAATTTGAGATCTTTTGTTCTTTGTTCTGGTATTCAATATGGTAATGGAGAATAAATTTTCTTAGATCACTTCTAGGTAATTATTTGATTGATAATTATTAAAAGTTAGCCAAAATAATAATCCCTTTATTAGAATTCTAACTATCTCTATATACATTATTTTAAGAAATTAGAATGATTCTTAATAAATTAATAAGAACCATTTTTATCAATAAAGAAACTAATAAAAGGATAATATTTTTGAGGAAAATTTTTTAATTTTTATAAAACTAAATTAATTGATAAATATGATAATTAATTATAGAGTGCTTGGTTGTAAGATCCTTAAGATTTAACGGTTATTGGTGATGGTAAAAATAGAATTCCAACTATCCATGTTAGAGATTTGGCTATGTTTGCTAAAAAGATTGTTGATAAGCCTCCCAATTAAAGTTATATTTTTGCTATTGACCATAATCCTAAGCCTACTTAATTAAGTTTAGTCTAAGCTATCAGTAAGGGATTAGGTACTGGTAAAATAAAGCACCAAGACCTTGCTCATGCAGCTCTTACTAATAATGATTTTGATATTTTCTCTCTTGATGTTAGACTTCGTCCCTCTAAAGTTTTCGATGCTTTGGGCGAGGAAGAAGAAGAATAAGAAGATGATGAATAGGATGGAGTTGATAAGCCTCGTAAGGGACCTGAATGGCATTGCAAGGAAGGACTTGTACAAAATATTGCAAAGCTTAATAAAGAATTTAATGATTTCAATGGACTTAAGCCTAATCGTATTTTCCTTGCCGGTCCTCCTGCTTCAGGAAAAACTTTCTTTGGTGAAAAGTATTCAAATATATTGATAAAGTATTAATTTATGTTAAATATTATTTTTTAAAAATAAATTAAGGCTTGCATAGCACTACAATATTCCTCATATCCTTATTAAGTAAGTTGTTGAATAATTCTTAAAGGTTGATGAAGCTGCTAAAGAGGAATTTGAAAATCTTAAATCTACTTAGGTTGAGGCTGCTAGAACTACTTTCGATGCCGAATTGAAGAAAAAGAAACCCAAAAAAGGTGAACCCGTTCCTGTTTTTGATGAAAATGCAGTTGTTGTTAGACTTCCTGATAATATGCTATTCAATGCTTTCTAATGGCGTCTTAAATAAAATGATTGTCAAAATAGAGGTTATGTACTCGATGGATATCCTAAGACCTTTGCTCAAGCACAAGGAATATTTTTGAGTAATTATTTACTTTGATTAAAGAAATTCGGTTTGAACTCTAATAACTTTATAAATAGAATCTAAATTAGCAGAAGGAGAAGATGATAATGAAAATGCTGAAAAAATTATTGACGAAAATCTTATTCCTGAAAGTGTTATTTTCCTTTAAGGTAGTGATGAATTTTTAAAATAAAGAATTAAAGAACTTCCTGAAGAAAAAGTTACTGGTACCCATTACAATGAAGAAGGAATGAATAGAAGATTGGTAGAATATAAAAAATTTAATGAGCAAAATACAGGTGAACCTATCTTAATAGATTTCTTCAAAACTAATTAAATTGATCCTTTAGTTCTCAATGTTTAAAATCATGATAATGAACCTTTTGATAACCTTCGTTCCTTTATTGAAAGAGTAATTTAAATTGATATTTTATTTTAAGGCTAATTAATTAATCATTAATTTATTAATAAAAAGAATGGAAGCTTTAAAAACTATATGATCCATGATGATGTAAAAGAAATCGAAAGAGAATAAGATTTACACGAATAATTAGAAGAATAAAAAAGAAAAGAATAAGCTGAAGAATAAGCTAGAAATGAAAAGGAAGAAGAATAAAGAAGATTGTAAGAAGAAGATTATAGATTAAAAACTGAAAAAATTAAAAACTAAGAAAGAGATAAGTTAGATGAAAGATCTCAATCCTTACGGTAAGCTATTTTTTAGAAAACTTTAAGTATTTTAAAATCTTAATTTATTGTATAAAAAGTCAATACTTAGCTGATAATGTTGTTCCTTTCTTAACCGAAGGTCTCATAGAATTATGCAAATCTCATCCTGAAGATCCCGTAGATACTTTGGTAATATTGGTTTGTCTAGTAACATATATTGGAATAATTTTTTTAATTTTTTTATAGGCTGAATACTTATTCAAAAGAAGTTTGGAAGTCTAATTCCCTGATCCTTCTTCATACAACCCCTATTGAATTCTCATAATTAATTTTATACTTAATTATTATTATTAAAATATTTTTAAATTTATTATATGTATCCTACTACATAAGTGTACTACTGTGTTATTCTCTAAATAATAGTCTTAACATTCTCAAAATATATTAATTAATTCTAATCTATTACACTTTTCAGTCTTATATGTTTATTCTATTTTGGTATGTATCATCATCAATCATAATTTAAGTTTTGAGTAGAAGTGATGTTTATTAGGGTAATCAATTAAATTTTATAGAATTACGTACAAAAAATTTACATATTAATTAGATTTAGTTTACAAATATTATTAGGTTATTTAATTTACAAGTAAGTATCTATCTAATCTATTAATAAATTAATAGTTTCAAATACTATTACCTTGATCTTTCATAAGAGGACTATTTTATAGATAATAAGTTAATTTGTTTTATATTTATAAAGTATTGAATATACCCTCTATTGTAGTGTTCAGGAGGGAAGAACATGATATTATACCATCCCTTAAATTTGTAGAGTTCTTCAATTTTGACAATAACGATAAAGGTAATACCAAAAATGGCAACAAATAATAACTAGTTAGTAATACTCTTTTAATCTAATCTTGCAATTAATTAATAAGCAATAACTGACAAAGAAGCAAAGATAACTATTTTTAAAATCAATTAATTTATATCTAATTTATAATATATTTTACTTAATCCAGACATAACAAATCCTTCAGCACCAAGTTACATTCTTTGATTATCAAGCATCCATTAGAATTAACCCTTGTTATCAACAGTCTTTAATTAACATGATAATAATAATTAATATTTTTAAGCAATAAAAATGTGATAATTTACAGTCATAGGAACATTGTGAATTTAATTGTAAATAAAACCAGCTATGCAAACGAAGTAGATGACCTAAATTATTTATTTAATATTCATTTACATAATATATTTTAATTAGTTATATTTACAGTTGAGCCAATGAACCAAAGTTTAGTATTCAAGAAGAAAGACTTAAAAATTCTAAAGACAACAATGCTCAAAGTAATTAAAACCAATAAAATAACAAGGTTTCTCAAAACTTCATGAAGAGGAGGTTGATATTCAATCTAATTTTAAATTAATTTATGATTTCAATTAACTAATAAATAGATTTATATAATTTATTTACTTCTCTTCCAGTACGCTTATTGATATATTCTAATAACTTATGGTGAGTAACCAAACCATCTGAACCACTAATAGACCACTTGTATCCCTTCAAGAAGTTATTTCTAATGCATTAAAATATTTAATTACTATTTATCTATTTACTTATTAATTTATTATTACCTTTCAGAATCTGATACCATTGCCTACTTAGGAACAGAGACAAGCAAGTTTGGAACGGACTTGAACTCAAGCTATTGCATAATTTAAAATAGAATTTAATTTTGATTGTCATTAAAATAAATTTAATTGATTACATCTAAGAAAATATCTCTATTAGCTGATTCAAAAGACATAATACCAAAGAAAACGGCTCTTAATCTCTTAGTACTATCCTTATAGGGTAATTAACCACCATTTTCAGTATAATAATTTGAAGTTATTTCATATTAAGTCAACATTTATCTTTTATAATATTAAATTAAATTTATATCAAATATATATTGCTAATTCTTCATTTTTTAAATAAATTTTAAAATCATAATCTTATTATTTTACGATTTGCTAAATATATTATTTATTCTTATAGCAAATCCTATCCTAATTAACAATTATGTTGATAAATATCAATATTTTTTATTTTTAACTAATTTTCATCTAATATTTATAAATATGTAATTATTGTTAATGCTTGTAAATTAAAGTACTCGCAGAAATCACATTTTGGAGCAGTGAAGAAGAGAACAACTTCATAAGGTCTGGGCTATTCAGTTATAAAGTATCTTTTTGTGTTATCAAAAAATATTAATATTAGCTAATTAAAATTTGAGAATGAATATTTATGATTTAAATAATACCTATAACCAGTGGCATTAAAGTTGATTATACCATTGGGTGAATTAGCAGCAAGTTATCTTAATGCTTCAGACTTTCCTTTTCCTGTTTCAATATGCTAAAAAAATCATTAATAGTTACCCAAATTAGTAAGGAGGATATTAAAAATCATTTAAATTCTTAATAGAATGAAATCAAATTTTTTACTCCACAAGAAGCAATTGAAATGAGGCAGAATAATGCAATTAATATTAATTTTTAATTCATTCTCGTATCTATTTTTTTCCCTATAATACGCTTTCTATTATTACTCTTAAAATATTTTTGATATCCTGAAAACTAAGAAAAAAGCTAATGTGTAATTATTTTCTTTTATTTAAAGATTCAATAAGAAATTATATCTTTTTTTATTGTTCAAAAATCAATAAATACCTCACTTATTATTCAATAAACAAAGTAGAAAGATAGATAGATGTATAAATACATAATCATTGAAAATCTAAGTAGGAAAGAAATATTTATGAACATTTTTTTGATATTCAAAGCTTGATTAATCCTTTATTACGTGTAATTTACTTTTCAATTGAATAATTGAATTACTACAAATTAATTATTACTAAAAGAATATCTATTATTAATTATTAGAGTGAGATTTTCAAATTAATAAATTTACTTATTTATTAAAAATTCTATTATAAAATATTCTTTCAAATTTTTAAAAAATTTTATTTAAATTTAATCAGAAAAGCAAAGCTATCCTTAGTAGCTTGATTTGAATGGCAAAAGATATTAAGAAGATTACAAATAAAATATTTCTCAGTAAATTGAGTTTAAATAAGGGATCAAAGTAAAAATTAACAATTTAATAGAGAGAAAAAAAATCTAGTAGTCTATACAAATGAACCTTTGCCTCTTTTAAATTTCTCTATTCTATTAAAATCCTAAAGATTATATATCCAATGAAATCTTCTACTTTTTGGTGTGTTAATGATTAATACAAAGTTTAATAAATTTTTGTTTGAATAATATAAAAATGATTGAATTTGCTTGTTGTAATCAATATATAAATAGAATATAAATATTCAACGAATAAATAAATAAATAGAAATATATATATGCAATAATGAATTAATTTATAAATAAATAATCTTTGCGTGAGATTAAATCGATCATGAAATAAATTCCTATTCAATAATTTGTAATGATTATAAATAATATGGAGTCAGCTTGCATGCAAATTTTTTTGCTCATAATGATTGATTTATAGTTATTTACTTTGCTTGCCTTTATTTTAGTTTGCTTGGGAATAAAAGGAGACTAAAATAATTGATATAAGAATAAAAAACAAAATTAAAGCTAAAAAAGTGAATATTAATAACAAAGACAATAATTAATAAAAAAAGGCAAAATATAAATACATAAAAACCAGATTAAAAAGAAATATAATAGTATACTTGAAATGGTGTTATACTTAATCCACGATAATGCCGTCGGTTTCTCCTTATTCGAACTTAAGGAATTCGACGAAGCCCAAGCTAAGCTTAAATAAATCCAAAAGTAGATTGCTGACTTCTCTTCTTTCTCCCAAGTTTGCAAGCTCAAGGTAATTAACATAACTAAATAACAATACTACTTCCTACTATATTGAGCATGTCTACTTTTTTGAAAAAATTTCATCTTTGAATACCAAATAACAAAGAGTTTGAAATTGCGCAGAATTATATTATGGAATAAAAGAATATTGAATGAAAGGATAAAAAGAATAATTTATTATAAAAGAAATGTAAATAAAATGTGGATGCATTTAATATATAGCAAGCAATAACAACTTACTAATGTTAAGGTGTGTTTTTAAATCTTATTATAATAATTAAATAGGCTTTCTTCCCCTTCCCCAACGCTGATGCTGCCAGAGATGCCGCTTAAAACGTCGGTTGTGGTGAATTGACTGAAGATCTTAAGACTTTCATTGAATCCAATATTCCCAAGTCTAAGAAGAAGGGTAAAATTCAAATTGGTGTTTTGGACAACAAGTTAGCCCAAAAGATGAACGACCAATTGGAATATGAAACTATCACCAGTGATGTTGTTTTCGAATTATTCAGAGGTGTCCGTATGCATCTTGTCAACTTCCTTAAGAGTGAAGGTAAACAAAACGATTATCTAAATTTGCTAATGGAAATCATAAAGGAGTATAGGAATTAAATCTATTATAAATCTGCAATAAAATGATGATCTCTTGTAAAATCAAAGTGATTAGCAAGATAGATTAAGATATTCGTTTAAAGGAAGAAAAATAAAAAAAATAGAAGTTCTCGATAAAGTTCTATTTTATTAGAAATTTGATAGATATGAAATTCTTTAAAATAAAAAGGAAATAAAAATAAGAAGATTTTAGCTGCAAATTAAATATTATTAAAACTAAGAGAATCTTTAATATAATCACAATATGTGAGAGTTCAATAAAATGGGGAAATGAATTTTAAAGACACATGAAATAACGAATAGTTTTTGAGATATTTAGAAGAGAAATGCAATTTATGCTAATATTTATATAGATTTTAACTATCCACCAGAAAGATTACAATTTATGATTTTCTTTTAATTCTTATTTTTCTAAATTTTTGTCTTAAAATTCTACTAGATTTCAAGGAAGAAGACTTATTGAGAGCTCAATTGGGTTTGGCTCACAGCTGGTCAAGAAACAGAATTCAATTTGATGTTAAGAGACAAGATAAGCCCATCATTAACTGTATTGCCGTTTTGGAATAATTAGACAAGGACGTCAACACTTTGTGCATGAGAATCAAGGAATGGTACGGATGGCACTTCCCCGAACTTGCTAAGATCGTCACCGATAACGAAATTTACGTTCGTTTGGTTGATTTATTCGGACCTAAGCAAAACGCCACTCAAGATTTACTCGAACAAGTTGAAGATATTATTACTGATGCTAATATCTCCCAACAAGTCCTCGATTCCGCTAAAACCTCCATGGGTCAAGAACTCTCTGAAATGGATAACGTAACATATTTAACTAATACAAAGTAATTTAATATTAATCTAATGATTTTATTGAAAATAGACTTGCTTAAAGGAATTATGCGGTAAGATCCTTAAGTTAATGGAATTCAGAAAGGGTATCCAATAGTACTTGAAGAGCAAGATGGACGCCGTCGCTCCTAACTTGACTTCTTTGATCGGTGAAGGTGTTGGTGCTAAGCTCATTTCTCATGCTGGTGGTCTTTCCAACTTGGTTAAGTACCCTGCCTCTACTGTCCAAATTCTTGGTGCTGAAAAGGCTTTGTTCCAAGCTCTCAAGAAGAAAGCTAACACCCCCAAATATGGTTTACTCTATCACTCTACTTTCATTGGTAAGGCCAACGGTAAGGATAAGGGTAAAATCTCCAGATATCTTGCTAATAAATGTTCTATGGCTGCCAGACTTGATTACTTCTTGGTTAATGTAAATATTTTTATAAATATGATATTTTAAATCTTAATTAATTTCTAATTTCTTAATAATAGCCTACTAATAGATTCGGTGATAGAATGAAAGTCTAAGTTGAAGATAGATTAAAATTCTTAACCAGTGGTGGTGAAGCTAAGAAGAACATCGATGCTATGGATGAAGTTCTTGCTGAATTAAAGGAAGAAAATTTATATGTTGAAAGTGAAGAATAATTAAAGAAAAAGATTAAAAAGGATAAGAAGAAAAAAAAGAAAGCTTCTGTTGAAATCCATGAATTAGAAGAAGAAGTCGAAGAAGTTGAAAAGAAGAAGAAGAAAAAAAAGAAATCCAAGGATGAATGAGTTAAATATTGATTGGATTCTACTTCTTGTAAACTATATATAAAAGAAATTAAAGGTAGAATTGGTGAATGCCTTAATAACTTATTTTGTCTGTTAATAAATCATAATAACTATAATAATTAAATTGAGTTGAAGCCTCTGTGAGGGATAATAATAACGACTATAATAACATCTTAAATCATTGATTGATAAGGAATACTTACATAATACATACATACAAACAAATATATTATGAGTACTAATTAATATATCTCACTGTCACTCTAAGTACGTACATCATACAATCTTTATCCTCTAATACATATTTAATTTATATTATCAAGAAATCAGTTCTTTACGTATCTTCATACATACTCTATGTTCTTGTAATCATTTATTATCTTCCACTTGCTTTCTCTCATATCGAATCAATTCATCTTTATAAAACCAAAAATTCAATTATTTACCTTCAACCCTATCTTAAATCTTAATTCTTTTATTTAATAATCTCCTTACTTATTTCTTCTTTTCGCTATTAATAAGTACTTAGTTATCTATTGTAATGATGTTAAGTATTTGTGAATAAATTTTGAGATAAACAATAATTTTTTTATACAATCTTATTAAGAATTAGATTGAGTATTAAATCTATTAATAATCTAAAATAACTTTTAAGGAATAAAATAAAATTTCTTTTTTAGTATTATATATTACATTTTTAGTAATTAAAAATGATTGACCATTAATTAATTTAGTTTTCTGGGATTACCTATTTTTTTTGTCATTTTTGATTTAATCAGCAAAATAGGGTTTAATAAAGTAAAAAAATATAAAAAATAAAGTTAGTTATATAATTCTGAAAAACTAAGAGTAAAAGAAGAGATTAAAATATAATTATATAGATAGAAATGGAGGACGATATCACAAATACCATAAATTAATAAAGAATGATGGGAAGTGGAAAAGATAAGAATAATAAATAAACTAAGAATATCAAATATACTGAGTAGGAGATACAATCTCATATTGAAAATAATAATGAATTAGCTATAATCAAAAAATTGAAAATTAAGTTGGATTTGTCAAGATAGGAAAGATAAAAGACAAACATAGAAATAAATAACACAAAAAATGAATATGTTGCAATGAAGGGATAAGTTAAATAATTTATAACTGACTAAAACTAGAATAACCATAAAATTTCATATCCTAAAAGAGCTAATAAAGAATGAAATGTAGCTTTTATCCAATATATTTTTATAAAATTAGTATTAAAAATTGATAATAGATGGTGAAAAGGAATCTACTTTAATGGATAATTTGTTCTCAACTAATCTAAGACAAAAAATAATTTTGATTGATTTGTTTTTATACATTTATTAAATATTTTATATGAATTGTAATGTAAATATTAATATAAATAATTAATAGTAATCATAATAACCTTAGTTTATAAATATAAGGTACTATAGCTAGCAGTCTTATATGTATTTTATTAAATAATAGATAACTCTTCTTATTTTTCATATATAAAATTCAATCTTAAAAAGTATTTCGTAATGAAATAGCTTAAGTAAGATCTATTTATAATAGTGATCATTAATAACCTTGGTTTATAATTTTAAGGTAAAATAGCAATCTTAAATGTATTTATTGAATAATAATTCTTGATATTTTCATTTATAAAATTAAATCTTTAAAATTATCAAATAATAAAAAAGCTATAAGACTTGTAAGAGTATTGAGTTTCTATTAGATATATTATAAAGTTTCTCTATAAATCAAATCAAATTTAGCTATAATTTCAACACTTTTTTCACCAATTAACCAATTTGATTAGGAAAATTTTAAAAATAAAATTTAGATTTTAAATTATGAGAATGAAAGTTGGAGATTAAGATTAATTAAAAATTATTTTATATATTAAAATATTTACTTAGTATAAATAAAATATAGATAAATAATGATAATAATAAATAAAATCTTCATTAAAATACTTGATTTAAAATATAGGCACACGAGGTAGGCATCTTTTGTGGTTATTATTTTCAGGATATTAAATAATGAAATAGCGAAAATTTATATAATGTTTTGGATTGATTGAATCCTACTTTTATTTCTATTTCTAGTAATTGTTATATCCTGTATTATACAGTAAAGAAATAGTAATTATTTAGTTAAATTATATTTATAAGTTTTATTCTATTTAAATTTTAATCTATTTACATGTCAAATTAATACTCTTAAGTTATCGTAATTTAAATCATTTCTTTTTTCCCTATTAATTTATTATTTTTTGCTATTGTTAAATTTACTATAATTGTAAAAACAACTTATCATTTTATAAGGCTTTTAAAGTTTATAAAGACTAGCCAGATTACATAGTCATACGACTATTTTCAATTTAGAGCTAAGTACTTGAAGTATTTGAAATTGAGGTGGGTAGATTTTAATATTTCTTGGTTGTTGAAGGAGTGTTAAGTCTAGCTCTCTTGTGGAAATAAGCATTTTCTATTTCTTATTTACTTGGGTGTCTATTTAAAGAATTGCTTTAGAAGTTAGTTTAACTTATTCTATTTTCCTAAAAGGGAGTAATTTCATTATTATGATTATTAGACTCATTCATATGGAAGTTTTAAGAGTATTAGTTTTAATTTATTAATGGCATATTAATATTTTAATTAGTTGAATTGGAGGTTGTGGTACTTAAATTTTATAAATGAGTTTAGTTCTAAAAAGAATTTGACTAAATTTTGTAATTGTTTTATGATGGTTGTATATACTAATAGCTTTGTGCAGATAAATAATTATTATTAGAGTTAGGAGCTATTTCATTCTGCAAAGTAAGAACTCTTTGTTTAGAAGGAGAGTAGTGTTATTCACTATTTTATTAGTTATTTGCTTATGTTTCATCACTATAATTCTATACTGTTTCCAATGCATTTGTTGGAGACACTTTAGGAAAGAGATAAGTCTATTAAACTGGACTTGGAATTTAGTTACTATTTAGGTTGCGATGTAATTATTTTAATTTACCTCTATTACTATTATTTTGAAGAGACTGAGGAATTATATTTTATTAATTTTAAATAACTGGAGGCATTATAACTTATTAAGATAGCTAAGTAGAATTCTATGCCTTTCCTTTTTCTTACTCTTTTTGTTTTTTCTCTAAAATCTTAGCAAATGTATTAGCAAAATTCTCAAAAGAAATGGCGACTAAGGTAATGTTATCTAAACTTTTGCGTTCAAATGTCTCTCTCATAACAGCTTCTATTCCATTTCCACATTATTTATGAATATCTATCTCTCCATTATCTCCATTACCTTCTATACTTTCAGCGCTATTCCAGAATACTTTACCTACTTCTTAAGTACTTAATCTATCAAATACACCATCACCTTTGACAAATATTTATATTAAATAAAAATTTTTAATTCTGTTATATAATATTTACATCCTAATAGAATAAAATCATGATCTTAAGTTATTTTAGTCACTACTATATCAGGATCGCTGATTATTACTTTAGGATTCCCTCCATATTTTTAACTCTTAGCTTCATAGTCTCCAATAGTTCTAGAAACCTGATAATATAAGTTAATTGATTAGAAAATCATAAAGTAAATAATGAAGATAAATATTACCGAGAGTTTTCCAGGAAATACTCTATGAGGAGGACTAATCTTAACCCCTTAAAAAGTGAGTGTTTAATTATTTATGATGGACCTACAATAATATTAATTTAGTTAAAATAGTTTAATTTATTATTAAAATTTTTGTACTACTAGTAAACTTTTCCTCCAGCTGCCTCAATTCTTTAACGCTCATCCTCTGGTTTATGATCAATTGAGAGATTTTAAAGGTATTAACCATTATTAATACTAATTATTGCTCTGCTATCTCCAATATTTACAGTGTAAGCAACATCATCTATTGATAAATAAAAAATGAAAGCTCAATAAACAACTTTACTATTAAGGATAATGAGTTTTATATTTAGTATTTTGCTTACAGTTATGCTTTTTTGATTTATCTAAATTACTATGGTATTTTTCATCCCCAAAATTAAAGAAAATTTTTGATTCAAGGAAGACATAGAAAAATTAATATCTTTTGGTAGGAGTTATTTATGATTGATCTATTGATTGATTATATCGCTTGAATTTAAGATAAACATACATCCATTCGATAATGTAATAGTAGTTAGTAAAGAATGGATAAATTTGAAATATCTATTTTCTTTAATCTAATAGTTAGAAGATTAGCTTTGAAAATTATTTCTAAAGAATGATAATACAGGGTCCTATTTAAAATTAAAATTAAACCCACATATTGTTTTTAAGTTTGCGACAGTAACTTTAATCCTTTATTAATAAATACTTACCTAAAATCATAACTATAATAGCACATGATCCTGATCTATCCATATTGGACTCAGCTGTTGTTAAGAATTATTGTTCTGCAAATTAGATTCCTCTCTTGATGGCTTCTGTAGGATCTCTTGGAAAACATTCGTCTC
The DNA here is from genome assembly GCA_000260095.1 of Tetrahymena borealis. Lineage (NCBI taxonomy): Eukaryota > Ciliophora > Oligohymenophorea > Hymenostomatida > Tetrahymenidae > Tetrahymena > Tetrahymena borealis. Next base: position 107,931 of record JH651288.1, on the reverse strand, counting down.
TGACAATCTATACCATTAAAATAATTTAATATTATAAATATGGTATACGTAAGGTATTTTTAAAAGAAAGATAATAATATTCTCTAAAAACTAAAAAAGTATCTTGCATTAATACATTAGTATAGCTCTCATTTATTGCTCAGTTTCCAAATTAATATATCCTTCAATTAAATATATATTTAAATTTCTTGCTTTGAAATATATTCTGAGCAATCTATCTAATTATTTATCAATAAAATGTATAGCTTACAAATAAGTGAAGATTGTCTCTCAAAAAATCAGAACAGTTAGATCCTCCATGCCCATCATAAATAGCAAAGAATGATGTTTTAGGCCAATAATCTACATTTTTATTAAAAGGCTTCGAAATTGACAATATGATTGATACTCTATCTTCATTATAGTTTCTAAATATTCCCATATTAGTATTGGCAGCATAAGCTTTAATAATACCATATGATCTATTCGATTTTTTAGAGGGATCTATATTGTATTTATATTCAATCTAATTGCAATTTATCAAATTATTGCTCATCCCTAACTGATTTTCAGAATTATTTTATTAGTTTTATCCTAATACTCCTTTATTTATATTCAAAGTAGCATCTTTTAAATCTGAAAATTTTGGGATGTGCTAGTATTATATCCCTTTGCTTTGTTTGAGTAACTCTGAAGTATCTTTGTAGTTTAATTTTTGTATTCCCTAGCTCTATGAATTGTTTTAGTTAGTAATGGATACATAACCTTTGTTGTTAAATCCAATTTAAGGCTGGTTATTCCAATTTGTTATCTTTTTCAATGGTGAATCTATTTATTAATTTTCTCTCAGGTTTTTTAACTTTTGTAAAGATTAACTCCTTTAATGGATACTAGTACCTAAAATTTTATCATTAACTTGCTAAAGAAAGTTTTCTTATTAGTTATCATTTACTGAAGAGTATATCTGTTATTGCTAAAAACTGTTCTGTTCTGATTGAATATCCCTGTACCCATTATTTGCTCCTCTTTTGATTGTATTTTAAAGATTAACTGCACTTGTATGTTATTAAATTAAATTGCGACTATCTACTCTACCTCTCAGAGACCTTAAAGGAGGAGGAGCATTTAGAGACGTATTTACATTCTAAGTATAACTATTTATTTGAGCTCTTGAATTTGGTCTCATGAGTACTCCATTAGCATTTCCGTTTCTGTTGAGTGTATTGAACATTATGTTACCATCACTTCTATTGTTTCTCATATTATTAACACCAAAATCTACTTAATAATTAATATTTATTAATTTCTTTTTTAAATGAAAATAGCTTATATATTTTAATTTACTTCAATCGTTATATAGATTTTAGTGTAATTATTTATATTATCTCATCTTTTTTGTCATTTATAATTACCTGATTTACAATTTTTTGCATTATATTCGTCTTTCATTCAATCTTTAACTAGTTCAATAATTGTTATTCTTAATTGTAGTAGTTTTGATTGATTGTTTATACTTGATTATTGTTTCCTAAGAAATACTGACTCTATCTGCAGATTACAAATATTCAACTTTAATTATATATTTTTTCTTCTTTCTAATTGTATTTTTAGATTACTTATCCATTTCTATAACAAAAAAACATGTAAAATAAGTATATTTTATCTAATATATTTCATAAATAATTCATTAAATTAATTAAATTAATAGCATTAATTTATGAATTTGATAAAAATTTTTAAAATTAGATTTTCAAATAAAGATAATACTTTAAATAATTTAAATAATAGAGATATATTTAATTAATTTTACATAATATAAATTATTGGAATTGTTTTTTTGAATAAAACTAATGAAATATTAGGATAAAAAATTAATACATGTTTTCTTTAATTTTCTAATAAAATTAAAACTCTAAGATCATTGAGGAGAGAAAGCTTATCAATCATATTTAAAAGAAAGAAGGTATAAAAAACTTTATTATTTTCTATAGTCAGTGAAAAAACAAAACTTGAAAAAAGATGGTAATTGAATTAAGATAATTTTTATGATTATTTAAAATAGATTTCAGACAACTAAATATTACAGTAGACAATTGTGTAATATATATTTAATACCATATTTTTTATCTTATTTTAGGTTCAAACTAAATGAGTAACCTTATTAATCCTTTAACTTTTTGAATTGAATAATACTTTCTTAGTAGCCTAAGCTTTTTTCTACTAACTTTTAGCAGTTATAAAAAACTTATCCAAAACATTATTTTTAAAATCATATTGAATCTCTTTGGATCCATAGTGAGAGAGGTTCTATAAGCAAGCTTGTAAATCATTTTCAATCAAAGAAATGAAAGGACTAGGATCAATAGTTTTATTAATAAGATCTTTGCATGATTTCTACATATTTATATAAAAATCTATTAAATCCATTTTATAATTCTTATTATCAATCTAGCTTAAGCGCTTATTCATGCTGATGTCAATCCCTGCTTTAAATGTTTAGCCTATTACTTATCCTGATGTGCAGGTACAGCCAATTATAATAATTACTGCCAATAAAGTTACCCTATTTAAGAACATTTTTGAGTAAACTTGTTGCTTGTAATTATTCTTTTATCACTTGATATTAATAAAATTTCTTTATCAAATATGATATGATTGATATTAAAACTTCAAGAATAATTTACAAATAATAAAAAATTACTTTTAATCTAACAAAATATTTATAAAACCAACATCCCGTATTTGTTTTTCAAAATTAAAAATCAAAAACGTATATTAATAACATAGCAAATATAAACTTAAGAAATTAAAAAGTCTTATTAGAGTTTAATAAATGCAATATGAAACTCCACATTGGTTTATGTTGTTAAACTTAAAATTAATGAATCTTTTCATTATTATCATTATTAAATTTCTCATAAAGATTTGAACTGTAATTTTTTCTTTAAAGCTGATTTAATTAATAAGTAGGTAAAATTCTAATAAGAATTAATGAAAAATATTACCATCTAAATATTTTTAACTTAAATATGTGAATATCATCTTTTATCAATCCGATTTAATTTAAAAATTGGCTATAAGACTTATATTATTAATATGTTGAAGTAAATTTAGAGCGAGTAAATTTATACTTTTAATTTATTATTTGTAAACATGTTTTATAATAACCAATAATTTTGTATCTAATTAACAGGACAAATTGTATATAATTCATTTAATAAATAATATTAATTAAGATTTATAAAGTACATCAACAATTATATAAGTTTAATATTTTTATTATCATCCTATATTATTAATCATATTTAAGTGATATTTATTATATTCTTTAAATATTAATTCTTTAACTTATAAAATATGTAAAACTAAAATTCTAATATTTTTGATTTTAAATTGCATATTTTATTAAATTAGTTAATTTTTAATATATTTTGTAAGCTTTGATAGACAAACAAATTAATTGAAATACTAAATAAGTTGAGTACTAACCATTCCAAAAAATAGCAATTTATAAAAAGAAAAATATTAATTGGTATAGTTAAAAGATATATAGCTTTTATTTTTCTCAAATTAAGAAGAAAGTAAAATTAATCGAAATTGCAAATCATACTTTTTTTATGGTATTTAATAAATTGAAAGCAAAGAGATACAAAAAATTACGAATAATGTTAAGATATATTTTATATAGTTGTATTATGAATATCTATTTCAACCAATAACTCTGGTATTGACGGGATAAGCAGCATCGTAAGCGACAGCGCATTAACCACAAACCTTAGTAGGTACATTTTGACCAGCACAAGCTTATCCGTCTAAGGGGGTGTAGTCAACACCACAAGTAACCTTAGATTCTCTAGCTAATCTAATGTAACCATTTTCACCATAAGAAGTACCCCAAGAGTTTCTGATCAACCAATAGTCACCCAATTTCTCATCAGTTCCATAACCAACCAAGACAACGACGTGATTGACATCCATATTCTTAGAGTAGTCACAACCATTGAAGATACCGGATTCATAACTGTGCCAAGTTGAAGCATCAACAGCAACGGCCAAAGGACCAATGTTAGCAACAGCGGCCATCAAAGCATCATAATCATTAGCTTGTAACTTAACATAACCATCTAAAGCAACTTCGGGGGAAGTAGCCTTGGCATCAAAAGTACAATCACCAGTAACACCTGAAACATAACTAGTGTAAGGTAATTTATATTCGGAGGTTAAACCGTATAATTGGACATAGTTGAAAGCTAATTCAGAAATAGCACCATTGCAACCACCAGTACCACCACATTAGTAGGGATTGGGAACACAACTGACAAGTTATTGAGTAGATAAAGTCTTCAATTAGTTAGAGTTGATAGCAGCGTGACTTTCAATAGTAGCAACTGAAGCAAAAGCCCAACAAGAACCACAGTGACCTTGGTCTATTATTTTATTAATAAACTAAGTATATAAAAATTAAAAAATAATCAAATTTAATACCCTTAACAGGAGTAACAACACCCTTTTCTCTCCAATCAACATTCTTAGGTAAGTCCTTCAATTATTGAGGAGTTACTTCAAGATTCTTGGTAGCTAAGTTACGGAAAATCTTAGTGTTTGACATGTTCTTGCTATAACCCAAATTGGAGGCCTTGAATTCAGATACAGTTTAGTCGGTATTTCTGTTAACACCCTTCTTGTAAGATTGAGTGGAGTCATTATTGAAGGCAATAATTTCAGCTAAGTTCTTTTCAAAAATAGCCTTTCTGGTTAAGTATTCTTGAGAATCTTTAGTTAAACCCTTGTGGAAGTCAACATTGTATTAATCAAAAGTGTATCCTTATAATTTGTTCCACTTAGGAGGTAAGCAGAGCACAGCTCCTAAGACGCATGCTAAAAGAATGAATTTGTTCATCTCTTCTGTATTAATTAAATTTTTTGATTTATTTGATAATATTCTTTTATGAAAATAAAGATTCGACCTTTTAAATCTAATTACCCTCAATTGCCTTTATTTAAGAATATTCAATTTTCATTTATATATTAAATTCCTTTATAAACTTTTTACAAAAATAATTCTTTTATTAACTTATTTAATTAAATTTGGATTTCTAATGTAATTCTTAACTTTAATTTAAAATTAAAGCTATTTTTACTACTGTACAATCTTTAACTAATAATACTATTTTTAATACATTATTTATTCAAATCAATAATTGTTTGGTTAAATTTTTTGTTATTAGTAAATTCAATTATTTTTAAATTACATTAAATTCCTTTATAAAAAATTTTTCTTTTATAACTAAGTATTTATTTGCTTGTTTTACCCTAAAAGATTTAACTGATTTCCCTATAGAAAGGAATACTTTTAAAAGTACTCTTGCTTAAAATATTTATTCTTCCATAAAAATTCTGAAGTTATATTAGTATTGCAATAAATTAATTTATAAACCTTAAAATAATAAAGTTATTTTTTCTTAAATATACAAATTTGTTTGGTATTTTGTTGTTTTATTATATGCTACTCTAGTTTTTAACTTCTATAAAATAAATATATAAAGCTTATTTATTACTTAATACATAAATTAAAAACTATATTAAATTTTTACTACACTTATTTTAAATTTTGAATGATAACTATTATAAAATAAGTTTTTTACTACTAATATTGGCCAGACTTATTTAATGTCATTTAATTTATAATTTGAGTTATTTACTAAAGTTAATCTGGCAATAAAATAACTTAGAATAGCATGCATCATTCGTTTGAATAAATTTAGATTTATTGCATAGGAAAATATTGTTTTTTGAACTTCTCTATCTCCAGTGCTTTAAGGACAATTTTAGAAGATTCAATTTTTTTAAAAAAGAAAAGGTCTATTTTAAAAGAATAATTCAAAAACTAAATCTAAAAGAATTTATGCCTAAACCCATATTCCATTACAACAGAATAATAGGAAAATCTATTTGTTTTAAGTATTTTAATATCCTGCTTAACATTATACTCAAATTGATTAGAATATAATTTTGAAAGCTAATTAAAATTCTATTAATAAATATAATACTCATGGTATAAAAATGAAAAATAATATTTTGAAAATGAACCTATATGCTTAAAGAGATGAGCTTTATTTCAGCAATTAAATTTCTATTTATTATATAATAAATGTAGGTTTGATATTGTATATAACTTTACAAATGAGTTATTTAATACTTTAAAATTATAATCCTTCTATTCCTATATTATTATCCATTTTAGTAAAATATTTCTTTCATATTATACAATAAATCAAGGAAAAGATACTAATTATTTTAGCTAGAAGACAAAACTAAACATAATATTTTAATGCCACCAATAAGTACCTTTTTATTTAAAAATGATAATTATAAATCTACACTCCTTATTATTATATTAGATGAATTTTAAGTTAATTTTATAAGATTATTCTTAAAAATCAAATTCTTTAAAGCCTATTATAGCATTTCAAAATGTTTAATACTCCTATTAAATAATATATTAATTTTAACATACTTTTATTGATTTAATGTTTGGTTTCTTTGGAATTTTGATTGATATTTTATAATTTAATTAAATGAAAAAGTTAGAAGATTTTCAAATTCAACTAGTTTCTGCCTTAATACATTTATACAGTCTATACTTATTTATCACTTATCTAAATCATTTGGAATTTTATTTTAAAATTAAAATACTAAATTAGATAAGTTTAATTTATTTTTTTGATAGTAAATTACAAATTAATACTATCTATCTATCTCTTTTAGAATATTAATTTTTTAATTGCAATTGATATTTTCTTAGGATATATTCTAATTAACTTGTTAAGTAACATTTATGCTATTTATTACTTTTTATAAAGAAAAATCATAATTATTATCTTTTTGTAAAAAAAATTTATTATTGAAAGATCCCTTTTTAATTTATTTACTATCCCAATTTTTTTTCCTTTTTTTTATATCAATCAACTTATAATCTTTCTTTCGAAATAATATAATTACTAATGTTTAATGGATATTATTTAATGAAAAATATATTCGATTTAACAATAAATTTTAGTGCCTGTCTATTCTTAGCTATTATTACTATTATAGCTAAAATTATCTTAATTTTAGATGATGTAATCTAAGAAAGTTTTTAAAATTGTATACATTCATAAATTTTTATAATTTTTTATAGATTTTGATTGCAATCTTATTAAATTAAAACCTCAATAAATGATTTTAATTGTATCAAAATTTATGGTTATTATAAATAAACTTATTAAATAATAATGGCTACAAATTAATATTGGATTTAATAATATTAACATAAAAATATTTTTACCTATGATTTTAAATATGAACAAAAGTTTATTATTAATTTTACAGATTAATTAATTAAAATATTATAAAACTAAAATTAAGTAAAATAAATTTCTCATAACTGCTATAAATTCTCAGAATTTAATATAATGGACAAGTCTTTTAATTTTGAAACATATTTCTTTTAGTTACTAACTGAATTCACCTTGATTCCTAATTTTTATTAAATAAACCATTCATTTTATTTATCTAGTAAAGAATAAATTTTTGAAAATACCCTAATTAAATATACAATTTATGCAACTTTCTTATCTTCATAAAAGCTGATGCTAATACTTTACAACTTAAACTCACTGTCTTCTATTACTCCAAACTATAATTAATTATTTGAGTAATATTTATATTTAATTTAAATTTGATTTAATTATAAAATACTAAAAAATTAGAATAATTTCGCTTAATTTTGTTAATTTTGAAATGCAATTAGACAATTCTTCAACTGTTTAATTTTGAACTTATCTAGTTCTTTTAATTCGATAAAAATAAAGTAAAATAATTTATTAATATTAATTCTTAAAAAGGAGATTATACTAAATGTATAGATACAAGGTATTAATATTTTCCAACAAAGATATCCCTTATATTAAACTGATAACATCTTCTTCATTCTAATTTTATCTTATTTTTTCAGAATAAATATGATTTTATTTTTCTAAATAATTAATACAATAATAAAATCGATAAGGATCTTAATTTTAAGCATTCTTTGATCCCCTCTCCTAAAAACCTAGCACCTTAAAATTCAATAGCGTTATAACTTTATAATTTAATTAAATATAAAGGTGAGAAGGAATTATAATTCTTATTATCATATTTACCAGATGTTTATTTTAAGATTTAGAAGATTTTTACAATTTGCAATTCCTTCTGATAATTTAACTATTCCATTTATACCAATCAGGTTAGAGCTGATAATAAAAGTGTTAAAAACAATTTTATAATATGAAAAATTGATTATAAAAAATATTAAAGATCTAATTCATGATTTAATACACTATATTGAATCAAGAAAATTTTTAAAAAAAGTAAAAAATAAGCTTCTGTTTTAATAAAATATTTGTAGCTTATTAAAAAATTTAAATTAAATTTACTAATGTAATTTAATAGTTATAAAGAGGGATAAAAATAATAAATAGTGAAAATAAAATACCTTAAATCAAGATTTAAAGAGGTGATACTTTTACATTATAATAGGACAGATCCTAAAAAATTTGCCAATTAATTTTTTAATTTAGCTCTCCTAATTAATTTTTGAATTTATAAAATTTAACTATTATTCAAAAGAAAAAAGTGTATTAAAAGGATAGGTACTTCATTTCAATTTCTAGATTCTAAAGATTAGAGATCTCTTATAATTCTATCATATCTTTTGATATCTCTTCATCTTATAGTTACTCATTACTATTTTAAGATATTGAAAATAAAATAAAAAGATCTTCTTTATTTTAGTCATTTAATATTAAATTCACTTTTAAACTATTTTTAAAGATTATAAATTGCTGCATTTTGATATCCCTGAGAGTAAAGTGGTGAATCCTCTAGTTCCTAAGAAGGAATAACTATAATAAGTAAAAATAGAGGTATATTATTAAAATAGACTCATTTTAGAATAATTACTATATTTATAATTCTAAGGTATTAATATTTGTACACTTCCCTATTTCTTAGCCTATTGTTTATGCTCCTCTCTCTCCAATGTTATTTTAGCTTTTTTATCAAATAACAATCACTCAAATTTTATAATTGTTCTTCTTAGAAGTTTTAGAATTTTAATTTAATAAGTTACCTAATATTAAGGATTAAGCTTTTTAAACTCTTGCATTATACTATTTAAGATGCTAAATTTGAAGCTCCATTTTCTTCTATTTTATTCTACCTATATTATGATATAAATAAAATTCTTTTACTATTTTTTCACAGGGATAATATTTTTATACTATAAATAGAGTTTCAAAGTTGATAAATATCCATATTATACAATTATTTATCCTAGAAATATAATACCCTCATTTCCAATTCTATTATCTCTTTATTTAATTATCAATTTTTAATATAAAAAACAAAGTTTTTTTATGAATTATACTATAAATCTAAGCTTAATGATTTAAGATTCTTGCATTCTGATATACTTTAAACAATAGTTTTAACTCCCTGAGAACCCAAATCATTTTACCTTTTAATTTAATTTAATCTATAAATACTAATAATATGTTTTAAACATATTTACATTAATTTTAAAGTTAAATCTACAAGTTGATCAATATCTCCTAATCCATTTAATGTTATTCCTGATTCTCCAATTTAATTTTAACTATATAATTTTTACCAAATAATAAAAAAGAATTAGAACATGCTAATTAATATTAAATAACTTTGAAAAGAAGCAGTATTTTAATTAAGTAATGAGAAAGTTTTATGTTATTAGTTACGATAAACTAAGTGTTAAGGATTCTAGCTGTAATAATTATCTCAATGTTTGGCAAATTATTTATGATCCTTCTTTTCCAATATTATTATCCCTTTTAATAAATATTTACATGAGAATATTTGTATTTATACTATTTACATATTAAAGAATAAAGATTACTATAAATCTAGGAATAGATATTTAATATTTTTGCATGGTAATAAAGCTGAACTTAATGCTTAAACCCCATCAATTTATAATTTGAAATGCCTTTTGATTAAAAATTTATAAATATATTGATACTCATGACTATAATATTACATGAATTGTAAGGTTAAGTTAAGAAGATTATTCTTAAAAATCAAGCTTTTTACAAATTATTTTGACATTTCCGAATTTGTAATAATCCTATAAAATAAAATAATAATTTAAAAATACTTTTAGCAAATTTAAGGTTTAATTCTTTAAAATTTGGATTAATATTTTACTTATTATGAAATTAAAATGTAGTAAGATTTTCACACTCATCTAGTCTCTTTCTTAATAAATTTAAATCGTCAATTATTAGTACTTACCTAAATAATTTATAATTTTATAAAAGTACTAAGATGTTAGTTAAATGAGATTAAATAAAATTTAATTTATTGTTTAGATAATAAATTATAAATTTAAATATATCCTATTAATCTATTATTTTTAGAATACTAAATCATTAATTATTATAGATATTACCTTAAGATAAATGTTAGTTAGCCTATAAAACTAGTATTAATGCTATTAAACTTTTAATACATAAAAAAGTATAACTAAAATCTATTCCTAAAAAATAAAATATTTACTTATGAAAAATCCCTAATTATCATTACTTACTATCTCTATTCTTTTTTATTTTTTTAACAATTAATAAATAAGCTTTCTTTTGAAATATAAATAGCAACAAATAACTAAATTAAATTAAATTAATAAAAATATTTAGATTTACCAAATAGATTTTTGTAATTATAAAATTTCTTTGGAATGATAGCGTTGTAAAATTAAATATTTTAAAAAAATTTTAATTAAATAATAGTTTTTTATAATGAATGGAAAATCAATTTCGTACTGAATCGCGACCCCCCACACCCCCCCAATATATTTGTATTAAAATCAATAGTGTTTTTATAATTAATTGGGCTTAATAAAGATTAACTTAGAAATCTTAGAAATATTATTATTGCAATTATAAATATTAATAAATGTTAATTGTTAGTTTTACTGATTAATTAAAAAATTATAAACTCAAATTATACAAAATAAATCTTTGATAACTACTATAAATTCTCAAAATTTAACATATTTAACAAGTCTTTTAATTTTGTAATATATTAATTTTAGTATCTTACTAAACTCGCTTTAATCTCTAATTTTTAATAAATAAACCTGTAGTTTTAGTAGTCTAGTTAAGATAATAAATTTTATAATTTACCCAAAATAAATAGACAACTTCTGCAAATTTCTTAACTTCATTAAAGCTAATGTTAATAATGTATAATTTAAGCTCACTTTCTAAAATGACTACTAACTTTAATTAATTTTATGAGTAAAAAATATTATAATTTAAATATAACTTAATAATAAATACTAAAGAGTAAAAGTAAGAGTAATTTCATTTAATTTAGTTAATTTTGAAATGCATGTAGACAATTCTTCAACTGTTGAATTTTGAATTTCTCCTCTATTAATTATATTATTTTAAATTTAAACTATTTATCTATATTAATTCTTAAAAGGAAATTATACTAACAGCTAATAGTTAAGGAATTTAATTTTTCCAAATGAGATAACTCTTTTAGTAAACTAATAATATCTTCGTTTTTTTAGTATGATCTTATTTTTTAAGAATATAGATGAATATTTTAATTATTTTTTAAAATAATCAATACAATTTAAGCTATAAGGATCTTAAATTTAAGCATTCTTTGATTCCTTCTCCTAAATGCTTAGAACATTAGCTTTCAGAATAGTAACAACTTTATTTTATTAATATAAGGGTGAGATAGAATTTTAATTATTATTATCATATTTACCTGAAGCTTATTTTAAGATTTATAAGATTCTTGCATTATGCAATTCCTTCTGATAATTTAATAGCTGCATCTACTCCAGTAAAGTTATTACTGAAGATAATAGTGTTAAATAAAAGGGTTAAGAATTTAAAAATTTAAAATATATAAATAAAAAGATCTAATTGGATTATCGAACGCATTATTGAAGCAAGAAATTGTTTCAATAAAGTAAACAATAAATAAAAATTTTGAAGTTTTTTAAAAAATAACTTACTATTGTAAATTATTAATTATAGAAGGATAAAAATAATAAATAGTGAAGATTAATTACCTTAAATCTAGATTTAAAGAAGTAATATTTTTACATTATATAAGGACTGATCTTAAAACATTTGATAATTAATTTTTTAATTTAGTTCTCCTAATTAATTTTTGATTTTATAAAATTTAACTATTATTCAAAAGAAAAAAGTGTATTAAAAGGATAGGTACTTCATTTAAATTTCTAGATTCTAAAGATTAGAGAACTCTTATAATTCTATCATATCATTTGATATCTCTTTTTTTGAAAGTTTTTCATTACTATTTTAAGGTTTTGAAAAGAAAATAAAAATATTTTTTTATTTTAGTTATTTAATGTTAAATTCACTTTTAATCTATTTTTAAAGTTTATAAATTGCTGCATTTTGATATCCCTGAGAGTAAAGTAGTGAATCCTCTAGTCCCAAAGTAGGAATAACTATTAAAAGTAAAAATAGAGTTATATTATTAAAATGGACTAATTTTAGAGTAATTACTATATTTATAATTCTAAAGTATTAATATTTGTACATTTCCCTATTTCTTATCCTATTATTTATGCTCCTCTCTCTCCAATGTTATTTTAGCTTTTTTATCAAATAACAAATACTCAAATTTAATTACCGTAAAGGTTCATAAATTAAGGCCTACCCAAAACCTATTTATACTCACCTCTATAGTACCATTTTCAAAAAATCAAAAAAAGGGCCTTAATATAAAAGTGCCTTAATATATGAACCTTTACGATATTATACTTCTTTGAAGTTTTAGAATTTTAATTTAATAAGTTACCTAATATTAAGGTGTAAGCTTTTTAAACACTTACATTATACTATTTAAGATGCTAAATTTGTAGCTCCATTTTCTTCTATTTTATTCTACCTTTATTATTAAAATAAAATTACTTTTCTATTTTTTTTGGGATAATATTTTTATACTATAAATAGAGTTTCAAAGTTGATACATTTTCATGATATATAATCATTTATCCTAGTTGTATAATGCCCTCATCTCCTATTCTATTATCTCTTTATTTAATTATGAATTTTTATTTAACAAACCAAGTGTTTTATCAATACTATAAATCTAGGCTTAATGATTTAAGATTCTTGCATTCTGATATACTTTAAACAATAGTTTTAACTCCCTGAGAACCCAAATCATTTTATCTTTTAATTTAATTTAATCTATAAAAACTACTAGTTAGTTTTTATCATATTTACATTAATATTAGAGTTAAATCTACAAGTTGATCAATATCTCCTAATCCATTTAATGCTATTCCAGATTCTCCAATTTAATTTTAACTTTATAATTTTTATCAAATAATAAAAAAAATAAGAACAAGCTAATTAAGATTAAAAATCTTTGAAAGTAGCAGTATTTTAATTAGTTAATGAGAAACTTTTATATTATTAATTACGATAAATTAAGTGTTAAGGATTCTAACTTTAAAAATTATCCCAATGTTTAGCATATAATTTATGCCCCATCTTTTCCAATATCATTATCCCTTTTAATAAATAATTGAATTTAAAATATTTGTATTTTATACAATTTATAAATTAAAAATAATATTTACTATAAATCGAGGAATAGATATTTAATATTTTTGCATGATAACATAGCTGAACTTAAAATTATAACCCCATCAATTTATAATTTGAAGCATCTTTTAATTAAAAAGTTATAGAAATAGATTTAAAGGCATTATTTTAATATTACATGAAATTTAAGGTTAAGTTAAGAAGATTATTCTTAAAAATCAATCTCTTTACAAATTCTTTTGACATTTCCGAATTTGTAGTACTCCTTTAAAATAAAATATTAATTTAAATATTCTTTTAGTAAATTTAAGGTTTAATTCTTTAAATTTGGATGGATATTTTACATATTATAAAATTAAAAAGTAGTCAGATTTTCACACTCATCTAGTCTCTTCCTTAATAAATTTATATCGTCTATTATTAGTACTTACCTAAATCATTTACAATTTTATAATAGTACTGAGATGTTAAATGAGATTAAATAAAATTTAATTTATTGTTTTGATAACAAATTATAAGTTTAAATTTATCCAATTAATCTTTCACTTTTTGAATACTAAATTATTAGTTGTTATAAATGTTACATTATGATAATGTCTAATTAGTTTATAAAACTAGAATTTAGGCTATTTAACTTTTTAATAAAGAAAAAGAATGTTAAAATACTCTTCCTAAAAAATAAAATATTTACTTTTGAAAGATCCCTAATTATCATTACTTACTATCTCTATTCTTTTTTCCTTTTTTTTTTGTAACAACTATTAATCTTTATTTTGAAATAAAAATAGTGATATAAGTTTAAAGGAAATTATTTAATTAAAAATATATTCAGATTTTTTTATGGATCATCTATTATTATTTCATAAAACTAAAAGCAAGCAAAAATAAACTGTATTGATTTTTTTAGGTAAATTAACAGTTCTTTAATTAATAATTAGATATTATTTGAGAATGTATATTGATTTAAGCTTAATTTTAATTAGAAATCTTTAATAAAAATTAATAATATAGTTAATAATTATAACTAAAAAAGAAATCAATTTATAATATTTATTAATTAATATCTATGTTTATTTTAGAGTAGAGAATAAAATATAAAAAGAATTAATAAATTAAATTTTAAAAATATAGACAATTACATAATTTTAGATTAATAAATAAATCTTTATTTTTTATTTTAATTTAAATTAGGGTTCCCCTATAAAAGGATGGTATTTTACTAAATTAAGTAAAGAATTAGTAAATTAAATAATACAGATAGAGTATATTAATGATATTAACTATTGAAACAGTAAATATTGTTTATTGAAATCAAAAATAATTTTTTTTAGGATAAGTAGCGCTTTTTATTTCCCATTGCCCCTCTGAATTAAGACTAGGTCTGAGTTTTAATCCCTTAATAGGATTACCCACCTAGCCATTTTGTGGGATAAAAATAGAACTTCTTGCAGATCTATTTCTCACTGGAGAAGAGGGGTTTAAAACTGAAATTTTTCTATTATTTTCATTATAAGTTGCAGATACACTTCTACTAATGAGCTTGTTAGTACCTATAGTAAGAGTCCTTGATCTATCATTCTCTTCAAGGTGACTTGTACCGCGAGAAATATTAAAAGCTTGAATAAATCTATTAATTTAATTTGTTTTCTTTTTGTCCTTTTATCTCTTAAGCACTTGAGAGAGATTAAATTTAGGAAAATAAATTTCATAGTCCTTCTACTTATCAAACTCAAGAGAGAAATTTTCATTTTTTTAAGAAGATTCTGTGTAGAGTTTGTCATAAATTGAATTTACTTTTTTGAGAATTTGATCGGTATTATAAGCAACTTCTATCCTATTATATTTGTTTGAGCTGACTGAGAGATATCTTCTGCTTCTTGGAGAATTGCTACTTGAGAATGAATCTTTGTGCTTTAAAGCCCTAAGTAACATTGCTTATTAGTAAATTGATAACTAATCCTGAGGTGTTTAAATACCATTTACACCTCTATTATGACTATTTCTGCGAGAATTTAAATGGGAGGGAAACATTATGCTATTTCTGTTTGAAGTTATTGAGTTTGTATAATTTAAAGAGGTATTCGAATTTTAATGAGTAAGGTTATGTTACTATATAGGTGTATGTACTGAATTTCCTTTTGGTCTAGTTACTAAAAGTGAGCCATATTAAAGAAGCAAATTATCATTTTTGTTATTGTTACTCATATTATCACCTGAAAGTTTAAAATGATTCTTAGGAGTTTAATAAGATTCTATTTAACACTAGCATTAACTACATAAAGAAGGGGTTAATTAATTGTTATTATTAATGTAATAGCTGCTACTGCTGTTAAATCCATTTGTATTCTTTGGTGAATTTAATAATTAAGTAGGCATTTCCTTTCTCAGTTATGCGATTCTAGGAAATTCTTTTTTCTGAGAGTGATTTTAAGCTAATTAAGAAGAGAAAGTAAGCTAAGAATTTCTTTTATCGTTAGATGAAGATCTTCTTGATAAAAGGCTAGAAGAATGAACACTTTAGAGGCTCTTTAAACCCGTTAAAGGAGAAATCATACTTTTAGTGCTACTTATGCTTTCCTTTCTATAATTTTAATCTTCGGTTTGAGTGTGTTCTATTGCCATAGGTTCATCTTTATTTATTAGATTCTCTTTAGAAGGAATCTCTTGATTTAACACTTCACTTATATCTTCATATCTTTTGTTTCTTTTCAATTTCTAAGATTATCCAAAATTAATGGCACTTCCACGTCTGCGAGTTTTGCCTTTACTGAATTTAGATTATTTAATTGTCTTATTTGTGAGCATCATTTTAGGTTCAAATTAATCCTTTGAAGTATTTAATATACTTTCAAAACTAGAAGAGTTTCTATAATTATCATTACCGCTGGAAGAGTGAGAAGTTTGAAGAATATAGTCTTATTCCAAAAATTTTATCTTTTTATGATCAATTAGAGAAGGAGGAGTTTTTAGCAACTCTTCATTTTTAGATTCAATACTTATTCTATGATTAGATTAATGGCTATCGCTTTCACCAGAATCTTCTTGAATAATATTATTTTAATTAGGAGATACTTGAGTTAAAGAACTCATTGCTTTTCTTCTTATAGTGGTAGGTGAATGAGGTGACATTTCTTTTAAATCTTCTTTTGAGCTTGGTTCTCCATACCTATCTTTTTCTTTTTCTATAGGAGATGTTTATTGACTGTATGAAAATAATGAAGCTTAAAATTATTGTCTGTTCTCTCCTAATAAAGGTCTATGTCTGGGAGTTTTCTTATAGAATTCCTCGTCATCATCGTCTTCATCATCTTCATCTACATCTTCTATACAAGATAGCTCAGAAATTGAAGAGTCGGTTTCAGGCATAAGTTCTTCATAATCATCTTAGATATTCTCTGCTGCATCTTTAAGGAGATCTATATCTTTTAAAGTTGAATACTTTTCTTTCATTATTCTGTCAAAATTTTATCTTGATTAACCAGGATTGTAATTGTATCTCTTATAGCAGTACAATTTATTTGGAACAAATTAAACCATTGGACAGGTTGAAATTAAATGATCGGGACTTTAGCAACTATAACACTTTACTCCAATTTAGCCATATGCATTACTGAATAACACTTAATCTTTTATCTAATGAAATGTTTCTTCATCTCTAGGATACATTTTTAATAAATTCAAAAAATCTTCCCTTTCTATTTTTAGTAGAGTAGCAAAATCTATACTTCTTACACTTAAAGATCTCTCTTAGCCAGTGTAAAAGCTTATCTCACCAAAATATTATCCTTTTCCTAATTCTTTTAGAATAAATTTATGAACTCAAATTAACCTATTTAGAAAATAACTTGGCTGATAAATATATTTAAAGTGTATAAATGATTTTAAATAAATATAATTTTAATCAAACGATTTTTACTTTGAAGCTATTAAACTTAATGGTTTTTTTCATTTTCAATAAAGACTTCAACATTTCCACTTTCGACAAAATAAATAGCAGAATCATCTTGCTAATTTCTGGAGACAATAACTTATTGGGGAGTATATCTGTATTCTTTAACGATGCTAAGTGTTTTCATAAGAACTCTTTCAGAGAATTTATTTGAAAATACTTTATTGTCTTTCAGAATCAATTTATTGGCTTCTATAAATAATTTTTCTTTTAGATTGTGGGCTAACTAAGAGATAATCTTCTATTCTAATTCAACATTTCCTACATTTTATTACCTCCAAAAGAATTCAAGATATTCTCTAATTTAAAATCTCAACTCCCTGCTAATATTCTTCTTATTTAAATATTGATTTATAATCTACATATTTTTATTTAATAGCTTTTATTCCCTATTAATTTCATCTAAAATAAATCCAATTGCATTTACACTAAGTTTTTTATTTTTATTACAAATAAATACATTCAGATAATCAAATGAATAGTAAAAATTTTAAAATAAATTAAAAAAATTACCCATAAGCAAAGACACCACAAGCAAGAAGGATAGTAATGATTGCAAAAAAAACTTCAGTGTTATTTGTAGGAGTGATATCACCATAACCTACAGTAACCATTGTAACTGTAATATAATAATAAGCAGTCATATATTAATCATACCATTTATCACTTTTTATTTTTGCCTAAATCAACCAGTTTTGATCAGGATTTACTCTAGCTAAAAATAACCAAAAATTGGCAAAAATATGGGCAATAAATAATACAGTGAATAATAACTTAAGTAAAGCAATAAAATTTAACAAAGAAGACTTGAGATCGAGACGAAGCTCCAGTCTTTTAAAGATCTTAGTGATTGATTTATATTTGATGAAGTATAGAAATAAAAATACTTTTAATGTTGAGGAGGGTGAAACTGTATAAAGAAAAATAGGTATAATACCAATAACATCTATAGCTAATAATTTCTTAGCATAATTTCTTAATACAAAATACTTTCCAACAACAAGAGCTCCATTTCTGTAATAACCAGTATTCAAGTTTATAAAGGCATCAATAATTAAAATAATAGAAGGAATATAGTAAGGGAAATGACCAAATAGCTCTTCGAATTCGTCTCCAGTTGAGAGAATAAGAGGAATAGCAATGAAAAAGAAAAAGACAACAAAAAGCATGAATAAATCCCACATCATTTTATAGATAGAATAAGGATTAAAAGTGGGAAATATCAAATAATGTTTTATCAATAACTAATACCATTTCTATTGTTGCTTCAATGCTTTTTCATCACTCTGCTTCTATATTGATAAATCGCCTATAAAATTCAAATGTTTTTCTGAGAGCTATTACAACCTTCTATAGGATGTTTTGCTTGCCATTCTTGTTACAGCATTTTTTAATTTTAATTTCTTTATCAAATCGACAAATCCACCACTTCCTGAAAATAGA
This sequence comes from Tetrahymena borealis, assembly GCA_000260095.1. Lineage (NCBI taxonomy): Eukaryota > Ciliophora > Oligohymenophorea > Hymenostomatida > Tetrahymenidae > Tetrahymena > Tetrahymena borealis. The sequence goes on along the minus strand of JH651288.1, from coordinate 88,896 downwards.
ATGTTTCCTAAAAACCCACTTTATTGTATTGCTTATGACTATTTAAGATTTTCATCTACACCCTCTTAAAATACTGAATTCTTTTCTTGTGTCTAAGCTGAAGCAGAAGAAGCTGAAGAAAATACGTCTTTATTAATTTTTATTTGTGTAATTTCACCACCCTAGAAAAAATTCCCAAAAGGAGCAGATGAACTCATCTTATATTTATTTATTGAGTTCATTCTAACTGTAAAAGAATCATATTAAGAAGAATCATCTTCTTTAGGATTTTTTTCCTTTTTTTAGACTTCTTTTTTATCTATACCTAAAGTAAACACTTAAGAAGGGAGAGTATCCCTCTTTTCACTATCACTACTGTTAGCACTATCTTAACTACTACTACTCTTATCGTTTTCTTATTTAATCATGCTTGATCTATGAAGAAAAGAACTCTTCTTATGCTTTACTACTCCATTAATATTCATATTATTTATCTTAGTTGGACTATAACTTTCACCTCTCTATATTGAGGATGATGATATACTTTAGCTGGCAGAAAGTTGTGGAAAGCTTATTGAAAAATCCTGGCCAATTCCAGAAAAATCATTCTTTTTATTGGATGAGTTACTTTTATAGCTATTATTAGACCTTGCTGATTAGATATTATCCTAATTACTGTTGTTTTGAATATAAGTAGAAGATTGATACTATTACTGCTACTAGGTGTTATTTTAATAATTATTACTATTGCTGCTATTCATTTTCTTATCCTAAAGCTTAGGGCTAAATAAAAAAGGGTTCATGCGGACTGATCGATAGTTATTTAATATCTCCTATGAATTCAAAGACTCCTCTGTCCTGTTTATAGTTTGATGCCGCGAACTAGGATTATCATTTTCATATGATTAGGTTTTTTATGTGTATTATTGGTTAAAACTACCTTCACTATCTTCAACTATACCTTGCTATCTCTATTTTTAATTATATACACTCTGCATCTCTAGCATGGGCTTTCTCAAATTTTTAGATAAAGAAGTATCAAGTACATCTTCGCTGGGTTAACTTGGAGTCCAAATATTGTTGATAACAAATAAATTATTATGGTCTTGCATAGGTTTTTTCAACTGAGCTTTGGAACAAAAAGTTAGTTTTTATTTATATATTTTTTTGTTGAATAATACAAATTTTTTTTTCTTTCTTGTTCTTATTATTGTTTTGTGGTAATTATCTAGATGAGTATAAACTCTAATTGCAAATTAATAAAGTGAAAATACAAAAAGTATTTGAAATAATTAATACTTTGAGAAAACAAAAAAGATTAAGCACTCAATTGTTCATTGTGGTTTTATTTAAATTAATATGTTAATTACTAATAAAATTAGGTTGTTATATTGCATGGTTTGAGGAAAATTTTAAAGTAAGTGTATATATTTACAACCATACTTAAAATATAACCAAATAGAGTATTTACCTGAGTAATAATCTCATCAATTTCTTATAGTATTTAAGAAAAATATTGTTTAATGCCTATTATTATACAAAATTAATCACTCTTCACAGTTCATGTAAATAATTAATTTTAATTTACTTCTATCTATAATGAATCTTCTCAAGCAAATTTACTTACATTCTTCAATTACTTTATGCATTAATTATATCAATCGCCTTGCAACTTAATTACCTTTTATATTTAAACACATTAAATTTTTATTACATTCTAATACTTTTTTTTAGATAGTATTCCTCATATTTTTAGATTATAAAGTAAGTTTTTACAATTTAATTTAAGCTAATAAAGATAGAAAAATACAAAAATATTTTGAAAGAAATTAAATATAGGAATATCAAATTTTGTATTTTTTGAAATAGGGATAAAGTCAAAATATCTAGAATATCTTAGCAGATATATTATAAATAAGCTATATCAAGGATATCTGAATAGTTTTGTGAATTAATAAATAAATAGTAACAGATGAGGAGTTATCTACCACTAAATGTGTGGTATTTTTGTTGATTGAGCTAGGCAACACTAATATTATTTTTCTTATAATTAGCTATGCAATTAATTTTTAATATTTTAATTACTTAGATACACTTAAAAAGATATTTCAATGAAAATACTATATTTATGTCACTTTAACAAATTTTATTTTTTCTATGAGAAATTTTTAAAGATAATTTAAGGATTATATAATTAAAATAACAATGTGATAATTAATCAATTTAATAAAGACTAAAATTGAGAAGTGAGAGTAAATCGAATTTGAATTATTAATGTATTTTAAAAGAATTAAATGAATTAGAAAAAAAATATTTTAAAATTTTTGGAATAAAAAATAATGAATAAATTGATTACGATATAAATAACCATATATATAATTAAGTAAATTAAATGTCAATTAAAAACTATTTTAAATTATTAGTATTTTCAATCCTTTTTAAGGATCTTTCTGCCAAGATTTTGTGATTTTTTACTGTTTCTAATTTTATTTTGTTTTGCCTTTCTCTTTTTAAGGTTTTATTCTTGCTTTCTTTCAAAGGCAACTTCAGGGTTGGTTACTAAGTCAAGTTTTTGTTACTCTTTTCTTTCTTATCTGACAGTTTCTATACTTGATTTAACCTTAGAGTACATCTAGAAGAATCTGTTAAGTTCTATAGATTTCTTAAATTCTTCAATAGCCTATATTTTATATTATAAATAAATAAGTTAACTTTAAATAATTTATTGTAATAATTAAAATAATTACCAATTCAGCATTTTGAAGGGTTTCTTCATTCGAGATCTTGTTATTATTATCAAATGTTTTAACTTTAATAAGAATTTCCAATACAATTTCTAAAGCTCTTTCATTCTTTAACATATATTCTTTAATTTCATTAACTAATTCATTATCTTCATCAGAGGACATGTTTTTAGCTAAAGTAAGAACTAATTCAACAATATTTTCAATTTAAGATTTATTATAATAAGCCTTGATGTAAGATTTCAAGAATATTTTGTGGACATTTTCGAATAATGATATTGCAATAGTCTCTTGGTCACAGTTCAAGAAGAATTTCATTACAAAAATAAAGAATCTGTGAGTGTTTGCAGTATTGGTGATTACAAAGTTATTTTTAAGTTTAGAGAAATAGAGATACTTCAATAGCTTAGGAAGAAGTGAAACAATAACTTGGATACCATCATTAAAAACAGCTTTGGCAACATTGTAGTTTGTTTCAATTAATTCCATTAAACAAGTCATAGTTAAGTTAGATGTGTCTTGATTAGGGAAGTTAATATATTAAATAATATTACAAATAAGTTTTCTCTTTCCCTCGAAAATCAAATTATTGGGAAGATCTCTTTCTTTCAAATACTTGTTGTAAGCCATTACAAATTCTAAAACACTGTTCAATAAAGTATCATTTGTTAATTCCATTTCATTTTGCTTTTCTTCTGTTTCAACATCAACTTCAACGAAATTTTTCCATTCTGAATTCTTGAGAGCTTCTTTCTTTTCTCTCTTTTATTTGATAATTTCCCAAAAGATATTCATTCTTTCCTCTCTGCTATCAAAGATTTAACCAATTTAAAGTTTCTATAATTTATATCAATTCATAATTAATATTTTATAATTTATTAGATAATAATTAATTACAATATCATCTTCTTTTGCAACAAAATCTTGTTTATCTTCAATAAACAAACGAAGCCCAATGAAACCACTTTACTGTTATTCATATTAAAATATTAATTAATTTTATTTAAATGATTAAAATGAATTTATTTTACTTAGATCTTAGGGTTATTATGTTGAGTAATCCATTAAAGATTGTTTGCAATTAATCTATTCTTTTATTCAATAGAAAGTCTGCTTAAAAGTAATGATTATGATAATTTAATGGTTTCTTTAATTTCTTAGTTTTCTTCTTTAATAAGGTTAACTTAGTGAGAAACAAATAAAATTTCTCCAAAGAATGTAAGAACTTTATCAGGGAAGCTCTTAACAATGATTCTGAGAATATCATAAACGATGATTCTACCTTGATCAAATGAATATTCAGTATTTTTGATTAAGAAGTTAATTTGTGATTGCATGATAGTATCAGAAATAGGATATTTAACTAGGAAATTTAAGTAAATTTGCTTGCAGATTGTATTAACATTTTAAGCATATGATTGAATCATTGATTCTCTAATTCTCTAATTTATTAAATCATATATTTCTTCAAAGATGAGTTTCTTTTCTATGATTGTATTAAGGGTATTCAAGGGTTCAGTGCAAAAATCGCTGACATCTAAGAATTGCTTAATGTAGATGAGTAAAGCTTTTAGTAGAAAAATATTTTAATAATGTGAAAAACAATTAAAATTTAAAAATTACCTTTATATTGAGAGTTCTTAAGAGAATTTTAAGAATGATCAATAATAGTATTAACTAACTTGAATGTTTCACTAATTAATTCAGTATCAGTGTTTGTAAGCTTTTCCATAATATTAAGGACAGCTGCAACTGTTGCTTTACGGATTCCTTTAGCTTCCTTTCTTGCAATAACAGATCTCAAAATTCTCAAACTGCTAATAATCATAGTATTATCAGTAGATTTTAAGCATTCAACAATAACCCTAATAGAAATTAAATTAATAGATTATTAATTATTGTTTTAATTAGAAAAATAAAATATATTACTTAATAAGTTATTCAAATTGAATTTGATTGGAAATTTATTCAGGAGCAAAGACTGATTTCTTTATACCCATAAGACACATCTTCAAACCGAAGTTACACATACAACAGCCAATTTTGAATTTATTCTTTTTCTTGGAATCTTAGATAGATTAGAAGATAGATTTATTTTAAGCTGTAACATCTAATATTTCATATGTCTTAGCTAGATTGTGTTTCACTAATTTTTTCTTATCCATTGTTTCTTCGGCAATAGTGGTATCATTGAGCCTTTCCTTCTTTTTACTGTTTTCTATGAGTTCCAAGGCATCTTTAATTAAACTATAACTAACTGTGACCAACTCACTATGTTAAACACTTTCATTCTTAACGAAACCTTCAAGAACAAAGTTAAAGAGTTCATCGAATTTACCGAGATTTTTAGAACCATCTAAATTTTCCATCAATTATTGTCTAATGAAAGATAAGAAACTAATAACATTTCTAAAATCTAAGTTCTTAGCAAACAATTAGAATGTAATATTTGCTTTATTTTTCTTCTATTCAGGGATTTTGGTCATTTGGAGATCCTTTTCTTCCATCAATTTACCAAATATTTCATCAACTAAAAGAGGGAAAATTTCATTGTGGCAATAATCTAAACTACCAATAGGAACTTTCATTTTATCTAATTCAGTGAGTAAAGTATAAATAGAATAGTTCAAGATATGAGCTTCCCAACCATTCTTCAAGAAGAACTTCAATTCCTTAACGATGTAATGGAAGAAGTAGGGACCGGTCATCTTGACAAGCTCCAAAAGGACTTTACGAGTGAAACTACGTTCGTCATTATCCTTTGTACGTAAATTCTTAACAACTTTGTTGATAATTTTAGGGAATTCAATTCTAAAGATTTCTTTAGGGAATTTAATCAAAAGTCTGACAAGACCGATTGTCATAAATATTCTAATTTTTTCATCTGATTTGTTCTTTTACTTATCTTGAAGAGTAACTTTAGCATGTTTGTTGTAAGCCTTTGAATATGAGTCAAAGAGGAGTTGCTTCATTGGTAAGAATACCTATAATCTTAAGAATCTATAATAATTAGACATATCACTATCCTTAACAGCTATTTTGTCTAATTCCTATTCTTAACTCTTTAGGAAATACTTTTCTCTTTCTAAATTTTCCATCCATTTTTCTTTATTAGGATTAGTATCCAATTTTTCTATAAATTTTATAGTATTCATTTTAAAAAATAAATTCATAAAAATATAAATTATTAATTACCATCAAGAATAAGATCATAAGGTTATGCTTCAGGAATATCATTTTATTCTTCAGGTTCATCTTCAAGAAGATCTTGGTTTGGATTGTCATATTCCTTGTTCTTTTGAATCATATCATAGAGGATAGTTCCTTCCATTTTCTTTTCTTAGAGATTTTCCATTTCTCTGTTAACCTCTTAGACAATGTTATAAGGGAGGTTTAAGGTATCTAATACAGCACCTAAAACTTTAATGGTTACCTTTTGATCAAATCTCTTGTTAGTTAAGAATTAAATGTATTTCTTGAGAATCTTTTTAACTTTAGCAACAGAGAGATTCTTAGAAATGATACCTATTGTATTTATAGCAGACTATAAAAGTAATTTATAGTGTGATAAGGTAACATCAGTTAATTTAATCTTGTTATTAGCCTTGTATATTTCCTAACATTTGTAGAGAATTGTCCATTCAATGATAGGCAAGACAATATTCCAAATATTAGATTAGTCTTTAATTTCTTCAACCAATTTCATCAACATATTCATACCTTTGATTCTTTTATTCATTTAGATGTGAGTAATACATTCAAAGAAATCTTAATTGTAATCAGTATGAATTAATATTTTCAATTCAATATAATTGAAGCTATCAGTTTCAAAGAATTTGGAATCCTATTATTTAATATTAATTTTAATATCTTATTAATAATTCTATTAAAATTACCTTAATAGTTGGAATAAACTGTAAATAAAGTTTGAAAATTTAAATGATATTCTTGACAACATATTCATCTTTTGTCTTTCTCAATTCTTTGGCAACGAAGGGGAGCAGTTTAAAGAAGATGAAAGTTTTCAATACATCCATATTTTCTTAAGAGAAGTTCTCTTAGTGTTCTGCTATAAGCTTGAAGAGAGCATCGAATGAACTATTAATAGCCATTCTTACACTCATTTCAGAATCAGCGCAAGAGCTCAACAACATCATGAAATAAGTTTCAACACATCTCAAATCTCCTTTAATCCATTCTTACAAATATTCAGTATTAACCTATTAGTTATTTAAAAAAATGTTATTATTGTTTAATTTCATTAAAAAAAAAATATTATCACCTTAAAAACTGCATCTAAGAACTTATCATAATTCAAAGTTTATTTCATAGTACGTTCATAAATTGACATATTTCTAAGAGCTTCAAGGATTTATTCATTGTGGAAGGGAAGTCTTAGGGATGTAATACAGTTAACAGCTAATTTCTTAAATTCTTCAGATTAAGTGAAGGGTAAAATACTAATGAAAGGTTTATAGAAAGGAGTATTATCCTTGTTGAGTCTCAAGAAGTTATTGTTAATGCTTAAAACCTTATAGAAGATACTGAATTTGTCATTGATATCTTCTTATCTAGATTTACCTCTCTTGTTTGTATTGTTCTCCTCAGCAGACTAGGATATATTAGTAGAAGCAATGTCTTTAAGCTTTTTGATATTTGCTGCATCAAGGAATTTTATGAAGTAGTTAATATAATTAACACATACTTCATCTTCAATAGCTTCTATGCCTTTACTGACATGATCAATAATTTCTAAACTCATAGAATCAATCTTCTTTTATTTATTTCTCTTAATCATTTAACTAGGAGCTAGATTGAATTCTAAGTAGGAATACATGCTCTTTAGTAATTCAGGGTAGAGCTTTTTAAGATATTAATTCAATCTTTCCTTTAATTCCTATTCTGTTGCTGAAACTCCCTTAGTTGTTTTTAACATAGATTTTGTAATTTTTATTTATTTATTATCTTCCTCTTCTTCAATTTCTTCATCTCCTTCTATATCCATATCATCATCATCTTCTAAATCATCGCTCTCTAAACCAGATTCATCACCATCTTCTTCTTCCTCTTCGATTTCATCATCTTCTTTATGTTTTTTTTCAATGATATTCTAAATACCTAAGAGATGAGAGAAAATCTTATGAACAATCTAAATGATGTTAACATTAATCTTTTCTCTATTGTAAAGTGAAATAAGAATAGGAACAAGATAATCATATTGTAAGAAATAAGTGTAGAATTAAGTATCTTCAGACCATATACTCATAATCTTTAATACACCAGGAACACTAGTGACTGTGTCCTAACGAAGCTATTAAACTTTGTTTTCCATAATACTTAAGAAATTACGAACAAAATCTTGAGAACCACCTAATTAATTACGGTACTTGCGACAGATTTCACTGTAACGCTCAAGAGCCTACTTTTGTAATTTTTTAACTAACTTGTAGATACGATTGAGTTTACTTTCTTCATCTGCTGCTTCTTCTTCTTTTTAATTTTTTTTAGCTTCTTTAATTTGGGTTTTAAGTATTTGACAAGAGCTGAAGACAGATAAAAGGTAATTGAAAATACGATTAAAGGTTGGCTTTAATAATAAACCAAGTTTTTACATCATATTTTTGATATTGATGTTGAATTAAGATATCTTGTTTAAGTGAAGTTGAAGGAGTTCCTTTTGGTTTTATAAGATGACTTTCTCATTGGTGAAATCAGGAATGTGGTAGTTTTTGAAAACCAAATCAATCAAGTAACTGAGTTCATTAGGTAACAGAGAAGAGAAGAACTCAAAGATAACATTACGTTAGGATTCACTATGCTTTTTGGATTTGTTGTGGCTTCCTTTCTTAGTGAATAAGTGAGGATATAGAATGTTAATTATAACGGGGATGACATCTACTCTGTGTGAATCGTCTATTAGTTTAGAATCTCTGTTCAAGTTGAGGTTTAACATTTCACGACGAAGGTTTTCCTTCTTGGTTAGCAGTTTAAGATTATGTTAGTATTTATGGAGAGAGGCCTTTTCAAATTTTAGAACACAATCAAGAGCTAATGATTGAATGTTTTCCTTGTTCTTACGTAAAAGTTCTAAGAAAATATCATAGAAATGCTATTTTTCAATATCCTTAACACTAATAAAATTAATAAACATTTGAAGGAAGTGGGTGTATTTAGCATATAAATGCTTATTAACCTTAATTTAATTTTCCAATTGACGAGATACAATTTCCAATTCAGATAAAGATTCTGAATCCTTAATGATGAATTCGATTTCACGATGTTCATTTTGGAAGAATTCCTTCATAAGAGTAATAACTTGAGATTTTAATTTATCATCTATTGATTCTCTCTTACTTTCATTGAAAGCTTTAAAGATATTTTCGAAAACCAACTTATTTTCTATAGAATCACCTTCGAATAAATAATAATCGTTGAATAAACTATCAAAGAACTCTCCTTCACCTTCGGCAAGTTCAATTTCCATATTATTTACTCTATCATTTTGATTTTCTAATTCTTGTTCTTGTTCATCTTCCTATTCTTCTTCTTCATTATCTTCTTCGACATCAACAAATTATTCTTCTGAGGCATACTTTGAAATGAATTGAGGAGATAAGTGATAATTATAATAAGCAATAATGTTAATGAAAATATAAGGAATATTAGGGTGTTTTTTAAGGTTAAAGAGATGAGTAATGATTTCTTTAATAACAGGCCAGAGGAGGGAGAATCTGACGTAAAGATAACCAAGACAGAAATTAAACAATAAATAGTGATAGATTGGAGGATAAGCATGAGCGTTAGTCTTCATTCTCATTAATTCCATTTTAATAGTTCTTTCATTATCGATTGAAGGGATTTAATTCTAAATGTATAAAAGAGTTTCAATCATATTGATTTCTCCTTTCAATATGGAAGCAGTTGCTTCGTTGTTACTTGAGATAATTTAAGAAGGAAGATATTCTAATTTTTAGAATAAATTCAACACTTGAAGGGAAGCAAGTCTAGTTTCAGTGTATTTACTTCTCAAGTTACGGCAGAGCTAATAGAAAAATTATTCATGCTCACCAATAGTTAACTTTCTCTTGGTGTTGGTCAAGAAAATTGCAAAATTCTTTAAATAATTAGGATTTTCTACATATTTAAATAATAATTACATTTCAAATGAAATCAACTATTCGCTAGTTTATTCTTGACGATTTGCACTGAGGTAGACAAGCATTTCACTCTTTAACAATGATAGTTTTTAGGTCATGTTGACGGTCTTACTCTTCAATTCATATTTGTTGACAATATTTTCATGGAAATTGTATAATTCAGATTTATCAACATATTAATCTTCTTACAAATCTTAAGTGCCTAATTCTTCACTCTTCTTAATAAGTTGAGCGTTAATACTTTTAATCAATTATTCATATTTATTAATTAATTCTTCGCTTTTGAAATCTGAGAATTAAGAGACTTTAGTGAAAAGAATAATTTCTCTATAGCATCTCTTAGCTTCTTAAGTTTATTCCTTTGAAGGGGTTGATGTGTTGATAAAGGTAATATATGTGTCAAGTAATGGTTATAATTTGTCAAGGGCTGATTTTAATAGGAATTCAGAATTCTTGAGTTAAAGTTTACGATTTGGGAAACTCTATTCGTGAATCATAGTCATCATATAGAACATGCAATGAAGTGTCTTTTAAACATCTTCTGTATCATTGGCAGCAGGTCTTTCAAATAACTTATCAATATGACGGAAAGCTAAAACTAAACAATATTCATAAATACCTTCTTCAAAAGTATATGCATTGTTAACATCTTCTTTTTTACCATCATAAGGGAAAATGAGTAATTTGAAGAATTCGAATGTTTCCAAAATACTTAATTATTCTAATAAGAAATTATTAATTTCTGGGGTAAGTATGGAAGTAGAATAAGAGCTGAAACCTCTCTTGAAAAGTCTACCAATAGAACCAGAAATACTGTTCTTTAATAATTAATCTGGGAACACATTTTAGTATTCAATCATAACTCTGAGTATTTCAATAATATGAGGAGCATTCTTATCATTTAAATTAACAGCATCTTTAAAATCAAGGAAGTCAATAACTTTAGAACATAGCTTTCTTAAAATGAGGGAGAAACCTTCTTAACTGGGGGATACATTCTTTGCAAGAATTAAACTTAAAGCATTGAACATATCAGTTAAATTAAAGCATAATTTATCTACTTATTCTTCAACAGTGAAGTGCTTGAAAGAATTTTCTAAATATTAACCCAATACATATAAAATATCTTCATTTTCTTTGCCGGTGCTTAAAATAATTTCAACAATTTCCTTGAACTGATCCATACCTCTGTGAGACATGAATCTGTGCATACCAGTTAAACAACTGAAAAGCATGTGACTGACGCTATCCTTTAAATATGATTCCTATAGAGATTTATATTTTTGTTATGAAATATCATCTTCGCCTTGTTCTCTGAGTTCATTACATTTAGTTCTAATCATTTAAAAAATATAGGGAACCTTCTATTATCTATCCTTCTAGCTCATTTTTTTAATAATATAAGAGAACGATTCACTTGAAAACTTTCTGACATGCTTGTTTCTATGTAAGAATAACTTATTAAAGTATAATCCCAAAAATTCATCAAAATTTTCTATTTAATTTTCAAAAATAGTTAAAAAAGAAATAAATTATTTCATATCATTTCATTCATCTTTATTAGTAAATTATAAGTCGAAAATTATTAATTTTTTTTGAAAATATGATTAATAAATTGACCTCTTAAGTAAAAGTTATCAGTATTTAAATGCTCTAACTTATCTTTTCATTTCGAAGTTGGGTAAATATTAAATAATTTATCTAGAAAATGTAGAATCATTTATTCTAAATGTAGGCTTTAATTAAATATCTACAACTATTATTTATATATTTCTTAGATATTATTTTCTAGTATAGTTATAAGTTTTTATAAATTAAAGATATTTTGGTTTTTATATCTTTTTTATTTAACCAAAATAATACCAAGTAGTTAATTTATTTATTTTTAATTAATAATTAATCCGATCTACTAACAGCTAAAGATGAGTGATATTGATATGAAAATAGTAAAAAAAAATGAAATATTAATTTACTTTGGATTTCCTTAAAGAAGTATTTTAAAGAATAAGCTAAGACCTTGTATATTAATTAAAGTAATGGAAGGTTTTTTAAATCTATTAAGTCTGTAATACAGAAGAAGATCTTATCAACAAAAGTCTTATATGCTAATTCTTAACAATCTCTAATGATTTCAGGAAGTAATTATAACATGTATGGAGTCATAATTCTTCTTCTAGTCTTAGCAACATTTGGATCTTCTTCGGGAACCATCTTTTATTATTCAGCTTGCATATCTTAATTTAATTTAATTGCATCTTCTAATTCTTCATCTTCATCTTCTTCTTCATCTTAACCAAATGCAATTTCTGCTGCATCATTTTATTAATCTTCTTCATCAAAAGATTCTTCTAAATCAGCTTTTTGTTTTTATTTTTTCTATTGTTTTCCATTTTTAGTAGAGATATGATCTTCACTAATTTCAGGCAAGTTAATATTGTCAACAATAAGTCCTATGATGTAATCTAAATTGTGAAGGACTAAGGGTAAACTTTAAGAGAGTTCAATTACCTATGCGTAGAATCTCTTATAATAAACTGTCTTACACCTGGCATTTTATTATTCCAATTCATCCAAAAAGTAAGAACCTAAATTATCATCAGTTTAACTATAAGGTTGTTATTTTATTTCATCAATGAAGTGGGATAAAGATACATCAATGTTCTTAATTTCCTTTTTGAAAGACTTAAATTTGTAACGAGCTGATAGGTCTACTTAAACACGTCCTCTCAATTTCTCTGCTTAAATTGGCTTTGATTTTTCTCTCATGTGCCAATACTCATCTACTGATACACTCTTTGTTGTTCTCTTTGTGGGGATAAATTTAACCATCTTTTCTTGTCAAGCTATTATAAATATGGAAGATGATGTTTATTTGGTTTTTTATATTTTTTTTGATTGGGGGTTTCCTATTTTATATGTGTTTGTATTGGAGATAAGCTTAATATATCAATCAATCTATCTATCTCTTATTTTGTTTAGTTATTCTACTTGCTTTTTGAATGTTTATTAATTTATTAATTTCTAAAAAACAAAGTAATTTTATTAATAAGGATCAATAATAAGTATAATGAAATTTGACAAATTTTTTTTAAGATTTATTCCCAACATTATATTCATTCTATTTATATATCCTTTAATTTTGATTTCTTTCATCTTATCAGGATAAAATTAACTATTCATTCATTCCTTTTTTTTGCTACTATTAGCTACTTGATTCTTTCAATATATGCATGTAACACACATAGATATTTACCATTTTATTTTTAAAAGAAAAAATAATATATTGACAGATTAAAATTTAAATGAAATTTTTCAATATTTCTAATCAATTATAACTATTAAATATTTAAAAGTAAAAAAAAAAATCCTTTGATATGCATGAAAAAGATAAATATTATTTATTGTTAACAACTCAATATTTTATTAATAAATAATTAAAGCCAAAAGCTTTATGAAATTTCATGAAATCATATTAAATTTTCATTACTTAAATCATTTTAGATTTAAATTTCACTCAAATCTTCTAATCTTCTAATATATATCTTGAGTTGAATTCAATCTTAAATTATTAGAAAGGACCATCACATTATATTCAAGGTACGTATTGTTGATCTATTTATAAATAAAGAATAATTTTAATTTCAAAAAATAATTAACTTTTTCATAGTTATTTACAGTTGGTCTTCATCATTGTCTTCTGCTATTTTAAAAAAATAAAGAAATAAGTTTATTAAATTTAATATATATTTATTGATTATAAGCTTATAAATATATTAAGGTCTACTATTCTCTCTTAACAAAATATATCCTTATTCCATTCACAAATATTAATATTTAAGATATAAGGATTTATGTAAATTTAAAATTAGCGAAATAAATTTTACATTCATTACTTTCATCAAAGAAACCAAGTTCAAACAAATTTTCTAAAAATATTCTATTAGAGTTGAGATTAATACTGGCGGTTTTACGCATGATTTCACTCTTAGCAAAAGTCATTCTTTTATTATTATAATTGTAAACTATTATCTTCTACTAACATAAGATCAAATATTTCCAATCAAAGTATAATAATTTACTCAAGGAAATTGGAATTAGAAGGAATCACTGTCATCATTTTACCGAATTGCTTAGTATTAACCATAGACCAAGCTGTCTTTGTTTATAATGATTTATGCATTTGCACTCCCTTACTATAATATTTAAAAAATACATTTTAGAATTTTCTTAAACCTTCCCAATAAAAGTTAAAAACTAAAATAATCTAAAATAGAGTAGATTTATTTTATATGAATTTGTTTCTGTTAATATATTACAAAGCTTGTTTAAAGAAGAAACGACCTGAATTCATTTTAAATTTATTATTTGATTTTCTTTTTTCTAAATATCTATAAGTGATTAGTACAATCTATTTCCAATAAATTAGCGTATCCTCACTTTTATAAATTGAAATTAACCAATTATATGGATTTCTTATGTCAGATTGAATATTAATACAAATATAAGTGTATCTTTTATATAAATAAACAATGTTATTATGACCAGTCTTTATTTATAGCAATCATCCAATAATTCATAAAAATTAAAATATATTTAACATAATAAATTAAATCTCATGATCGAAAAATAACATGTTAACTTACATTTATAACTTATTTTGTTAAATCATAATTCCTTAATATTGTCAACAGTTTATACATCTATGATTTATGGCTTTAAGGGTGCTTGTTTATAAGCTAGTTACCCGTCTTTCTAGAAAATTTTTGAAATTTGCAAAAATATAAAGATTTTATCAAAAAGAAGAGATAATTAAATCTTTATTAGCATCAAAAAAGTATTTGGATAGAAAGATATCTATAATAAATCTACTATATTCTTTATATAAACAGAAGTATAAAATGTTCTTAATGAAAAACGCTGTTAAATCTGTTTTAGGTAGAGCTATTTCCGCCAACAGAAGCACTTTCTCTGGATTACTTAGATCTAGATCTCTTACTAACTATTAAATCAATTCATTTGCCAATTTACCTGAAGATGAGAAATATAGAGAATTTGTTGATATTTCCAAGATTGATAAGAAATCATTTTCAAATCTTTCAAGAGATGAATAAATAGCTAAGATTGATGAAGCCCTTAAAGCTTCTGAAAAGAAAGATCCTGATTTGGAAGACGATAGTTCTTTTGATAGACCTGGCTCTAATTCAGTTTATATCTTTTTAGTAGGTAGTTTAGGTCTTCTTGTAGGTTACCTTGTTATGTAAGTCAATACTATGCGTCATTAAAAGAAGACTGGATCTGCTAACCCTTAATCTATTAAAACCAATGTATAAGGATAGGTAATATGATACTCATTACTTAATAGTTTAAAAATAATAGCATATAGAGATAAATAATAGTTCAATAATAAAGATACAATTAGCCTTTTTGAGGTAGAAATTCAAATAAATCACTTTAAAAAATGGGATAAAAATAAATCTAAATTAATTTTCTATTAGTGATACTCTTTAGCAATTAAATGATGCTAATAGATATATGGGATTATAAATATTTTATTGATTGATTTTGCTTATCTCATTTCGAAAAAATAGGATAGATTAAAGAATAGGAATAAGAGGAATCATCATGAATAAATAAAGAATATTCTAGCTAATTTATGCATTAATACAAAATAAGATATTTCTAATAGAATTTATTAATTGACTCATTTCTATTTAAAATACATATTTTTAGATGAGATCTTAATAGAAAATTATCCTGAAAATATTATAGTGGCTAAATTACTTATTTTTATTAAAGCGATAAATAAATTAATTACAGCATAATTATTATATTTCTTAAATAATTAGTTATTTTCTCAATTTTAAATTAATAAATAGATTTAACCTTATTTAATGCTCTTAAATATAATAATTTTTAATAACCTATTAATAGGCTCTTATTGGTGGTGACTGGTAATTAACTGATACAAAGGGAAATAAATTTGGTAGTGAAAATTTAAATGGTAGTTATTATCTCATTTACTTTGGTTTCTGCAACTGCCCTGATATTTGCCCTAATTCTTTAATAAAGTTAGTTAAGGGGCTTGAAAAAGTGAGAGCTTCACCTGAAGGTAAATACCTTAAGATTAAGACTGTTTTTGTTAGTGTAGATCCTGACAGAGATACAAATGAAAAAATTGAAGCTTTCTTAAATATTTTCGATAAAAATATTATTGGTGTTACTGGTAAGGAAAACAATGACAAAGATCTCAAAGATATGATGAAGAAATTCAGAATCTATTCAACCAAGATGGAATACGAAGATATTGAAGATGACAGGTAATATTTTAGCCAAGTTTAATTTTTAATAATGTAAATAATAGAAATAGAATGTATATAAGTCAGGGAGTTATTTCATTATTTAGAAATTATCTATTTTCTATTTTTTTTAAAATTCTTCATTTTCTATTTTTTCTTTGTATTGGAAGATTCTGGTTATCAATAGGAATTGTCTATTTCTAATAGCCTTTAGATTTGTTTTTATTAATAAGCTTCTAATTTTAATATCCTAACAATAAATTTAAAATTTATAATATAGAGGTAAGGATACTAAGGGAAAGATGAAAAATAATTATACAATCGATCACACTGTGCTCACTTATTTAATGGATGATTCCAATAACTATCTAGCCCATCTTGGATCAAATTTAAGTGAAGCTGATCTTGCTAAAGTTATCACTGAAAACATTCTCGCTAATGAGAGAAATAAAATCAGACGTTTGTGATAGATATAAACTATTTAATAATTAATTTCGAAGAATAAAAGATCGAAAATTTCATTTAAAGAAAATTAGTTTCAATCCACTAATAAATAGAGTTAATATCATATGGACATGATTACTCTTTTCAAAGTAACTATGGAACAATTAAATTAATCAAATATTATTTAGATTACTAACTATTACAAGATTCTTCTTTTTTTAAATATAGTATATCTATTTATATGTCTATACATTAAAATCAATTAGATTATTTCATTTAGATTGTTTGAATTATCATTTTTATCTTATTACAACTATTTCATTTTATCAAAATTTCGTTATAAGCTTTTATGAAATCGAGATTAATAATTGGTTTATATTATTATTATTATTAGATTTCTTAAATAGCTTCTAATCAATTGTAAATCACTATAATTTTGCCTCTTAAATTTTAATATAAATAATACTCTTAGTTTAGAAATTTAATTTGGTAAATTAGCCATACATAATTCTTGTTAAATCCATAAGTATAAGACTAATGGATAATTTAAAGATTAAAGAATGAGTAAATGTTTTATAAAATCTTTTAAGAATTATTAAAGGACATGATTATATCAAATGAGTAATCATAGAAATAAAAAGATATCCTAACACTCAGTTGATAATTATCATTTTTAATGAAAAGAAATATAGGGTGATTTGTAGTTATTTGAACTTAAATGAAATAATAAAAAAACTGTTTCAATAAGTAATGAGTTATTCTGAAGAAATGATGGCTGGAAATTAATTTATTCTACAGCCAATAGATGTAAATAAAAAAAATATATTGAATTATAAATCAGCTAGATGTTTAATTTGTAAGCTATTGATTTTAATTATGAAATGAAGTAAATATTAACTTAAATCAGTTTAATCAAATCCCTAAATTACATTACTTTAAATAGTGTAAAAACTGCATTTTAAATTCTGAAAAGTATAATTAGCTCGTAAAAACACTTTGTTTAATAGCTAATTTAATATAAGACCAATAAATAAAAATATAAGAATCTTGTTTAATTTATCATAGAAAATTTAATTAATAATGGAATTTAGTATTCTGTGTTTTAAGTAATTTATAGCATTAGTTATCTTAAAAATAAAAGAATATCGATAGAAATTTTCTAGTGATGTTCTTTCTCAGTTATTGTTAGAAGATAATACAATAAAATTAAACTAAATTTTTTAATAAATTGTAAGATCTCACAATTTCTGCTTAAATTATTTGTAATCAACACCTTCCTGGTCTAGTCACTAAAATATATCTGTAATCTAATTCAAGTTTTTTTATCTGGAAAATAAATTAAAATACTATGAATGAATGAATTAGTTTTTCAGATAAAATTACTGTAACTCTAATTGTAGGAAAACTTTAGTGAAGTTTAGGCAAACATAATTCTAAAGATTATAAAATCGCATGATATAAACACAAATAATTGTTATTATCATGAATATTTATTAAAAATTATGATTTATAAAATTCTAACTATTTTAAATAGTTATTTTATATTTTTGTTAATGGACTTTGTTACAAAATTAATAATTAAAAGGTTAATTTCACTTGTTTCAGGCAATTTAATAGTATCTATTTATTACTCTAAAATTATGTAATTTTTAACTGCATGCTCTTTTTATTAAATTATTTTCTCTATTTACTTTTTCTACCATTCAAATTTCACTATTGTTATTCATAAATTCATAAACTACTTCATTCCTTCCAATGTTACACTTTTAATTTTTAACTAAGTGGTCGGCTTTACACCTCTAAATCACGAATATCTGAAGATCTACATAAATTTATTCAAGAGTTCTTTACATAATCAATCTATTATCAAATTTTATCTTTAGATCTCTCTTAATGTAGTTGAGATATTTTAAGATTAGTTTAACTCATTCTTTGAATTACTAATTATGAATTATGAGTAAGAAATTGATTCGAAATACTTTATTTATATTAACGCATTCCCTTTTTGTCTTATTAAGAATATTAGAAATTCGAAAGGATTTAGAGATCATAATATAATTTACAATAAAAAACTGAAATTATAAGGTAAGAATTTTAAAATTTATCTAATATTATTATTTTTGGATGGTGAGTATGTAAAAATACAAAGGCTTGAAATAATTAAAAATAAGAAATAGCACAAAGGCTAAATATAAGCAACTTAGAGCATAAACATAAAATAGCAAAAATAAAGATAATGGTCTAGAATTCTAGGAACAAAATTGTGAGATATGATAATAGATAAATAGTTAGTTTGTTTGGTAAGACAGAATGCTGGCTGAATAAATTAGAATTAAATTAAGGATGTTAAATTGTAAATTAATAACATCCTTTTTTTTATTAAATTATTAATTTACTATTACCTATAACCTACCGCTGGCTCATTCTTTTAATTTATATAATAATTATGAAAGTAATTAACTAAGAAACTTTTTCAAACAAATTTTGTCACATCTTCAGTCAAAATAATAACCAACTTTCATACATTTTCTATTTTGATAAAATCTTATTTTATTTATTATTTTTCATAAGAATTATTATCATCATTTGTCCTTTATGTCTGTAATTAACCATTTTTAGTTTGTAAAAGAAAAAATTTTTGGTTAATTATAGTAAAATGAGTTAGATACAGTAATAATACTAATCAAAGGAACTGGCTGACTGCTCTCAATTTAAAGATTAAGCTGTTTTTTTATAGATATTAGGATATTGAATCATAAAGTTTAATCAAGTTAACTTTTTGTTATAAAGTACGTACCGATTAGGTGAGAGAGAAATCGACTACCATAATCCAGAATGTTTGAAAAAGAATGTTTAAGAAATCCTTTCTTGCTCATAATTTTTCTTTGGAATATATAGAAAAATCAAAAGAAATTGAATAAATTTCAATCCTATCTAATGTTTGATTGAAAAGGCTATCCTATATATCTAAACACTTATACTCGCACTCTTATGATTAATTAAGAATTTCTCTCTTTTATTTTAAATTAAGGAGCCCTAAAAATATACTATAAAATTTTCCCGAATATTACAACATAATTGAGTTTATAGATAAAATATCCGATCTCAAAGAGAAAGATTCTCACTTTCTAAACGGTTTAATAAAATAGGTCAATTCGACTCACCAAATTTTTTTTTCCTTATAGATTGTAGGGCAAATTTTACTTTTTTCAATAACAAGAGTAAATTGTAAAATTGATAATTTTAACTTTGTCATTAAGTTTTTTTAATAGAGATTTAGCGTGAATGTATAGTATATTTCTAAAAATAAAAAAAGAATGAATGAAAAATATCTATATTATTCATTTTCTTGATTCCTCTAGCCAAAAAATTTAAAGAATTCTCTATAAGTTTTAGGTTATAAAAAGAATGAATTAAGGTTTAAGCAAACCTAAAATTACATTTTTATGGCAGGTAAGCGGCTATAGATGAATTTAAATTCTTTAGAGCAAAAAAAATAGGTTTAACCTTTTATTGTAATAATTTTTTCTGAATATAGAAAGGAATAGGAGAACAATGCTCTTTTCAATAACAAGTAATAGAACCGACCTTAAATCTATTGATTTTTTAAATATCTAGAAAATGAACTATTTTCACATAAGAAGGTTAATTATTTTGACTTGTAGATTATTTTTTCTTTCTTTCTTTCTTTAATTTATTATCTAATTCTTAGACTTAGGTTTATTCTAATTTAAAATCAATTAAATTAAAATTTAAGCTATTATAATTTTCTTCAAAGTAATATTTTTCATATCTAACCTAATTTTTTTAACATAAAAAGTTAAGGATACATCTAATCACTAATGATAGTATTTTTACCAAGAATTAACAAAATTTTAAGTAATTTTGATGAAAATGCCTAAACCAGATAGAAAATAAATAGGAGACTTTCTATAGTTTATATTATTGAGAGGAAGATGATAATTAGAATAAGGAGAAGAAAAAATAGCTTCATTTTAATAAAATAATCATCTGCATAAATGGGTCAGATTTTTTACAAAATTAAAATTTAACAAAATAGAATTGTTAAAACTCAGACAATAATATATTGACAAGATCGTAGGCTGTATAAAAACTTATAATAAATCTTAATTATGAGAAAATAATTTAATAGAAATCTTTTCAAATATAAAAATCTCTTGAAACTAATGAGGTTAAATGGAATTGGAAAGGTATTAAAACATAAATGTTGGAATTTGAAATAATACTAACAAAGAATGTAGATTAGTTTATGTTTTTTAGATATTAAAATCAAGTTCAAATTCTTAAAAGTAACTCATCCCTAATTATATAATGAAAATGAGAGAAAAAGAAGTATATAAATGTGTTTATGATATTATATGACCTAATAATTCCATTTGGTTTATCTTTTTTTTTCTTATTATTAAAATACACTAAGAATTTTTTTGTAGTTTGAGATTATTGATACAATGACATGCTACTCTTTGAATCTATCTTCTAATTGATTATATAAATTTTTCATTAATTAATTAATTTATCTATCTTTCTAACTATGTAAAACAAATCAATGAATATAATTAGCCAGAGAAACAAAGAAATATTAAAGTAAACAAAAAAAAAACTAATACAATCAAAAAAAAAGGAATCTAACAAAATCATAAATCAGATCCTATTTTTTGATTTAGGTAGAGCACAAATAATTAATAAATAAATAATTGATTTCAAATAAACTACTAAAAAAAAAGCAAGAGAGAAATAAAGAGAGACTATCAAACAAAATTGGTATCAATTTTTTTTTTGAAAGTCGATCGTGAAATAATACCCAATACAAAACCATATATAACTCCGTCCTATAGCTATTCATCAAAATATCTTTAAGGAAGGATTTGATTTGAATAATCTTGTGAATTGAATTATTAAAGACGAGTTGTCAATTTATAATTTAATGGGAGGCTGCTACTCTAATTCCTCACGGACTTCTTCGTCATCATCTACATCACCATCTTAGCAAAATAATAGCGCTAAGAAAAAGGGAAATTACAACATAGTAAAATCAAAAAAGCAATTAATAAATGATAAGAAGATGCAAAATAATATGATAAACTAGTGGTTAGGTCAATTCAAAGGAATATCCTTTTAAATTGACCTCTTTAAAGAGTAACTTTTATCCAGGATGGAGCACCAAAAAAAGTATCGTAGCTGGACTTTAGATAAACTCTTTAGTGAATGCTACTATCGCAATGTAATCTAACCTGATGAATTATGCACTCTTTCTCGTAGCATTAAAGACCTTTCCAATAAATTAGAAGTACTAATTAAGAAATCATCTGAAAAGGAAAGATATTCTAGTGCTAATTGCGAGCTAATAGAGGAACTTAATTTTTGTATTGAGGGTTTTTCTCCGTTTGTGACTATTGCTGATAAAATCCCTCTTATACCTGAGAACCAAGTTACACAGGTTAAAACCATCTAAGATCTAGTCCCAGTGCTTACAACCTCACAATCAATGCATTGAATCGTAGTTAAAAAATGAAAAATCTTAGAATTATCTTTTCAGAAAATACTTTTAATAGTATAGATTTATTGGGGCTTATCTAACTTATAAAATAGTTTATAAATAATTAGAATACTTAGTCTGGAAAAATAAAAAAATTGGAGTTTAATAAAATATGATTCTTTAAGTAATAAAACAAGAAACCTAAAATATTATTTTAAAAGGCTGATAATAAATTTAATATTAGCTCGCACTTTATTATTGACTGTAAAGATATAATGTTTTGCTAAATTTACTTGAAAGTGATTGATATCTTTTAATTATTCTATCTTAAGGGAAAATTTGTATTTTTTAGTGAGTAAAATATAAACAAAGAAGGTTTACTTAATTAGTATCTTGAATCAAATTTATTTATTTACTTTGATTTTGCTTGAACTGTAATTTGATTCAATAAAGCCATAAAGTATATCAAGAGTAAGACCTATTCTGAGTATTTACGATAGCAAATATCACCCCTGATATAGTTTTTTAATTTCTGCTCAAAACTAATTAAACACCAAATGGTTACTAAATCTATACTTCCTTGCCTCTATCTACCCTTCCTATCAACTGGATAAGCTTTTCTTTTATTTAAATTAAAGAAATTTTAGGAGAGAATGTAAACTAATCAAATTAATTTGCACTTTTTTCCATAACCCTTAAATTCGATTGAAATTCTAAAGATAAATAAATGTATAACTGTGAAAAGATAGATCTTAAAAATATAATATTCACTGTTCATCTCAATTTAAATCTAATTCTTCACACAACTCAAACAAAGCAGCTTTTAAATTTGATATCTGCAACTACTTGGAAAAAATAAAAAAATGTGATATAAATACATAATTTAAATCAAGAATTTTCTTGAAAATTATGTTATTTGATCTAGTAATTCATCTTGAGTTGATTTATGGGTTACTTCTATTTAAAATTAGAAAATTTATTATTAGAACAAAAATTAACAACACACATAAAGTAAAGAATAATTTGATGATCAGAAATTAGTATTACTTGACTAATATAATAAAGAAAAGAATTCTCACAAAATCTAATATTTCAAGCTTATTTAGTTCTAAATTAAATTCAATAAGTGAATGATTGATCAATTTCTTTTTTTCACAATAACTAATAGAAAATCATAAATACAATTGTCTCACATCTAAAATATATTAATTCATCAATCAATAAATCAACCAAATAACTGAATCAAAAGTATTTATCATTTATAAAGTTAACTCAAATAACCAATCATATTCAAGTGCATAGAAATACAAAAAATAAATATTAATCAAAGAAACCTTTCAATTGAGGAGGAACTATATTTTTTTCAAAATAAATCTATAAGTACTAATATCGAAAAAAATTAATTGAGTAATCAATTATGAAAGGATATTTTAAAATATGCAAATAAACATTCAATTAATTTTACCCAAATGTAAATATTAGGATAAAAAAACAAATCCTAATGAATAATAATATTAAACACAATAACCTTCTAATCTAAAAAAACAATTAATTTAATAAACCATTTAAATATTTTAAATTACCACCTGCAATATTAAATTTAAAACATAATCTTCATCTCTTAATTTATCTATTCATCTCTGTATATACGTTTTTACTCTTATTGTTTATCTTACATACTCCTTCATTTCCATTCAAAATTAATTTCATTCAAAAATGTAAAAGAAATCATTAAATAAATTAAACCTACTTAATATTATTAATTTTTGTAAGGCTTTTTTGGTTACATTTTTTCCAATCAAAAAACTTCTTTTTTTTAAAATAAAACAGAGTCAGTCTTCTTTTATCACCAAAGTAAATCCTATACCATAAGTTTTAATATAAATGAAAATGTTATCTAAAAGTCAATCTGACCAGCTACGTTATATTCAATAAATATCTTAATTGAGAATCTCGCATTTTGAGTTTTATGAGTAACTTCCTGATTAGTAATTATTGAGTTAAAATTATATAACATGAAATTAATTACCTTTTAATTGTTCTCGTTCACTAAATTTTTAAATACCCTAAATAATACATTCTTTTTCCACTCTTACAGATTTCAAAATTTAAGTAATATAAATAACAATTTTTCAGTAAACTTAAATGAAATTTTCTGCCATAAATGTAGACTGAATTTTTCCATTACGGCTTGTAGGAGAAATAGCCTGATTTATAGACTAAACCTATATCATTTCCTAGTTTGAACTAGAAACTTAATATTAAGAATTATTTTTATGAAAAAATCTACATATTAGCCTAGCTATCTTTGATGAGTTTTGTTCTTCGAAATTAGACTAAATTTGTATATTGATTTCAATAGTGATAACTATTTTAATTTTGAGAAAAGGATAATTTTTAGGAATATAATTCTTTTTAAAAAAGCTTCAAATTTGATGTATAAAAAATTGCATTTTTTTCGAAAAAAACTGAGAATCTCAATTTATTATGTTACAATCATGAAAAGGAAAATCATACTCTCTAATATAATTCTACTCTCATCTACTGATTAAACAAAGATTTTTTTGTTGTTAATTAATTATTTGCTTATGTATATAAGAAAGAAGAAATTTATAGACTTTTATAATAGTTAAATTATACAATATATTTAGTTTTTGCAACCATTTCTTAAATGGCATTCCTTACACTTCTCTAAGTTTCACAAATACCATAAAATGTCATTTCAAATTCATAATTTAATCAATATATCCTTTACCCATCAATTTAAAATCTCTGTTACTAAATCTAACCTGAATAGCTTTTTAGTGGGGAATTTTTTTTATTATTTACCTGAAAATTTTTCTTTATTTATTTCCCTCAAAATACTTACATTATCAAAATATATCTTCGCAATTCCTAAATAACCTACATCTAAAATTGATATCTGCTTTAGACCTTTTTATGTAACTGATGAATCTAACAATTCTTTATAGTAAACTTAAGTTTACAAGTATTCTATAAATAGCTTTTAGGCCTTATCAGCAATCTTCATAATATGATAAGATTTTTAAAAACCAAAATAACTTCTCTCATACCAATTTGTAATTAATTATTTAACAAGTAAGATATAACAGAGATCTATCGTAGGCAATAATCACATAAGAATTGGTAAGAATAAAAAACTGACCATCAAAAAAAATTATACAAATATACTTTTGAATTATCAAAGAATCTCTGATTTTATTTATAATATAATTCAACTAACTCTAGATTGAATTACCAAAAATAATTTATTAAGTATTGTTCTTGATTTAACTATCCTATATCAACTTTATCTTTTTTTCCCAAAATTCTTTATTTGTTCAAAAGAATAATTAATTATTATAATTCTCAGTTAACATAATTATCTGAAACTTCTAGAGTAAATTAAAATAAATTGAATTCTAATAAAGTAATCGATTTGATTTATTAAATTTCCATGAATAATACTTAGATCCCATTTATTTTAATTGCTTTAAAGAAATAATATGAAAGATGTTATTTTTCACTTAAAATGTCTTTTGAATTTAAATGTTAAAATAAAAAAACTTTAAATTACTTTCCAAAAATGGAATTAAAATACTATTTAATAATATATTCGAGGTGAACAAAATATAAAGTTCAGGAGCTCTTATTTTGTATTTAAATATTTTTAATAAATTACATTAATGATTATTAGATTCTAATCAAAATTTAAGTTTGGAAAAATTAATATAAACTAAAAAATTTATCTTTTAATCAAAATTAATTTGTTTGTACTTACATAAAAACACAAAAAATTTGATTTAATATTTTTGTTTACGTCTTTTATAGAGTAGATGTAGAACACCTTTTATCATTTTTTGTGTAGATGATCTTTAGAAATAAATGTAAAAGAAACTTTAGAAACATATAACAATCATCTATAAATTTATTTTGTTTGTATAATTGTCATTAAATTATTTAATTTTTCATACTTAATTTATCCTTTTTGTTTTGAGTAATCTCTTATTCCAATAAATCACCTTATTCACTAATTTCTTCACTTTTATTTTTGTAGGTTTAATAAATATTACGAAAAAAAATTATTAATTTACTCACAAATTTAGATTTGTTTTTGTTTTATCTTGCCGAAACCTCCAATTTAGCAATTATAGAAAAGGATTAGGTACTTCAGGTGGGCAAAGAAGTGATTTTCTATTATTTTAAAATATAGTCTTCATAGTAATTAAATTTAAGCAGCATTAAATAAGAACTAAAAATCTATTTGGTTTTCAACGATTATTTAGATTTGCATATTAATTGATTAGAAATGTCTGATAAGAAAAGTAAATAAACTATGAACAGTTTAAAAGGATTTGATGGTCAACAGATATCTAAAGATTAAAATAAATAAAATAGTTAGCAATAATAATTCTAATAAAGACAAAATAGTGCAGAAAGCAACATGAAGATAGAAGATGAGAATAGGATTGACCAGCAAAAATAATAATAGCTAATTTTGATGAAGAATTAGCTGTTATCAAAGTTTAGAAATATTTTAGATAATATTTACTCTTCTAATATTTAGCATAATGAGTAAATAGAAAAGGAATTGAATGAATTGTCATAAATTCTTGAAATGCCAATGGATAGTCTCATTTCTGCTATGAAAAATGTTCAATCTTAATACAGTCCTTCATAAGAAAAACAAGAACTTCCTCTTTTTTTGAGAGAACTAGATTCACTAGATAAATAGGAATAATATAAAAATGAAAAAGTCTAGAATAAATTGTAAGATGATAATTAAATTTAATAGTAAATGAACCTATAGTAGTAGCAATATTTAAAGAATTAGTAGATTCTACAAAAGTAGTAAGTAATAACAATGGTAGGACAGCAAACAAATCAATCTAATTCTAATATTTTAAATGGAAATTATGCTAATGAAAGCAATGAAAATAAATTTTATTCACAATAATAATCCAAGAATCCCCCTATAAATTAGCCACCTGCAAATCCTAACATACCTTAAATATCTAATAGATAAAGGCAAGGATAGAATAATAGATTCCTTTAAGATAATCCAGAGTTAGCTAATACAAATGAGTAATTCTATAGTACTCCTAATAATAATTTAGGTAATTCAATGATGAATACATCCAACACGTAAGATGTGCTTCAAAAAAGTAATGAATTTTTTTCATTTGCAACTTAATCTAGAAAAGCTAATTTCTTCTTGCAAGATTTAGATTTTATCTCTACAGACACATCATAATAAAATTAATAATAATATTAATAACTGATAAACTAAGACAAAGGCAATAATAGCAATAGATATTAATAGGATAAGAATGGGCTTTTGTAGTAAGCTATGGGGTAAAATAACAAATCTAATACAGATTTGAATAGCTTTTAATCTCCAACTGCATCTTCAGTACAAAGAATAAAATAAATGTAATTATCTCCATTCTAATATAAATAGAATCCATAAAACCAATCTTATATCTCATAATACTAGCTAAAGAAAGATTAATTGGGTAAAAGAAATAATAGTAATTCGACCAGAGATGAGGATATAATGAGGGAACTCAATAAAATTCAATAAACTCAATAGCAAAGGGAAGATTCAGCTGAAGGAAGATAACAAAATAAATAGCTTAGGTTATTATAAATACTCTCCAAGAGCAGTCCAGAAAGATAGTAACAATATATCTAAGAAAAATAAAGATATTAGTAATTAGAGGAAATGAATGATAGAGTGCCAAGATCAAATTCAAAAGATTCAGAATCATCTGAAAATTCTTAAAAATTTAAAAAAATTATCAACATTCATCCAGCAATTAATATCTCTTTAAGTCCCGAGTAATTAGAAAGTTTCTAAGAATCTCCAATTAACTCAAAAACTTAGAGAGCTTATTAAGGAAATAGTGATGATTTAATAAAATCTATGAATAGCTAAAGAAGTCCTTTAAATGTTAGCAAGAGTAATTTTGTTTTTCCACAAACTAGCAAGAGTAATAGTGATAAGCCCCTGCTTTAATAGTATTTTAGCTCATAATAGAAAACTTTACAATTAATAGAAACTCACTAAGAATTGGATGAGCTGAGAAAGAAGATAGATGATTTAAACATAGAAATATGCAATAAAGATATAGAAATCATAGATTTAAGCACTAAATTGAGAGATTAAAAAAATCAACAATTAACTCTCACTTATAAAATGTAATAGGAAAACAAATAATTCGAGTAAGTTAAATAATCTCTGTCGGAAACTAAATACAATATTAACTCAGAAATTAGATAATATTTAGAGGTTCTTTAAGATATCTAAGCTAGTGAAAATAGTAGCTATTCTCTTAGATCAAAAACAGTTAAAAAAGTTAGGAACAGTTAGCTGTTATCAGAAAGGAGCCTAAAAAATAGTGCTAGATTAAGTAAAATAGAAGTATCAAGCTTTGATAATGGTTACAACAAAATAAACTTAAAAGAGGATTCTACTTTAAAAGTAGAATCAGGGAATAAAACTAAAATAGGAGGACTTCCTTCTTCTTCAACTTTTTCAGAAGGTAAAGCAAATAATAATAAATCTATTTTGGAAGATGAAGAGGAAGATTAGTTATCAGAAGATTAATCTATTGATATAAACAGAACTTTGTAAGAATAAGATGAAATTTTATCTAATTAAGTCCTCGAAGAAACAGACTCGTATTTTATTTAATATGTTTAAACTTAAAAGTTATTAAACGCCTAACTTTAATCTCTCTAATCAAATGAAAGTCACAAGCTTAAAATGTAGTAGCTTTCTTAAGAGATAACTAATTTTAAATAAGACAACTAAAGATTAACAGAGTAAGTATTAAAAAATCTTTAAAAAAACTTTTGATAAAAATTACTTCATTCTTAAGCTAATTATTTATTTATTTATATTAATAGGTAAATCAATTAAATGGCAAGTATGTTAAAAGGCATGAACAATATGCAAGAGTAAGAAAAAGAAATAGAGCTTTATATGTAAAAACTTGAGTAAGAAAAGAAAAGTTTAGAACTAACCTTAGATGAGTTAAATAGACATATAACTAGAAAAAAAAATGAACTTATTAAAGCTAGGGAATAACTCTAATCTAAATTAACCAAAGTTAAATAAGGAAAAGAAGAAGCAGCTTTAGAACATAATTAAATCATCTCTAAAAATTAAATTAAAATTCAAGAATTATAGAAGAAAAAGAACTAAGTCTATCAAAAACTAGAAAGTGAATTGAATTAGTAAAGAAAAGAACTAAGATCTAAAGTTAGTTTAAACAATTTTGAAAAATCAAACTTGGAAAATGACATAAAGAAGAAATAAGATATTTTGAATGCCTTTGGTTTGTAATAATAAACATCTATAAAGCCATAAGTAGAGAAAATTCAATCTGAACTATAGATTCTCTAATAAACTAATAAACTGCTGAGGAAAGATATAGAAAATAAGAAAGATTAATTAGAATAGTTTAATAGTTATGAAGACATTGAAGATGATGAAAATGAAAATAATAATGCTAATAAATCTTAATATTCTGTTGAATTATAGAAGATAAGATCAGCTTAAAAGAAATTAAAAATAGAGTTATAACAAGAAAAAGAAAAATTGTAATTAGAAAAGAGCTTCTCCAATAATTAAAACGAAGAATTCATAGTGTAGGCTGAGTAAAAACTAAACTACCATTAAGGCTTAAAAACTCAACTTGAAAAACTCAATTAGGAGATAGAATAACTAGAAGCAAAAAAAGAATAGTGCCTTAGAGTCTAATAAAGCATAGAATTAACCATAAATAACTCTAAAACTGATATAAATTTGCATGACCAATAGACACAATAAATAAAATAATTAAAGGAAAGTAACCAAATAATTATTAATAAAATTAATTAGATGAATACCATCCTCAAAGAGAAGAAGAATATATCTGCTAAACAAGAAGATGAAATAGAAAACAAACTAAGACCTTAATTAGAATAAACTATAATTCTGATCAGTGATCTAAATATGGAAGAGTAAGAATTAATTTAAAAAAGAAAAGAATTAAAAAACTTACTTTCTTGAAAAGAAAAATTACATTGTAAATATTTATATGAATAAAGAGTGAGTTAATATAGTAATAGACTTCCCAAGTATCTATCAACCAACCTTCCAATAAATTAATCAAAAAACAAACCAACCAAGTAATCAATTTATAGATCAAGAGAAGTTTAAAAAGAAAGATAAATTCTTTGAAAAATTAATAATAATTATAAAATGAATTAACAAAATATTTTAATATTTCTCTCAAGTTAGTTACAATATTATTTTATATTACAATATATTCTTTAATTTTTAATTATTTTACATCTTCTTTCTTCTTATAGTTTTTATTATAAAAGAAATTCATTTATCTATTTGATTAAAATTTTGAAGAAAATATTTTCTTTAATGACAAAATTAAATTTACGCAAAGGCAAATGTATTTATTTGAAATAAAATTTATTGGTGGAAGTTGATGAAAAAATATTTTTTTATTTTTTGTTTTTTTTTTGGTATGATTTTTTATTTATAATTTAAATACTAAATAGCATAGTATTTACTTATTTTTGCTATTTTTTATTTAAAAAATTATGTTTTTCTTCTCATAATATAATAATATGTAAAAATGATTTTTTTTTTTTAGGTTTTGAATTTTAATTACTTATAATTATTAATGGCTATATATGTGTTTTACTGAACAATCGATCATTTAAATAGATAGATTTTTTATAATAAATTCATAATACTATATAAATGAAATCAAAATGTATAATTTATAGGTAATTTAATTTTAATTTTATATTTTAATATATATAGTTTAAGTATATAACCAGTTCAAAATATTCCACTAAAATTCTTAATGTGGTTAATACTCATCTTTAAAGAATGTTTAAGAGTAGTGAAAATAGTGTACCAAGCTTAAGAACAAAGAGCTATTAATAAAAGTTAAGTCCAGTAGTTAGTCTTAGCTTCATAAAACTTCTTCATGCACCAAGGTAAGCAATATAAGAAATTAAAAGAGTAAATGATAATATATAAGATATTAATCATTTGAAAATTTAAATTTCGGTTTCCTCTGATATTTAAAATTTCTCTAATGTTCATAGGAACATTACAAAAAGTGGCATATCTGAGTATATAGATATTCTCAGATCCAGCTTGCTATAGTACTAGAGCTATGAAAATGAAAAGCAGTGTTGCTCCATGGTGAAACTTTAACCATGAATTTAACTAATTTTCAATATGTTTTGCTATTAAATCAAAGGAATAATAGCTGCAAGTAAGAATATGAAAGCAGAGTTAGATTTAAGTAAGTTCCTTTCCAAATATTTAATCTTTAACAAATTTATCTAGATTAAAAGCAACAATAACTTAGAAATAAAGGAAGGCAAAGAACCAATGAGTCATTGAAAGTATCGAGAATACTATATTTGAAGGTATCTCTTATCTTTTCAATTATTTGTATAAGAAAATCCAAAGAGAAATAAAGCAGAATAGTAAAATGAATGAGAGCAGCATAGCTTAATTATTTTATAAGATATTATTTATTTTAAATTTAATATTTTCATTTTTCTCAAAATAGCTTGCTCTTAAAAAAAATATTTAAAGCAAAAAATATTTTTTTATTATTATTTTAAAATAGAAAGATTTGGTATCAAGATAAGAAAGAAAATAATTTTTTGCCTTTAATTTTATTAAAGTAATTTGATATAGATAATTCCAGTTCTTAATTTTTTTTATAAAAGAAATTAGCATTAGGGATTAGAATATTAGACTTTAATATGAGATATTTTTTTTATTATAGATTTAATATTTAATTATTTTTTAATTAAAGAAAAACTAAAATAATTAAAATCTAAAGATTGTAATTTTATCAATTAGAAAGGGTTTAAAATAAAAATCTAACAACATAAGTTTTAGACTTTTTTATTTAAAGTTTAATAAAATTATTTTTTAATAAATAAAATTTTGGAGATTAATAGTGAAGAGGATTTATAAAGTTAATTAATATAATCACACTTGATTACTTAGAGCAAAATTTAAGAAAAAAAAAATATAATAATATTGCTGAATGAAATAGCGCCAAGTTTGAATTTTATAAAATTTTTAACGTTAAGAAATTTTCAACCCCACATATGATCAGAATTGTTAATAATCTAAGAAGTATTTTGCAGAAGAAAAAGATAGTTTTTTAATAAATTTAACGAATAAAAAATTAAGGATTCAATTATTTAAAATATTAGATGAAAGAAAGAAAAGAGATATCAAAGAAACAAAGAAAAGTGAAATAAAGAGTGAAAAGGTAAAGTAAAAAAAGAAACACACTTTATTTATAGATTAATAATTCTGACAAGTAGATTCTTTAATTAAGATATCATTCATAATTACATACAATAATAATATTAGAAGAATAAATAAAACACACCATAGAAACCTATTATTGAAATTACTAATATAAAGAAGCATAATTGCTTAAATCCTACTCTAAATACAATCTACTAACCATTTTAATAATCTAGTTTGTAAATAAGTTGCCTTCAATCATATATAATATTCTTTGATTATAATGAGTGATTCTCAAGATAGTAGCAATTCTTAGTCTTCATAATAAATGTCTTAATAGAGCTATGATAGCATTCTTGATCTTAAAGGATAAGATTATTAAATACAAAAATCTCAAAGCGCCAATACTAGTTTCAATATAAGTGATGAGAGCTAAAATATGGGATCAGTAAGACGAATTAAAAGCGATAACTACCAAAAGAAGAATGAATAAATATCTTTTAACTACAAGCAATCTCAAAATGGTAATTCAAGATACCACCATGAAAATAATAAATAGAATAAATAATATCCATAAGATAACCAGAGAAGAAATAATAGAAGGAATAATAAACCAAATAATTTCTCCAATATAAACAATTCAGCATTTCCATCTTAAGCTTACAATAACTATCCAAATAATTCTAATACCTACAATAAAAATAATGATAATTATAGTAATTAAATTAATCGCAAAGGGTCAATTAACAATAAAGCACTTTCTAGACCTTTTAGTGGTATTAGCTTTTTTCCTCATACCTAGCCTCCTTTACCTCATTAGCCTAGCTTGAACCCAAAAGGGGAACTATTTGAATAGCTAAATCAAAATTAACCAATGCTAAATCCTATTTTACCATAATCTGATTCTTTAATTTTCTTATAAAATAGTACTTAAGTCGATGGATCATTTTATTAGAATAGAATTCAATAATTCTAAAACATCACTAAAGGAAATAGTAATGGAGTGAACCTCTTAATAAATTCCAGTTCTTAATTTAGTTCTAAAGAATTGGACAATTAAATAAAATAAGAATTGAATAGCTATAATGAAGAATAAAATAATATGAACTATTCTAGTTGGGCATCTATTTTAAACAATAAAGAGAACTTATTAGAGGATAAGAATGATGATTTGTCTATAAAGAATACAATTCAGACGGATTTTTATCAAGAAGAATTATAGAAACAGTTGGATGAGTCTGTAAAGAGATTAGACAAGGGTAATTTAGTTCACTA
Organism: Tetrahymena borealis; assembly: GCA_000260095.1. Taxonomy (NCBI): domain Eukaryota; phylum Ciliophora; class Oligohymenophorea; order Hymenostomatida; family Tetrahymenidae; genus Tetrahymena; species Tetrahymena borealis. Next base: position 55,204 of record JH651288.1, on the reverse strand, counting down.
CTAAGTTGATATCAGTGAGTAAGATAACTGCTCTCCATTTGAATATCTCAAACAATTTCGTATAGAAAACAATGGAAATAGAAGCTTAAGAGAAGAATACTTAGATTTAATGGCCAATTTAGATTTATACACTGAAAAATTATACTATGCTATTCAAGACAAAGCAACAGATCACTTGAAAAAGAATAATTTTAATACTTAAACATTATTGTAAAATAATTACAATAACTATCAACCCACATCTTTTGCAGCTCAATAATAATAATAAATTTCTATGCAAACTCAAAGAAATAATGCTAAATCTATTATTAAAGGGGCAGTTTAAACAGTTTTGGAATATAGTGAAAATCGTACTGTAGTTCCAAGGTATGCAAGGGAAGGTGATTGGCTATGTTAATGTGGTAACCTTAACTTCTCTTACAGAAATACTTGCAATAAGTGCTTGACAATGAAGCCAAAGTATGAATACACAAAGAATACAGAATTACATTTGAAGCTAGACTAAATGGAGAAATAGCTAATGAACATAGATTCAACAATTACTTCGCCTCCTCCTTAAGATCAAATTATTACTCAATAAAGATAGATAATTTTGAGTGATTTTATTTGGATTTGTAAATGCTGTAGATCAATAAATTATTGCAAAACATCTACTTGTGTTTCATGTAATATGTAAAAATACATAAACAGGACAAAGCTCATTGAAATCACTAAGAATTCTTAAAAGAAGCTATCTAAATATGCATTAAAAATGCAAGAAAGATATTAAAAGAATATTTAGGCATTATAAAAGGAAGAACTATAATAAACAGAGTAAGAAAATTAACCCTTAGATAATTCAGTACCTTAACCATCTAATGAAGATTTTACTTAACTTAAACCAGATGAGGCTCTCTTTAACATTTCTGAAAATGATTAACTTAACTCATAATAATATTCCTCATCTTCATCCTCTTCAGATGAAGGAAATTCATTGAATTACTCATTACAGAATGGTTCAATTAACATTGAAGATTTAAACACCACTCAATAATAGTTCTCTTTAAATAATTCACAATAACAAATATTATTAAATCTATCAACAGATTCAGATACAAAATAAAATCAAAGTCAAAGTCAAAATGTTCCTATTAAAGAATAGCAATGCATCTTTATACTTGATTAGCTTAACAAGTCATGTGATGCTGATTATTCTTCATCAGATTCGTTAGAATATATGCCAAAGAAATCTACCTCTTCAATTAAAAAATCTATAAAAAAATCCTTAGTAAAATCTTCCAAATCAAAAAAGAAAAGTTCAAAGGCAAAGGAACTATCAATTCTGGAAGAATTAAAGGACGAACCATAAAAAAGATTTAAGTTAAGCTAAGATAGCATTTCAGTAGAAGATAATGATAATACTATATTAGATGAAACCACTCCTGAAGTTTAATAAGAATATTAAATGGAGATTAACATAAATACTACGGATGACAGCTTTGAGGAAAGCTATTAAACTCAATCAACACAATAGCAGGAAATTAATTTTAAATAAGAAATTTAATTAACTAAAAATGAATAGCAATAAAATAATTAACAAATTGAGGATAAAATAATAAGCATAGAAGAAAATAATAATGAAGTTTTTACTGATTCAAATGAGAATGTAAATGAAATGACTTAAGATGCTATTATGAGTGATTAATAAGAGGAAAATTAAAAACAATCATAAATATAACAACAGTTCAAATTGGTTTGTAATATTATAGAATAGAAATAAGATAAATTAGAAGAAGAAAGACTAGAAGAAGAATCCTTATTAATGGGATTAAATGATGATGATTTTTTGATCGATTTTGATAATTGAAAAGAAAATTAAATTTGCTCTATAATTAAAAATAAAATTTGTTATTAATTTCAACAAAAAATATAATTTTCAACTTAAAAATGCTTATTTAGATGTAATAAACATTTACATTCTTAATTAATAATTAATTAATAACCAACCAACCAACAAACAAACAAACTTAACCAACTAATTAACCACTTATAAAAGTTGAGAGTAAGATAAATTCAAAATCTATACAATTTAAGTCAGTGAACCAACAAATATAAATATATAAATTGTTAGCGATTATTATTTGTTATTTACCTGTAGAATTAATCAAATTAGGATAATTTTAATGATTTATTTTTTATAAAGATTTTCTCCCTTACTTACATCTAAACTATTTTTATATTCTCAATTACCTATAATTATAATTACTCACTCGCCTATTGATTCACTCCTTAAAGGAAATATTTTTAATTTCATTCTGATCAGAAAAATCATGAGTCTATTTGAAATTCATACCTTTTTATATCAAATAATCAATAATCGCACTAATCTTATATTTATCTTGAGTTATGAAAGAAATAGAAACTACTAACACAGTTATTTATACTTTTCAAATCAATAGTTAATATCTTACTTGCATTTAGATAATAATTAAAATAAAAACTATTTGTTAAACTTAAAAACTAAGAAATTTAGAAATATTCGTCACTTCATATTTAGGAGAAGATAAAGTAGAATGAATCAATATGATTATTTATTTAAGTTCATCATGATTGGTGATACAGGTACATCTATTAAGATTATTTTTTTAACAAAGAAGGAGATAAATAAAAAAATTTAGTAAAATTGAAGTATTTTGAAAGAAATTGCAATCTATTATCAAAACGATATCTATTAAATGAAATCTGATTTGAATTTATACTATAAATAGGTGTAGGAAAATCTTGCATGCTTTTGAGATTTGTAGATGATAGATTTAGAGAAGATTATGATGCTACTATAGGTGTAGAATTTGGCTCTAAAATTATTGATATTGGTCATTTAGCAATTAAGATTTAAATTTGGGATACTGTAATTAATATTATCAATTTCATATTCCCTATCTTTTAATATTTTATAGTTTGAATATTTTAAAATGGCTAAATTAATTGTATAATTATTAATAGGCAGGTTAAGAATCATTTAGATCAATCACTCGTTCATATTACAAGGGGTAAATATTTTAACTTTATTATATTTTTGCATTTTAATTTAATAAAAACAATAAATTAAAGAGCCATTGGAGCAGTTGTTGTGTTTGATATCTCAAAAAGAAGTTCATTCACTAATTTGCCTAAATGGATTCATGATATAAAAGAATAAGGAAAAGCAGAAACATTTGTGACAATTGTTGGAAATAAACATGACCAATCATAAGCGTAATATAAACTTTATTAAATAAAATATTATCTTTCTTATCTTGCTATGTAGAAGTTTTAAAGAAATATGATTGTTAACTCCTTATAGATAAATGTTACTAATAATTAATCCACACTAAAAAAATTTTAAAAAAGGATAAAAAACAACTATCCTTTTTTAAAAAAATCTTAATTAATTGCAATAGTTTAATTAATTTTACATGAAAATATTATAGGAGAGAAGTCTCTTAAGAGGAAGCATCTAACTTTGCAGAATAATAAGGTTATAACTATATTGAGGTCTCAGCAAAAAATGGAGATAATATAAACACAATCTTCAGTCTTATGGCTAAGGAAATATTAAACAAAATATAATAAAATCTTATTGATTTCTCAAGTGAAGTAATAAAAATTTATTTTGTATTTTTGAAGGATTTATTTTATTATATTAAAAATAATTAATTATAGAGTAGTGGAATAAAAGTTGGATCAAAGAAAACAACTCCTTTAGTTGATTATAAAGCTAAATTGCTAAAAGAAAAAGAATATAATCCAATTAAGTTAAATTAAGACATAGAAAGTAATAATTAACAAGATATTTAGGAATAATAATCTTATTGCAAATGTTGAGTGAATTGGTAGTCTATTTCTGGCTCTCAAATAATATACATACAATTAATACCATTAAATAAAATAGAAAGAGTTATTTTTTCAATATTTAATATTGCTTGCAAATAGCTCTCTATTTCTTAAAGTACTTTAAGTAGCAGCTTCTTTTTTTACATTTTAAATTAACAAAAAATATTATTTATTAAAATAAATAATCTATCTGCCTTACCTATATCCCTACCTATTAAATACTTACTTTGTAACCCCTTTATCTATCTATCTATTTATTATAGTATTTTATCAAATTATTAAATTAAAATTATAATAAATATACTCTTTAAATCTTTTTTCATAAGAATGTAATTAATTTAAGCAGAAAACTTAATTTTATCATAAATCCATTTTATTTTTGAATTTAGAATGAAAAATAATATAGTTTATTTATTTTTTTGGGTGCTCTTTATTTATTTGAAATGAGGTATAAATAAAATACTATATTTAAATAAATAAAGGTAAAATATCTTTTATTGTCTAAACATATTTAGAAGAAAAGTTATTAATAATTTATAGATTAACTTCAATTTACCAAATTGGATATACATTATAATACTTATCATTTCCTATTGATAGATTTAAGTAGAATAAATTTAGGTTTTTCAAGATTAAATAATTATGATTTGTTGATATATTTTTTTGAAAATATATGATGTTTAATAGTAAAGGATATTTTTTGTAACAACGAAGTGTAAATCAATTATATTTTAAATGCAGGTAATGTTTATATTTGCTTACAATAATAATAAATAAATCAATATATTCAAATAGCTTTATTTAAAGATTATATCATATTAAATTCATTTTATATAGATTTAGGATATGATAGGAAGATTTCTTTATTTATTAGGGATGTTGAAATAAATAATAAGATCAAACCACATATTTAACATTAAAAAAATACACATTTAATTGCAGAATTATCAAAATATTTGAGGCATTCTATGGAAAGAAACAAATGTAAAAAATAAATAAAGTTCTCTTACATACATGATTGATTGATTTTAAGGTGTCCATAAATTAGAAAAATAAGTATGCAATCTAATTTTTGTGGATTAATTATGATTTTTATTCTGAATTGTGAAATTTACGCTAAAAACTCACTATTCTTTTGTGCGAACAAAAATGTATATAACCAAGAAAAAGATATTCATTTCACATAAAAAAATAAAAATTAAGTTATGGTTTTTCACCTCGATTTTGATTGAAAAAATAATATTTAGAAACCTGATAAAGTTGATTGATTGATAATAAAAAAAATAATTAAAAAAAAAGTTTCTACTCTAAAAGATTTAGATAGGTAAAATAGAAAAAAGAATATCATTTCTGTAAGTCATATAAAAATGGTATTTGGGTGGTTATTCGGAAAGAAGAAGACTGACAATCAATAACAGCAATAGCAAGCAGCCTCATAGCAAAAACCTCAATAGTAATAATAACGCTAAGAGGTTTAATAAAAGCAACAAAAAGCTTAAAAGGGTGCTCCAGAGTAAATTTTGGAAGATGTAATTTTAAACAATCAACTTCTCTTCCTTAGATTTCTCACCAATTTTTTTTAATTTAAACAATAGCAATGGCTCTATGAGTACTTACTCCAATATTTAACTTCTCCCTTATGGAAGGTTCCCATTTATGAATTCCTTGATGAAAATTGTATAGTATTCGATGATGATGAAGAAAATAAGTTCTCGTAAAATTTTTGATTAATATATAATTTTCTTTTCAAAAAGAAGATAATTTTGAAATATATTATAATATTTATTCTATTTTAAAAAATAATTAAATAGCTATACTTAAATACACAATGTAAATGAATCTTTATTTTAATTTGCCATTCTTACAGATCTTAAATGTTGGAAGCCAAAGATTCAGAGATATTTTTAAATAATATTAAAATTAATTTATAGAAATTCAAGAAGATGATTGAAGAAATGATCGAAACTTTGATGGCAGAAATCGGTATAGATGAACAGAAGTTATTATAATATATTGAAATCGGTTTAAAGAGCTCTCACCACAAGAAAGTCTTCGAATAGCTTCTTATTGTAGATAACTTCTTGGTTTTCAAGAAGTTGATGGTTAAGAGAAATAAAGAATTAGAACTCGAGGCATTAAAGGAAATGATGAAGAATGAAGATTAAGAACCAGTTCCTGAAGACGAAGAGAAGTTAAGAATTGCTTCTATGGAAGCTGAGCGTGCAGTAATATATATAATATAAAAAATAGAAAATAAATTAAGAATATTGATCAGATTAATGTTATTATAAAATCTCAATCTATTTCTATTTACAACATTAGCTCTACTCAGATATCTAATCCCCCTTTTGAATAATATATTCTATTTTAATCTTTACTAAATTAAATGCATACCTATAAAATAAAAGGAAATAGACCATGCCATTTAAATGAGTTTGGCTGCTGAAGAAGAAATAAAGAAAATGTATGATGTTGAAGATGAAGAACTAAGAAAGGTTCTCGAAATGTCAAAAATGACATATGAAAAGGAGGAATAAAGTAGAAGCTAAATTAAGTAATAATAAGAAACCCCAATTCCTGATCAAACAAAACCAATTGAATATTAAATGGTAAAATATATTTTAAACCTTAAAATGAAATAATCAAATATTTCTATTTTTATAAGCCTCAAAAGGTTGTTGCTGAATAGGCTCCTCCAGTTCAATAAGTTCAATAATAATAAAAGGTTGAATCTCCTGCTAAGGAAGCCCCCAAGCAAAAAGAAAAAGAAGTTCCTAAACCTAAGGAAAAGGAACCAGAAGTCGAAGAAGCTAAGCATTAAGAACCCTAGTTAAAACCTTTGAGCAAATTACCTGCACTTAAGCCTATTTCTACTTTACCTCCTTTAGTTAATAAGAAATATGAAAAGCCTATAGATGATTTACTTGCCGACAGAGCTCATCTTTTACAATAATTGGATAACTACAAATCCGTCGAAGAAAAGCTTAAAAACTAATAAGTACCCGAAAAAGTTGAAGAATCTGGTGATAAAGAAGAATCATTAGAAGAAAGAAAGAAACGTCTTTTGGCTTAAAGAGAACTCTTACGTAAGAAAAAGTAACAATAAAGAGAAGAAGAACTTAAGAACTACAAAGAAGCTGGAGTAATTAAATTAATCAATTTGTATAGATATTAAAATAATAAAATATTAATAGGATGAAGGTAAAAAGGATCTTGCTTCTCAACAAAGTGTTTTGTTAAATGATAGCCATATCACAAATGAGAGCAACATATCTCAACAAGAAATACAAAAGAGATAGAATCTTATCAGCAAGATCAAGCAAAACATTTGAATTAATAAATAAATCAATTAAATATATAGCTATTAATTTTAATGTAAACTAAATCATGTATTAATATTTCAATCAGAATCAATTATTAACTAATTAATTAATTATTTCCTCTAGTTCTTCAATAAAATTAAACTGTATTTTTAAAAATTAATTTTATGTTAGATACAGGATTAAAGATTATTTTATAGCTTTGATATCAAATTTATTGAATTACATTAAAGGTAAATTTGAAGAATATTTTCATTTCATTTATATTATTAATAGTGATTATTCTTATTCCATCAATAATAAATAAAAGAATATTGTTTAAGCTTACAATTTAATAATTTATGTAGATTTATATGATAATTTTAATAAAATTGTGTAATGGTATTGTTGTTAATCAAATATAATTAGAATAATAAATACAATTAAATCTTAAATTATCACACTAGTAAGCTAATTAACTATCTAAAAATTTCCAATCATTTCATTTAATGATTTATCATTAATTAATGTTCTTTTCTCATTTTGTTAATTATTTAAATTTTCATTATTTATAATGGATATCTCTCAATTTCTCAGCTAAGAATCTTAAAGGATTGAATCCTAAATCCTCTCTTTATTGCTTAAGTTCCTTTGTTAATTTCTCTCTTTCAGCTGTAATATCCTTTTCATTATCTTCCTATTTATTGCATAATAAAATATTTTAGAATACTAAAAAGATTAATATTATAAAAATAGAAAATGAATTTTTTTAGAATAGATTAAATTTAATAGCTAATTATTAATTAAGTTACATCTTTTTCTTCATTCTCTTCTATTAATAATAAATTTTCTTTATTCGCCTTATCTTTATTTGCTTTATCATTATTAGCTGATTCAGTATCTTCTAATTTAATATTATTCTTAGATTTATTATATGATTCAGAGTCTTCTCCATCTTCTTATTTTAAATCGCCATCTTCCATATCTTCCTTAGCTTATTTTCTTTCATTTAATATTTTTTCTAATTCTTCCTTTTCTAAACCTAAATCCTCAAAATCTAAACTATCATCTTCACTACTCACATAATCACTGCCTATAAATAAATTTATTCAAAAATCCTTTAAATAACTTTAAAATATTTTTATTTGTTTATTCAATACATAAAATCTTGCTGTTTTCATTATTATATTTTAATTATGAATGTTGTAAAAACATAAATGGATTACCTAAATCTGCTTTTAATTTTTCCTTTTCAACTTTCTTTTATTCTAACTTATCAAATACTTTCTTTCTTTTTAGCCTCTCTTAATGTTTTCTAATTTCATCAGTCTTAATGATATGATCTATAAGCTATATTTCATTTATTAAAGTATATATTTTAGTTTATCATCTTAATTACTAATGGGACTACATTCTCATTAAAAATTATATACTTATATTTCTAAATTAACTAAAATTATACCATAACTAAAGCTTCATAAAGTTCTGGGTAAATCTTTTCCCTTAAGTATTAAATGGGAAGATTCTATCTCTTAGCTGATTGCGTGATTAATCTTTCTATTTCTTTTGACATTTATTATTCTTTCTTGTAAGGATACTAAAAAACTAACTTTCTTTTTGATTAATTAAAAGATTATGAATATAGTGTAAGGCTTTAAAAATATCAACTTATTATTAAAGATAATTGAAATTTATTTAAATCATAGTTCAGTTTGAAAGATTCAAACAAATTCTTAAATTTTGACTGGATTTATAGTGTATAAGTATTTAATACTCATGCACACATTTATTTATAAACCTACTTACTGCCTAATTCCTTGTTATTATTACTATTGAAACTTAAAATTGTTATCTAGATCTATGATATGGATATAAAAATAAAGTTTTTAAGTTTGATTTCTTAATTAAATTAATATAATATAATTATTTTTTTTACGTAATTTAAGTTATTTGGGATATTATTCAATAATCCGAGAGCTCTAACACCTTATAGAATGATAATATTTCACAAAAATATTTAAAGAAAGAAATAATACAATAAATACTAATTTTAGATGCGATGTGTCTAAGATAAAATACATAAGCAATTATTCTAGGAATAATTAATAATAATAATAAGAAATTTTAAGATGTATTTCAGTAGCAGAATAAAATAGCAAATCAAAAGATAAAAAAGACTTAAGAATTTTAAAAGGTGAAAGACAAATAGAAATCATCAAAAAATATAATTATTAATTACAAAATCTTTAATAATTTTCAAAAATAGTTAGCTTAATAAAAATGGATCAATAAAAACTCCTTTTAGATTAATTTTTCGGTGTTGATAGAAATCTTTCAAAGAGTGAAAGAAATAAAAAGAAAGAACATTACAGTGATAAGGAGGTATTTAGCATATAATTTTATCTTTTTATTTAGATTTTAACCATTTTTTATTTATTATTAATCAGGTATGTATCTACTATTTAGTTAGTAAGGATACTTGTTATAAGGATCTTTTCCCAAATACCGCTTATGATGATGGTCCGTATGATATTATTTTACGATGCAACATTTACCCTAAAATAAGGATATATTCCTTATTAAATTTGATTCGTTAAATTTGGGTTATTCCACAATCACATTTATCAAATAGCAAGATATTAAAGTATACTAATAATTTTCAATAATAAAAAAATTTAACTAAATTATAGATGCAAATTGAGACACGACGAATTCTTTAAGCGCCAATTTTAAGATGATAACGAAGAAAAGAGAGCTGAACACGAATATTTTATCACAAAGCAAGTTATTGGTAATTTTATAGCATCTTTATTTGAATATGATATTTTTAATACAGTTTTGAGAAATGAAAATTCTTAAAATTTTTTATTAACGTTCCTTATGATATCATTAATTTAATGTATATTGATATAAAATAGAATATATTTAGAAAAAGATTGATGACATTGATCATAAAGTTTAAAAGAATAAGCAATTTTCTGAAAAGAAGACTACCACTGATATTGAACGTCCTAAAGAAATCTAAGACAAGTAAATAATTTAATAGTTTTTAATATAACTTTATTACTATTACCTAAACAAATAAAGAGACACAAAGAATATATTTATTTAATTTATCTAAAGATATACAATTTAATTACAATAAAATTATCATAATAAATAGAATTGACCAATATGAAGCATTAATTAAGCAAAAGATAGAGTTGAGTAAAGAGTTAGGTGATTAAGGTGAAATTGATCAAGCTGAAAAACTTTCAGATGAGGCAGAATAATATAGAGTTCAAAGAGATTTATTAATTAACGGTCATGATAACAACCCTGCTAACAGTGGACTTGCTCAAAAGGAAGTTTGTGATATTTGTGGTGCTTGGAAAATTACTAATGATAAGGATAAAAGAGCTCAAACTCATTTGGAAGGAAAAATTCATCAAGGTAATTCAAATAAATATTAATTAAATTTAATCATTGAAAATAATTTTCTTTGCTATTAATCTTAGGTTTCTAATTACTCAGAGATGAACTTGTTCGTTTAAAAAGTAAGAAGGATAGTATCAAATCACTCCTAAAGAAGCTTGATAAAGAAAAAGAAAGAAAGAAGGTAAATTTTTAAAGTTAATAATCAATTTTTAAATTAATTGTTTAAAATAGCAACAAAAATCATCCAAAAGTAAGTCTAAAGAAAAAAAGAGAGAAAGTGATAGATCATAAGGCAAATCAAGAAGAGATAAATCTCGTGAAAGATCAGGATCAAACAGAAGGTAGATATTTAAATTATGAATTAATGAATATACAAATAATTTAAAAAATAGAAACAAGAAGAGAAGTACCTCTAGAGGAAAAGATAGAAAGGGTGGAAGAAGATGAGATAATTAATTAGTAGTAAATATAATAAAAAATTTAATATATTTTAAATAGCTATATAAAAATTGAATGATTAAGATGACTTCAGAAAGATTGTGTAGTAGTACAACAAGTAAGAAATAAATCTCTATATATATTTATATGTACATGTTAGTTGTTCTTTTCCGCTTTTAAAATTAGGATTGATTTAGAGTTGTTGACTAACTAACTTACTTACCAACTTACTTACTATCTTACTATCTTACTTACTTACTTTTGAAAACATCTTCTTATTAAGGTATACATATTCTTTGTGATTTTTCTATAAATAGGAATAATACTATCTTTCTGTCTTTCTGTCTGCATATAAAATATCCGATAAAAATGTTTACAAGTAAAGGCTATAATTATAGGATAAATTATCTTATTCTTTATTATTTTTAATACAGATTAGCCTATATTTTTAAAATAGCTTCTTATGGGTATGTGATTCAATTAATTTTATTTATATAAATATATTAGAAAAAGGTAATTCAATACATTTTTGTGAAATTAGTGCATTAACAGTTATTTTTAATTGTACTTTTAATTATTTATTAAAATAATTATATTAATCTAGCCTTAATACAAAAATACAAGTAGATTAACCACTTCATGTTATTTTAGAGTCATTTTAAATTATTATAACCTATAAAATCTTTAAATAATACATTTATTTTAAAATTTATTAAAATTTTATTTGTTATCGATCTAAAGAATTAAATTTATTATTAATTTAAAATTAAATTTAAATAGAATAGTAAAAATCTAATGGTGTATTTAAGCCCTAATTTTATTTAGATTTTAATAGAATAAATAATAAAGTAAATTATCAGAATTATTTCATTTTTATTAATAGATAAAAATTGTTAAATGAATATAGAGGGAAATGAAAATTAACTTGAAATTTTGGAATAGAAAAAGAACTAAGTTTTAATTAATCAGGATTTTCATCATAAAACAAATTTCCTTTAAGGTAAGTTTTTTATAGAGAAAGTAATACTCAAGTAGGGATATATATAAACATACATGCATGCATAAAAACTATATTGTGAAAATTAATTTATAAAGATTTAATTTTTACATATACTATTCATACATTATTTACTTTTGACAAGATAATAAGTAAATAAATAAGATGGGAATATTACAAAAGTAGAATCTAAAAAATAATCATTAATTATAGTCAGCATTAAAAGCAGCGATTAATTAATTCTCACAACTTTTGTATTAAACTTGTTAGAAAACTAAAAGAATTTAAAAACATTAAATCTACCAATAAATAAAAGCGATTACACAAAATTATATACATATTAAAGTAATAAGAAATATAAAATTAAAAAAATAGGGTAATATCCCAGCTCTTGTCTAATATTATAGTATTATTATAGATTATAAGTTAGTGAAAGGGTGAACAATGAGCTATGATAGTTAAAGTGATAAAGGTTCATTCCTAATTCCATTTAATAACAAACTTATAAAGTATGAACAAAGTACTCTAATTCCAAGTGTTAATGCAATAGAGGAATCAGCTAACTAATCAAGGGATGGCTAACCTTTTATTAAGAATTTTGATGAAGTTCCTTTGTAAGGAGTAAAAAATTGGCGTAAGTTATTTGCACTTGATGAAGATATTACAGAATTACAAAAAAGAAATTGTAAAAATGTAGATATAGATGTTCTTTCTGAAAAGAATGAAAGTAGAATTTTGAAAGATAGCTCAAAGAGGGCTATAAATAACTCTTCAGAATAAGATGGATCATTTAGAATAAAAAAGAAATCGCTGAAAACAATTCAAAGTTTAAGAAATGAGGAGGAGTTGATTAGCCAAATAAATATATAAAATTAGTAAATACAAAGAATATCTTAGACTAATAATGATATCAATAAGCAACATACTGATACTATTCATACTAAAACTGATGATGAATGCAGCAAAGAGACTGAGAAAGAAAGATTTTAATAACCAAAACTAAATAACTAAATTACTATAAGCTTTTAGAAAGAGGAAAATGAATAAGAATTAAATCTTACTAATGAAGATTCAGATGAAGAAGAATTAGATTATGAAGATGATGTTGCAATGAGTGAAGATTAAAGAAAATAAATTTTATAAATCGAAAAGCTATTGGAAATGCAACAGAATATAAAAAAACGTGAAAAGAGATCAAAATATGCTATAAAAATAAATAATGCTAATCCAGATAGTAAAGAATTGATAACTCCTCTTCCCACTGATTTGAACTCTTAAAAGAAAGAAATGGAATCTGCTAATTAACTGAATAAATTATCTACCTTCTCTGTAAAGGAGGGAAGTAATAAGCAGTGGAGAGATATAATAATATTGAGTAGAGTTAAAAAATTTGTTTACAAAATAAAATAATACCAATTCTTTAGTAAATTCAATAATCTTAATGGACTTCAATTGAAATGTATTGGGGATTTATCTTATGACATCAGCTCTTATGTGAGAAAAAAGAAATAGAACATATTATAATAGAAATAATCTAACTATAAGTATGTGGTAAAAATTTTATATTGGATTTGCTCTTTTAGTAAAATATTTAATCTATTGCCTTCTTTCACTGTAATTACGCCTAATACTAACTTTGCATTATCATGGAATATTCTACTGTTTCTTACAATCACAATGTAAAACCTCTGCATTCCTCTTAGAATGTCCTTTGGATTGGATTATCTTCATGGTATTAATTTTTATATACTTTATGTGATTCCATGTGTAATAATGAATTTAGACTTAGTTCTCAACTTCTTTACTGCATTCTATGACTAAGGAGTTCTTGTAACCAATAAAAAGAAAATTAGAAGAAATTATCTAAAGTAAATTATTAATTTCCTATCTAGATTTACTCATAAAAATTATTATTTTCACATTTAAGAGAAAGCATAAGTGTATTTTCTACTTATATAAATAATAAATTTCTTTCAGCTAAAGCAAATTATTATTCTATTTATTCAATTCCTTTTTTAAAACTTATTTTATAATTAGGATGTAGTTTTGGATAGATTTTGTTACAAATTTCTCCTTTGTTCTCATATCATAAAATTAATCATTTTTCTTAGTTGATTGGATTTTCATGATCAAAATAAGTAAATATTATTATTATTTAATTATACTTTACTTATTTATTTTTAATATTTGATAGCCCAAATTCCTGAGTATTTAAGTAAAATTGATGAACATTTCCAACTAGAATAAAGATTCAATACTATCTTTTAATTGGCAAAGTTGTTTTTGCTTAATTTTTTTATTGCTCACTATATTTGTTGTGGCTTTCACTATATTGGAAAGATATAAGTAGAGAATGGTTAAGAAGGAACTTGGTTACATGCATTAGATTTAGCACATTCAACAGATTACTTTAAAAGATATATAAACAGCATATACTTTGCTTTTATCACTATGATTACAGTAGGTTATGGTGATATTACACCTAAAACTGATAACGAAAAACTATATGTGATTGTTGTTATTTCTTTCAGGTATTTTAATCAAGTTTAGATAAACAAAAATAGATAAAATTTTTAAAAAATTTAAATAGTTGTGGCTTATTTGGTTATTCAATCAATACTATAGGTTCTATCTTTTAAGAGAAATCAAAAAGAGAATCAAATTTTAGAAGTATTAAATTTAGTATAACTTAATATATGAGGAAAAGAAATATTTCTAGAAATCTTTAATTATTGGTTGTAAAGAACTTGGAGTATAAGAACTAAATAGAAGCGTATGGAGATACAAATGGGGAATAGATTCTAAATTCTATAAATGAGCAGTTAAAAAATGATGTGAAAGAGGAGTATTTTTTTAAAGTTCTAAATGAATCAAAACTATTTAGATTAAATTTTTCAAGAGATTCTCTTAAAAAGCTAGCTTTAAGGATGAAGGAATAATTAATATCGCCAGGCGAAATAATATATAAGCAAAACACGCTCAACAGAAATATTTATTTTTTGATTAACGGATCTATTGAATTATTCTATGAAAATAAAAATAATAATTAAACCCACATATTAGCTTCATTCAAAGTAAAATATTTATCTAAATTTTAAATTTTCAATAGCTTTTAATTAAAAATAGTAATCTAATGGAGTATCATTTAATTAAATGGGTTTCTTTTGCAATAATGTTACAGCTTCAAATGCTAGAGCTGTGAAAAAAGCTACCAGTTTATGCTTTGTTTCATTTGAAGACTTTTAGGAAGTTTTATTAGATTTCCCCAATGATTATGTAACTTACAAAAAATTTGAATTAATTAAAATAATGGCTAAAAATGTATTTTTATTAAACTATTTTATAGGAATCTTTTTGCAAAGTTAGAGATAATTTAAGCATCTACTCAAGATTAAATGATATATAGTGCTTTAGTTGCAATAATACTGGTCATTTCACTTATGAGTGTCCAACTTATTTCCCAATTGCATTTAAATCAAAGTAAGTAGTGTACAAATACGAGTAATCTGAATCAAATAGCAGGAAAGTATAAGTTAGATTAAGAAATTTCAAATGCAACACAGTATAATTATGCTAAACATTTCGTGTGAGATTGATAAAATTTAGACTTGATGTTATGAGTACACTTTAATAATAGCCACATAATTATGAGTCTTAAGTATCTAGATAGAGTTAAAATGATAAGAAATTTGTGAGATAAATGCCTAAATTCAGATATGATCACACAAATGATCATTATATAGAACTTCCTTCTTCTGAAGGAGAAAAGTATTATGAAGACGATGATTATGATGAAGATGAATATGACGATGATGATATGGAGTTAGAAGATTATCAAAAATCTTAAATAAGTTCAATGAGATAAGATTAAACTGAAGTTAATGAAAATGAAATAAAAAGCAGTTTTAAAAGAATAATGGCTGGTGATGAAGATAGCAGGCTTCATGCTGAGTATCATAAAGATATTTACACGAAAAATGATAGGAACTAATAATAAGATGCAAAATCTGAATTCTAAACAGATTATCATAATTCAAATTAAGATACACTATAAGAAAGAAAAGTAGGAACAATCAATGGGATATATGATAGCGAAATAGAAAATTAATCTCATGCAAATACTCCTACTATTCACAAAAGGTAATTAGATTCAAGAAAATCTTCTAGCTTTACAGTAAAGACAAGAACACAAAAATTAGATAAAACCTAAGATGATAATACCAAAAAGAGATTTAGTAATCTCATTTATGATGAAAAGAGCAAAGTTTCTGAAGAGAATGAATATGATGATGATGAAAACTATGAGAAAGATTAAAAATCAGAGAAATTTTTTTCTAGCTTGTAGTAGAGTTAAATCCACAGAAGTAATAGTGCTTCGAGCTCAAAGAAGTAAATACAAACATCATCAGCAAGAGCACAAAATAGAAATGCTTCAAAAAGTGAAGTTAACAGTCTCTATAATGATAAAGATTAATCTTTGCATCATACTAAAAGTATAATCTCATTAAATAAATAATAATCAAATGTTAGTCATAAAGGAAGTATAGATGTTGCCAGAAATTCTAACTTGGGTATAAAGAGATTGATTAGTTAGAGTATGTCTTCAAACATCAAGAATTCATCAAAGAACTTATCAAACAATATGAAGCAAGGTACTTTGGATTATTTGAACAGTATTCATTATAGCATCAATAATTAAACTGAATATGAAAAGACATATGTTTCATAGTCTTCTATTGATCCGGTTTAATATAAAGGATCTTAAAACTTTAGTACTACATGTATTGTTAGGGGTAGGTCTTAAACAGGAGGTGTTGGATGTTCTATGTAAGAAATAAATAAAAACAGAGGGGGAGTAAATATAATTAGTTAGGATAGATTAATAAAACCTTCTTTAAGAAAAATGGGAACAAATCATTATTAATAGGATGGATAGAGTACAAGATAATTATAGAAAGACACAAAAAGTTAGAGATATTAATTTTTATATGATGAAGGATTTACTTCCGTTAAAGAATATGACATCTATTTCCCTATTAACAACTAAAAGAGTGTTATGAAAAAGCTGAAAATTTACCTTCTTAAGACTATTATTAAGATGAAGAAAGAATAACCTAAAAGAAGAAGATAGAAATCAAAAAAGAAATTAAAGGGATAAGATCACTAAAAATAAAGTAATTTTAGAATTAATAAAATATCTGCTGGTATTAGCACTAACATACCAAGTTCTAAATAATAAGAAAAATAACTATCTATAAACACAACGAAATTGTAATAATAATTAGAATTGCATAAAATACTTCATCAAAAGTCAATCAATTGAGAGTTCACTTCCTCTCCTCCTTCCCTCCTTCATATATTTTGAAATTTAATTTAATAATCATATATTTTATTTATTATTTCTGTTTATTCTCAACAACTTTGCTTTTGTGTCTAAATTATATTATTAATATTAAGATTAAATTATTTATTTATTTTTTCTAAAAAATACTCTTTATTCTATTCTCATATTCTCAGAGTGAAATAAAAAGATCATAATATAAAATTCCTTAATAAATTAAGGAAAACAAATTTTATTATAATAAAATTTACAAAATAACATTTGAATTAAGAATTTAATTAATTTAATAAAATAAATATTAATAAATTAAATTAACTAAAAAAATGAAGAAGAAAAACGATTCTAATACATTATTAACAACAATCCTATTCTAGCTAACTAAAAGCAAATCTACATGATAATAAAAATTGAATCCTGAAACAAAAAAATAAAATGAAAATAAGAATAATTAGTAAGTAAAGAATAGATCAACCCGTTACTGATAAGAAGTAATCCATTTATGATTGCTATCATTTTCTTTTTAGTAGTGAGTTCATTAATTGCAAATCAAGTAAGATAGTAAGTATATTCCCTTAGTTTAATTTAATAGGATTCTTTTACCTTTTTTGATAGATGATATGTGTTTATTTAAATTATATGGAAGTAATCTGATTCATTGATAATAGTCTGAAAGAAATTCAAATAATAAAATTAACAAAGAATAGAAAGGAAATAAAATATCAATCATAACTTTATAATCCTTCATCTACTTATGATGTTTGATTGAATCTATGCTTTGTATTCATTCGTAATTATCTGTAATCTAGCAAACATGCAAGTTAGTGTTGTCTCTTGGATAGATTGGTTGATCGATCATTCATTCATTGATTCAATAATAGTAGGTTATACTTTTATCAATTTAGAGGATATATAGTCAATACATAACATTAATACTACTACAAATGATTGGAGGTAGCTTTGTTAAAGGCTACATTATGTAGAAGAGAGAGAGAGAAAGAAGTCAGAATATAAACGATTAATGAAAAAATATAATGAAGGAAACTAAATAAAATATAAATAGAAATTAAAACAAATCTAAAGAATAATAATGATGATGGTGATAAATAATAGTGATAAGAAAAGAAATCCAAAATCAAAGAAATTAAAGTAAATTAATAATGATTCTATTTTCTTCTTTCTTTTCTCGTTCATTAAAAAATTATCTTTGAAGAGAAGTAGTGTTAAGGATAAATGAGGAATAATAACAACACCTTTTATTTAGTTAGCTTGCAAGAGTCTCTTGATATTTTGCTTGGAGAAAGGTAGGTAGATATATTGATTGCGCGTCTGAGGTCTCTCAATAAATGTTGTGCTTTAAGATGAATTCAAGTTCTCCAGCCATGCTCACGTATTCTGGTTGATATTCAATAAATTCACAGCTCGACTATTTTTATTAAAAATTTTTTAATATTTTATATTCTATAATTACTTAAAAATTTATCTTTAGTAAATCAGTATAATTTAACCGATATTAATTTCCAATAATTTGATATTTTTACAATTTAAATAAATTTTTCATATTAGCAAAATCTCAGAAAATTAAGTAAGTAAATTTGTTAAAAGTAAATTTATTTACCTTTTGGATGAATTAAAGTTCCTTTTCAGAAGGAGTAGGAATAGATGAATGATCTTCTTTTTTATCACTGTGATTGTATTGAGATTAGTTTTGGTGATTTTATTAAGAAGAAACTTAACTTTGAGCTTATTAGTGAATTTATTACTAAGGTTGCTATTATTATTATTGGTATTAGGCTTGTTATGCATATTGAGAGTTAACCTAAGCAGCTTATCCTTATTGAAGGCCATAATGTTAAGAATATTAATCTACTTAAGCTTATTAACTTTATCCTTGAGGAGTTTATCCGTATGCAGAGTATTGTTACTAATTAGCAGCAGTAGTAGTTTGTTGAGCTTAACCTTATTAAGAGTATTATTGATATTGCTAGGCATATTATTAAGAGTAACTTTAAGCAGCCTATTAACTTGCAGTAGTAGCAGCAGTAGTTGCAGTAGCAGTAGTAGCTCCTGTTTATTATCCGTAAGCTTAAGTTTAAGAAGTTTATCCATACATTTGAGTAGGATCAGTTCCATAAGCTCCATTTTGATAATAAGAGGAGGGATATTAATAAGGATACTAAGAGTATTGATAATTAGCAGAAGTCTAGCCATTTTGTTAGGAATATTAAGAATAGTATTAATCATAAGAAGTGGAAGTAGTACTAGGATAATATTGATTGTATTAACTATACATATCAACGCCACCTGTAGTTGCACCATATGCACCAGGTTAAGCATATCCTGCAGCACCAGGAACACCTGGAGTTGTAGTTTATCTAGAAACTGCTTGAGATACCTTAATAAACTTTCCTTTGAAAAGAGAACCATTCATTTCGTGGATTGCACGTTGGCCTTCAATAGGATTAGAGAATTTAACAAAGCCATAACCCTTGCTCATCTTGCTTGAGGGTTCAGTGATTATCTTAGAACCAACAACGCTACTATATTTAGCTCTGAAATGTTCTGCTAATTGTAATTCATTTACTCCCAATTCTAATTCACCTACATAAATCTATTTTTAGAAAAAATTAATAAATATATTTTAGTTTCCAAGTTTTTATTAGATAGTTTTAAATTTTTTCTGTTGATCTTAATTTGAAGCAATTAATTTAATTTAATTTCTGCTCTTGATTGAATGCATATGTATGTTTAGATGGATCTTTTGATTGAATAATATCTTAATTTTTCCCACTTATTTGATGAAAAATCAAATTTAGATTTAATTTATTTTCTAATATCGTAATTTATAATATATCTATTATTTTTCTCCTTTTGATTAGATTCATTCATTTTTCATTCATATTTCTTATTCTAAACACTTTTATCTTTAGATAAAAATTATAACTAGAAGATATTATTATTCTAGACAAATTTATATGTGTATGTATGCATATCTCATTCTCTCATTCCCATTAGAACTGATTTAAAGTATATTTAACAAGCGCAAAATCAATCTTTAGCCTAATCCTTAATTATCATCATCCATCAAACAATACTCATAATAATCTATTAATTATCTCTCCAATCATTTATTTAAATTTTCGCAATTAATAATAATTATGTTAAGTATTAATTATATCTTTATTGTCTAGTAGAGCAGATTAATTGCATTAAGATCAACAAAAATTGCATCTGTTAACTGATTATTAATCTTACAGAAAATTCTTAGACAGGGGGCATTTGCATGACAGGTTGTTACATCATTCCATATTGGTTATTTGCGTAACCATTGTTTGCTTGGGTGGTGGGTTACTTCATAATGCCTGTATTTGTAGCTATTTTATACAAAAAAATATTATTTATTGTGAATATATTTATCAAAAGTATATTTACGATTCTTTCCCCAATTCATTCTGAAGGTATTTTGAGTTCCAGGGATAAGTTACTAGTTATAATTCATCAAAATTCTTTCTGCTTATTCATGAGTCTAAAATTCAACGAAACAGTAACCTTTTTATTAATAATAGTGATTAGTATTAACATTATTCTAATGACTGAGTAATAAACTAATGAAGAGTGTTTATTTATTTACCAGCAGGAAGACTTGTATCCTTTTATCTAATCAATTTAACGCTAACTACTTTTCCTAATGAATTTATTAAAATAAATAATGAGATAAAATGTATTTTAATTATAAAAGGAGTGAAAATTCTTATGTAAGATTGTATCATTTTAATAAGATTGACCAAAATTAGAAAAATATGAAAGAAATTCCTTACCAACTTTGCCGAAAACATCTTCAATAAATTTCTCATTCATCCAGGTTTCAATATCACCTACCCATAATGTTCTTAAATCTGCATTATTCATTTGTATCTACTTGCTTTATTCTAATTCTAGTAATATTATCTATGCTGCTTTGATTAATCAAAATCTTGTCTTATTTTATTTTTACAAATATAATTTCAAATTATTTATTATAAATTTTCTTTAGGATCTTCTTAATTTAAATCAATCTTTCTTTGAAAAATTATTAAAAATATTAAATTCATTCACATCTTCATCACATTACTAACAAAAATTTAGAGTAAGATAGACTGAAAAAAATAAAAAAAACTTAGTGAATAACAAATAATAAATTGCTTATTAGAAAATTTAGCACAAGGTGACACTGAATTATGCTTTATTTGTTTTAGTCTATCTATCTAATTGATAATTTAATTCCTAATATAAATATTACAATTGATAATAATTGAAAGATTATCTTATAGACTGATGATATATTATTTTATCTATGTAATTAATAAAATGATTTTTAGGTTTAATAAACTATTCCTAAATTTACAATATGAAAAAGTAAAGTAAATAAAATTAATATTTCTAATGAATAATAATAAGAAAATTAATTAATTAATTAGCTTGTTTGTTAAAAAATATGATTGATTTAAAAGGTAATATTGAATTATTTTTATAGATTGATGAGTAACTAACTAACTAACTACCTACTAACTATTTTCAAAGTTTAAACAAATCAAGTAACAATAATCCTAATTACTTTTATAATCTTAGTTTATTCGTTTATGATTTTTTATTTTAAGTTAATTTTGAGCTTTTATTATTTCTTTTACTCTTGCATTTATTTATTTATTGATTATTTTTTTATTTAAACTATTAAAATTGAATATAATTGCTATTTATTTGAAATCATTTTTTAGCAACTTTTGCAATTCCTGTATTCTATCCATTTTTAGAGGGAGGGCTTATTTAATTAGTGAATAGGTCAGAAGGGAATTTACTACTTTATGGATTTATGATTTAAGTAATTATCTCAAAATTAGGCATAGATTATTAATAAATCTATTATCTAGATTTTATTACCTATTTATAGTATTGACCATTTTTAACATAGGAAGAGAAAGCTTCTACTTCAATATACCCTAGGATCAAATTTAGCATTTACTCACTTGTAAATTACTACACTTACTTTTCGAATTCTGATTAGCTAAATTCTATAGAGATCAGGGCTGTTTATTATGAGATATTAGCTACATTTTAAAAGAAAATAGAATCTGAAATTTCACGTTCAGATTGTGGTTATTTTAATTCAAATTCGGTATTAAGTTCATCTTATGAGAATATTTATTTATTTTGATCTTAAGAAAATTTAAAATCTGCCAATAAATCACCACTCTATTAATTGAAATATTTTAAGATTTCTTCATGGAGAATTTAATTATTGTTAGAATAAAAGTGAGAAGATGTTGTTGATTGGTTGGTAGTTTTTCGTGACTAAACAATTTATTAATTTAATATTTATGTTTGGTTATCTTATAGTTAAGGCTGTTGTTATTCTTATAGTATTGTTGATTATTATGATTAACTAAATTGAATTAAAGATTAGCTTGACTGCTATTATTATGAATTTAAAGGTGAATCTATAGTCTATATTGGGTTTGGTTGAGGAGAATATGTATTTTATTATAGATTTTCTACTTATTTCTTTCTTAAAAACTCATACAAAGCTACATTTTTAGTTTATAATTCTCTGAAATCATTCCATTCAGTTATATTATTTTATTTATTTAATTCATTATTATTAAAACTTTATTCTTTATTATAAGTTTAAGGATCCAAGTTATTTGTATTAAATCTAGATAATGCCGCTGGTGTAGACTATCCTGAAGTAATTGATGACATAGGTGAAAAATCTTTTCCTTGGTTATTCTGATAACCTTATGCTGATTAACCTGATATTCTCCCTAATTAAATCTACGAATAATTGGAAGCCTCGTTAGATTTTACATATATTCCTTAAGCATGCGATATGTTAGAATGCCTTTCATTCATCGCATTTGCTAATTTACTGTACTACAACCTATGCATTTTTTCTAGCAGTTTGAATACAAAATTTGAAAAGAATTTGTTTACACTCATTTGAGAATCAAAGAAATCCTTTAATAATTTAGCACAATCTTATGATTTACTATGCTTTCTTTATGTATATGATCCCTAGCAGGACATATCTAAATTATTGCTGCTGCCTAAACTATTATTTAAGCTATTATTTCCATTATTTTATACACTTTCAAAGGGAGGAAAGTTAAAGTTTGTTTTAGCTATAAAATCAACCATTTCAATGATATTTAACATAGTTTAATATTTATCATTTTATTTTGTTTAATTTATAAAATATCTTTCTTATTCTTGCATCAAAAATTCTAAAAATTTATCTCTATAAGCTAACTTTTTAATACATTTGAAGCATCTCATATTAGATCTATCCATTGTCTATACGATATAATTTTATATGTGCCTCTCTGATTTCATCATATCCTCATCGATCTAATCCAGTAACTTCTTATCTTACAAATTAGTAATACTTTTATAGATTTCTACTAGCCTAATTTTACCCATAACATAAAACGAATTTAGGATATCTACTATGTTTTAAATAATTAAATTTACCATCCTTACAAATCTAGCTTTGAATTTGCTTTAAAGGTATAGATCTTAGTGCCAATCACTTAGAAGCAATTTTTGTACTTGGAACTAATTAATTACTGAATATGTGCATTGGCTAAAGGGATAATCTTAACACCTATAATTATACGATAATTTAATTAGTTGTTTTTATAACTCTTCCATTCATTCCTATTTTAAAATTTGAATTTTATATTATTAAGTTAGTACTTGCATTTTTGGTTTTAACTTAGCTGTAGATTATGTGATCTGGATATAAATGAAATAAAAGCTCAACAAATGATTCATTCTTTTTTAATTTTCCAAGATGACCCATTCTAATGTACTTTTCTAATTAATATGATATCATTAGAAGAAGAGTTAATAATTAAATAATTCAAAAAGAACATAATATTTACACTTCTCTTGAATTTGATACATTTTTGGACTAGGGTTTATCGCAATATATTCTACTGTATTGCTGGAATCCTCGAAAATAAAAAAAGATTCAATTTTGGAATTCTGCTATAAAAGTTGCTTTATTTCAAATGGTCTTTCTAGAGGATTAATTTTACGTGTGTAGGCTATTTCAGGTTACTTTTTATGGCGAATTTAAACAACTATATTATAAGAAGCATAGCTTGATTAGATATAGCTATCTTTATATTAAATCAATCCTTATTGCCTATCTTTGAGTAAATCAATTATTATTTACTTTATCTCCCCACTAGTCTTATAATCGTAAGTCTTGATCACCATAGGCTTTTGGCTTAGGTTATCCAAGTAGATGGAAATCTAATCCATCACATTGTCCTTCGATTTAAGAGAATTTATTGTTGCCATTGCATAATTTCAGCTCCTTTCTTTAGCTCTCCCTCCTTTACTATATCTATTATGTAATTGATCTATTCTATATATTAATTTATAGATTTCTACAGCCTTGCTTTAATGTTTAATTATAGGAATTTATTAATAATGAATAAGATTATTAGATTGGCAGAGTCTGCCAACTAAAATCGATACTATTTAGTAAATCTAATTAATTACTTTTCTCAATAAACTACAACACAAAACATTTAGTTCATTTACTTCGCAAATTAATTTCCATTTTTTGTTATATAATTCTTCAATCATTTTGATAAATAAAATTTTATTAATTTATTCATGAACCTCTTCCATTCCTTTCTGCACTAACACTACTAAAGTATTTTAAAATTCTCAAACACCTTGTTAGGTAATAAAGTCTAAATTTAATTTAAAAACTAGAAATTTAAATCCTTTACTAAAATGAATTTATCATTGATTAATTACATAAATTATTTTATAAATGTTTATTTTTTAACAATATTGAAAATAAAAATGTATTCTTTGCATGTTTAGACCTCTGTGTAGCTTACAATTTGTAAAATATATTTTAGATAGTAAAGTTAGAGTAGAAATGTGCAAAAACAGATTAAGATTAAATGGGAGATTAAACGTATCTTCACTAGCTATGATGAAAAGATAGGGAAACACGTAATTTATCTATCATACATGGGAAATATTTAGTATAGAATAAAATAAAGTTATAAATTTTTATTTAAATTATAAAGAAAAGTATTGTTTTTGTTATTGTTGTTAATATTGCTTTTAATCATTAAATTTGAGTATTTAACCTCAGGTTATTAAGTTAATTAGGAATACTTACTCATTTTTTTCTTCCCATTTTATTAATCTAAATTTCTAATGAACGAACTAAGGAACTATCTATCTATCTCCAACTATCACTATTAATTATTAGTAGGATTTTTTTATTTATCATTATACTAGGTTATTGGTTGTTGTGGTTTTTGATGCTGCAATTGCTTTTATCGTTGCTATGGATGGTGAAGATGATGATGATTGTATTATATGATAGCTATTAAGTAAAATAAGGATTTCATTAGGTTATAAATCAATATGGATTTTTAAGAGTTCAAAAGAATATAAATCAAGAGTACAATTTCTTGGAGTATCCTGTAGGAATAAGCTTTAATTTTTCTATTTATTATTGGAATTCTCTCTTTTCCTCTTTTATAATTTGGAAAAATATGATTTAAATAAAAAAAATATATATTTATTATTAATTTCTTTAAAATTTCTTTACCTTCTGAGAAATCAAACAAAGAGAGATATTTATATTTTTTGTAGTTATCATCCCTTCTTAGTTCATCAAAGAAAGGGTGTGCTAAAGCTTATAAAGGGCTTGGTCTTTCTGATGGGGCATATACTAAAACTTTAGAAATTAAATCCATTAATTCTTTAAATTTCTCTCTTTCATTTTCTTTAACTCTCTATAAAGCCTTTTCGAAAACCTATTATTAAATTATATAAATTTTTAATAAACTAAATTTTATTCTCCTTTATTTAATAAATTTCTTTTTCTTTAAATAGAATAAGGGGTTACTTTTGACCAAGAATAAGATTTAATTTGTGGGAATCTAAACTCTTAATAGTTTGGATTCATCAATAATATTTGCTATCTAGTAGGAGTACCTAAAATTCTGATAATTTCAACTAATTAATCTAATGAGTTCTCTCCAGGGAATAAAGGCTCACCCAATACCATTTCTGCTATAACACACCCTTTAGTAAAATAATGTAAAAATATAATTATAACTGCTGTATTTAATTAAAATTGAATTTACCCATAGACCACATATCGATTGCATTTGTATAGTGTTCAGCTTTGAAAATTAATTCAGGTGCCCTATAATAACGAGAACATATATAAGAAATATTTGCCTCTCCTATGAAATATTAAAATAAAAATAATTATATAATTGTATTAGAATGTTAATTTAACTCATTTTTATTAATGATTCATTAAAGTTTGTAATTAGTTTAAGTTGTAAAAGGGTAAAAGCAATGTGGTAAAGTAAGAGAGAATAGATAGCCTTAATTTTCAACTGAAATTACCTTCTTTTAATTGCTTTGCTGATCCAAAATCACATATTTTAAGCTTTTTATCGTCTTCTTTATCATTAACGAGAATATTTTGAGGCTTAATATCACGATGGCAAATCTTTTTTGCTTCTAAATATGACAGTGCTTTAAACATCTGATAGGCATATAATCTAATATCTTCTACACTCATCATTGATACTTGCTTTCTTTTGTCTCTAATGATTTTTGAAAGAGGACAACTCATATATTCCATTACTAAATTCAAGTAAACATCATTCTTTTAATAATTATTTAAAAAATTAATATTAAAAAATTTCTTTAATAATTTCGTTTGCTTATATATTTTAACTCTTTTCTTTATTAAAAAGTGATAGATTTTTAAGAACGCATTACACTCTAAAAGAAATTCAAAATTTGAAAATATAAATCCATCAAACTGTAAAAGTAGAATTAAATAAGTTCAAAAATGTATCAATTTACCTTTTCTCCTTTTGTTTCAAAATCTTCTTTGCATTTAATGATGTTCTAATGGTTGAGCATACTAATAATTTCTTTTTCTCTATTCTTGTATCTCTTATCCTAAAACACACGCTTTACTGCTACTTCTTCTCCATTTAATTCTGCCTTCATTTCATTAAATAAAACACATTTTAGTGAATGAAAAATATCATAATTTCAATAAATAATTGAACGTTTTATGTCTATCATTACAGATAAGTTAATTCAAAAAAGAAATTATTTCATTTTAGTGTTTGTTGCAAATTAATTGATATTCACCTTGTAAACGACTCCAAAAGTACCATTTCCGACGACTTCTATAATTTTTAAGCTCTTAGGAGGCTATTTTTATATTGTTAATAGTTCAAATAAATTATTATTAAATACTGTTATCTTTTAAGTATTAATTTACCCCTTTCTATTCCACTTTTTTGACACTTTGATTCATTGTCTCATTTTGTCTAAAATTATTGACTTTGCTGCTTATAGTATTTGCCTACTAATATTGCTATAATTGTTCAGGATTCTAGTTTTGTTAATGTTCTTGCATTGCTAAATTTCTAATTTAAATATGTAATTTATTGTCTCTATAGTAGATTTATTAGTTTAGAATTTGTTCTTTTTTCCTCCCTTTTTTCAGTGAGTACTTTTCTTATGCTTTATACTTTCCTAACCTTGAGTTTTTGGTTTTAATTGATTTAGATAGATGTGAGATTTAATATATTGTAAAATTAAAATTTCTTTTTATTTTGTTTGGAATTTGTAAAATTATTATAAATTATGCTTAATTATAAATGTAGCACAATCAATTATTTAATGTAATAGAAGAAGAAGAGTAAAAAATACATTCGTATTAATTAATTCATTAAATGGGTTACCTATTTATCCTATTTTAATAAAATACTATTTTAAAATAAATATAAATCATTTCTTATATAATTTAATATATTAATAAAGTCAGAAGAAGTTAATTATTAGAAACTTTGAATAAAATTCTATAGAAATAATATAAATGAATTATTTTATTATTTACTTTTAGAAATAAATAGATGTTGATTGTCTAAACCCTTATCGCAAATATGAAATAAAGTGTTACTTTTAGGCATGTAGATAACTCCAAAAAATTCTCATTTAAAACAACTTTATGATTTTTCTACTTATACTATTGAGCTATTAATTAAACTTAATATATACCATCCCATTACCTTATTTTTAATTAATTTTTTCAAATAAATAAAAACAAAACTTTCAAATATAAAACCCCGGTAAAAATAAATATAATAAATATTTTTTAATAAACAATTAATAAAAAAGGAAAAAAAAAAATCTTGATATAAATAGGTGAGGATAAAATAAATCAATTCAAAAGTTTTTAATTCACTCCATATTATATTATGATGATTTGAAGATGGTAAGCTAGAAGTCAGTAAACACTTACTCACGAAATAGCAAACCTGTGGGAGTATTATTTTATTATAAAATAATATATTAAACTTCTATCATCTATTATCATATGTCCTTCCTCCTATCTTCGTTAATGTCTATTTTAGATATTAAATCCTCATACTATTATATTCATAGAATTAAAATGCTCTAGCTTAACTCTATATGATAAACTAGATTGCGCCAAGATGTTTCAAAAACAAACAAAAACAAATAAAATCATAGAATTTTTTAAAATTCAATTCTCTCTTAGTCTCTCGCATATATATAAATAGTATTTTTTAAATTAGGCCATTAGTTTATACAAAAAAAGAAGAAGAAAAAGACTGCTGATAGATTATTAAATTGCACTTACTAAAAAAGAAAAAAGAAAAAGATTAAATTTAAAAAGAAAGAATTAAAATTAATTAAGAAATAAGAAAGATAAGAAAGAATAAGATAATAAAAGAATAAATAAATTAATGAGAAAAATGTTAATAAGAAAGAAATAAAATAACAAAGCAGCAACTAAAAAGAAACAAGAATAAAATATAAATATGATAAACACAGAGCAATACATTTTTAAGCCATTAATTGCTGTTTATTTCATATGCAAAACCATGATTAACTAGTCATTGACATTTCATTTAATATTTAACTATTATTAAAATTTGTCTTAACAAATATACCATTAAATAAGGAAAATATTAGAATTATTGTTAATTTTTTCATCAGATCGTAAATTTTTTTTTTGGAATTCATAAAGAAATTTTTTATTAATCAATCAAATTTTCCTTTTTTATGAGTTGATTTTAAAAAATACAAATTATTAATTAAAATTCAAAAACAGTATAATTAACACAAGGATATTTTGATATCAATAATGATATTAAATAATTAAGAAACAATATACTTTTGAGAAAAATATACAGATTTTGATTAAGATGAATAATTGATTGGTTATATAATAAAATCAAAGTTAGAATTGACTTATTTTATAAGTAAGTAAGTTAACTATATTGATTATTTGAATACATGAAATATTTATTTATGTTGAGAATAATCATGATTTTATCTTCATTTATCTATTAGATTTATCTGAAGATTGTTTTTTAAGACTAATTTTCCTATTATTAATCCATTTTCCTATTGACTAACTTATCACAGATTAATATACTTCAAAATCCAAGGATCACTTAAAGCTTATTTTGCAGAGAATCTAGTAGAAGGATCTATTTAAAGTAAATTACTAATTAATTCCATTGCATCATCGCTAATATTTTACCATATTTCTGCATTAAAGTTAAAATTTCCATTCATAATTTTAGAATGTATTTCTTCATCTTTGTGACCATTAAAGGGTGGTTTACCTGATAAAAGTATATACATAATAACACCACAGCTCCAAAGATCACATTTACTATAGTAGGATTATTTCAAAACTTCTGGAGCAATATAATAAGCAGTACCTACTCGTTCTGACAACATTTGATTTTAAGGAACTTTAGTCACTCTTCTAAGAGATACTAATTTTAATATAGAATCCTTTTCTTTAGTTTCATAAACAAAATTTTCTGGTTAGATTGATCTATGGACAATACCTTTCTCATGGAGATAATTAACAACACTAAAAATTTAATACATTACTTTTGCTGCTTCTCTTTCAGAAAATGTCTTGAGTTTAATAATTTTCTCAAATAATTCTCCTCCTTAACAGAAATCTGTAACCAAATACTAATATTAAGTTTCATCATAAAACTCATAAGCTTTTATGATATTAGGATGGTTTAGTAGCTTCATATAGAAGGCCTAATGCTTCAAACTATATGGATCGTTTAGTTAACCTTTCTTTTACCATTACTTGACAGATCTTAATACGTTTGTGGCTTTATGGGTTACTTAGCTTATTGTATACTCTGTACTGTTATTTATTAAATAGCCTAGTTTATAATCATTTTAAAAGTTAGTTTTTTCTGGAACTATGGTCAGATATTGAATTTCATTATCAAATTGATCTTTTTAGATTTTATTAGAAGGTTATTATTTAGGATCTTCATTTTTAAGATTCTTTGCAATTAAACCTGGTACTATAAACATTTTTTGTACTTTTTTTGTTGATATTATTAAATTTGTTTAAATTATCTTTACAATAATGAATTTCTGATTAATAACATTTATTGATTCTTTAATAACTAAAAATAGAAAAGATTAATTTGTTTATTTATTTACGTTAGATAAAATAGAATATTGCGTAATAATGACAGATAAGTAATTCTAAAAATAAGGTTATTCAAATCTTATTTATCCAATATTCAAGATAAATATTTTATTCTTCAATTTATGATTTAAAGTTTTATATTTATATCTACTTTAATTAGGAGTTTTTTGCAAACATATGTAGGAACATAAGTATTTTTTTAAAAAAATAATGTCAAAATGGATATTTCCTTTTCTTCTATAATAGTGATTTTGCAAATTTTGATAGAAAACTTACTTTATTCTAGCTCCTACTGATTATTATACTGGATAAAAGATTATGATAGAAAACTAATTGATTTCAAAATTAAATAATATTTTGTCTAAAAATAGAAAAAATAAAAAGAATTTAAAGAAATATTAATAGTAAAATAACTTTAAATATTCTCTAAAACTAGAAAGTTCTTTTATAATAGATAATCGTATTTTATCAAAATTTTATAGACAAACAAAAGTATTTTTTAAAAGTTTATTAATCAAATGAAGTATTGTCGAATTCTTATTTGATTTTTTTTGTACTCTAGATTAGATTCTAATTTTCTTGGGAGGAAAAAAAATTTGAATTTTTCTCTAGATGGGTGGGATTTAAAGGAAAATTGAATTAATATAGATAGAGAGAAATTAAAATTTTTATAATTAATTAATTCCAAAAGAAATGAAAGAAAGAAATAAATAAAAAAAAGTCTTTGAAATCATAAATAAAAAATGATAAAGCAGTAAATATAAATACAAAATGTTATTCATGCATAATTTATAAGAAAGTTTTTCAGGCGAGGCAAGTTTTTAAATATCATCCTCGGAGAACATGAAGAGCGCGTCTGTCTGTTCATTTAATTGTTATCGATATACTTCTTAAAACTACTTTAGAATTATCATTATCATCATCATATTCGCGTAAAAGTATTAGGAGATATCTTAACCTAAAATAATATGAATTATGCATGAAATTATTAGCATTTTGTACCAGAATTTACAGCCTCTTCCCCCATATATAATTAGTATTTTTTAAATAGGAATAGATCATTGAAGTAAGAGCTGCTTGAGCGAGATTCTTTGGACGATACTTTAAAAAAGAAGAAAAAAAGAAATTAGATAAATAATAAAATTAATTAAATAAATAAATAAATAAAAATTAAAAATAAAAATAAATTGAATAAGCAAACACAAGACAATAAAAATAATCATAAGAAAAAATAAATTGAATAAATAAAATAAAAACAAATAAAATAGAAGAAAAATACAAAGAATAAAATTAAACATAAGCACTAATTAATAAATACATTCACTTTGCAATAAAGCTATAATATTTTTCTATTTTTATGTTTTTTACCTTATAATTTTGTTATTATTAAGAAGTTAATTTAATATATTTCTCCACCCAAATATTAAAATTTTAATTTCCATTTTTTAATTAATAAATAAGGGATAAACCATCCTGTAAATATTTTTTTAAAGTAAATATCTATTTAACAAAGAAAGAGTTTTTAATATTAATTTATAATTAAAATTTGAAATTAATCCTACTCCTTATTTCATAAATGTGCTTAAATAGAGGATAAAAATTTAAATCTTTAAAAAATATTTGAATCAAATGGAATTATCTTTAATAACTACTTTCAAGTTATAAAAATAAATTATTAAACATTACTTATAGATTTAATATCTTAAATACAATGCAAACATAAAATAATTAGTTGAGTTTCATAAATGATTAAATATTTATAAATATAATTAGATTCTTTTGATACCAAGTATAATAGATAGAATTAGAATATTAATCAAAATTTGAATAATTGATGAAAGTAACACAATCATTTCTTCTACAATAAAAATATAGCTACATATACTAAAAACTGATAAAAGAATAATATGATAACTTTTATTCAAATATTAGTTTTGAAGAAGATAAAGATTGGCATTGAAAAAGATAATCGTATTAAGTAAATCACTTTTCAAGGTTGTCGTTAGATTCAACACCTCTGAATCTGACATCATCAATGAATTGTTCAGCACCTTGAGGGAAGGAAACAGGCTAGACATATAAATCAGCAATATTTTTATGTTTACCAGTAACAATTAAATCGAGCTTATCTTTAATGACTTTTTCCATGTTAAAGAATTCCCAGTTGTAAAAGTTTTATGTAATTTTCAAAGCAATATCGTGGGGGATATGAGCAAGTTTAGGAGGTCTTCCACTTAAGTTAGCAAGGATTTCGTAGATTTCTAATCTTGAATAAACATGAGGACCACCTAATTTGTAAAATATATTAATGTAAAACTTTTAATTATTTGCTATTTCTAATTTAAATTCTAATAAGAAGTAAAAATTCTAAATTTATAAAAAATAAGTACCCAATTCATAAATTTAACCAGCAGATTCTTGGAGCTTAAGAGCATTAAGAACACATTAAGCAACATCATTAATTAAGATGGGTTGTCTCTTAGCAGTACAGTCATCAGAAACCATGTTGAAGTGGTACCACCAGTCTCTTTCCTTAATCCAGTGACGGATGAAATAATCTTACATACCATAAACAGTACAGGGTCTGAAAATAGTAGCATTAGGGAAAGCATTCAATACAGCTTCTTCACCATGGAATTTGGTCTTTAATTATAAGAATTTGAGTTAGGTTTATTTAAATGAAAATAATTTAATTTATATTATTTTTCTATTATGAAATATTTGACATTAAATGATTGATAGAAATAAGCTCTTATTCTTTTTGATAGCTTTATTTTAACTTTGTGATAATAAATTTGAATAATTTAACTAATCCTTCATTCTAATTCAAGAATAACGTTTTTTAGATTCATCTTTTGCAAAATTAAAATGCTTTATCAAATTAAATTTCTTCAATTTATTTATTGAATTATGAAATCTAATAGTAACAACAACAATAATCCTAGGAGATTTCTGCAAAACTATAATGATTTGTATGTTTTTTATTTAAAATTTATTGCCTTTTCATTTAATATTTTAATATAATCCTGTTTTCTAAACTTATTCTCCTTAAAATAGTCTAATTTATTTTTTATATTTTTTATTTATTTAAAGCTATCATATTTAACACTCTGAGTATTACTAATATCATTTAATGCCAGTATCATTTTAGAGAAATAATTGATTTATTAAATTAATTATCTATAATGCCATACATGGAGATCAGGAGAAGGAGACTTAGAATCAGCTATTATGTTAATAAAATAAAAATGTGTTAGAAAAATCTAATATAAAATGAATAATTTCTTATTTATAAGTAAGAATGAATGAGAGGAATTTATTAAATAAATATAGGATATCCTTATAATTTATCTTACCACCAGCTGCGGAGAAGTGAATGAGACGTCTGACATTGGAATTTCTTGCACAGGCTTCAGCAATCTTCTTGGCAACATGAATATTAGCATAAGCAGCCTTGTTGAAATTCTTGTTTTGTAATCTAGAACCTACGAGGTTGATAACAACATTAGAGTTTTAGATAGCCATATCATACATATTATCATCATCATAATTAAAGTGTCTCATGATATAGCTTTAACCACTACCAGCACATAATTTTAATTCCTTAACGTAATCATCATAAGCATAAACGTGATTGTGAGGGAAGATAACATCACTACCAATATAACCCAAAGCTGCACCGATCTTTTTTAATATCAATAATTGTTTAAATCTGATTTTCTACTTCCATTTGCTCTCTATCAAATATTTAACTAATTGCAAATTAAATCGATTTAAGAAACTCAAAAATGAAGGATTTCACTTTAAATCTTTTGATTATTTCCCAATTTATTTCCTCTAATGCTAATTATAACTTATAATTTGTAGCTTATATTATAATGCTACTGTTATCACTGATTATTTATAATTTAATATCTATCTTTTCTTTTTGAAAAATTGAAATTTCCTTGAAACATATTTATTTAAGTGAGTGAGAGAATCGGGAGATTATTAATCTAAAGTAAGATAGCAAATGAGCTGAAAAATTAATATTTAGTTACATAAGGACCCATAAAACCGGTGGCACCAAAAATAGTAGCTCTAATACCAGAAATGGATTGTCTATTACCACCATCGTAAAATTTAAGCATGGTACTTCTTTACTAAGAAAATTGCTTTTGGACAACCTAGATTAAGGATCTACTTAATCTTTCCTATTATGTTAATAATAAATGAAAGATAAATATGCAATCAATCAATATTTTTTCTGTTTTTATTTCAGCGCATATCATAAAATAGAAATGCCAAACATGTCAAATAAATAAGAGCATTTATTATCATTTTTGACTTTCTATTTTATAATTCTATTATTATATTCTCGTGCTTGATGGGCTGCTATAATCCTTGCTATTTTAAGAAATTTGTACCTAAGTTTTGCCTATCATCTTATATGCTGTATCTCTTCGGCTTTTCTTTGTTTTCTATCTTTAATATTTATATAAAATGATATTGATATTGATATTTGTATTTTAGTTTTTTATTTACGAATTTATTTCTCTTCCTTCTCATGTTATTTACATGCATGCATTAGTATCATTCAATATAGCATCAAAGCATCTTTCTTTAACATAGATATCTATTCATACTAACCTTTTATCTTTTCACATTAATTTTGATGATTTTCTTTCATACATATCATTTAATCTTCTCCTAATAATATTCAATTCATTCATAATTGATTGATGATTCATCATTATCTACATACTTATTTATTTTCATTATAATCAAAAGAAAGAATTCATTATAAATTTAATGAATATCTTCCCTTTATTTATTTTTATTAACCAAAAAAGATACTTACTTTTCATTATATTTTTACAAAATAAAATTTCTATCATATTCTTTGCTTGAATGTATTTGTTAATATCCTTATCAATTGAAATGAAATAATAATTAATTATTTTAAATTCTAGATTATTTTTTTATTTAATTTATAATTTTCTTATCTAAATATTGACTCTATAAATTATATAAATTAGTAAAGATAAATTTATAGATTATTACTAAAAATTAAGCATATTTAAGATACCAATAATAAACACTCTTTTCTCAATTTAAAATAACTTAAAATTTAAATAAGGATTTAAAAATCAATAGTTAAAATGTTGAATTTAAAAAACATAAATTTCATTAGTCTCTCACATATAAACCTACTTTTTTAAGATAATTTTTTCTTGCTTTAAGGAATTTTCTGTAAACTTATCTTAATAAATCATTTTAAGTTTTTCTTCTTTCTTAAACTACTTAGTCGTAGTAATAGCTTAAGTTCAACATTTGTTAAGAGTTTAAAACCTAATCATTCTTAATATATTCTTTTAACTAATTTTTTTGTTTATAAACTTCTTCGGCAAATATTAAAGAATGTTCAATTTCTGAATTGTCATATTCTGCAAAATATCTAAAGTTCACAGCTTAAACAGAATCTATTATTTTATTGTATAAGATTCTAGTTATTGAGAGGAGTCCTTCATTTCCAGTAATATTTATTTTCTATTTAATGTGATCAGAAAATTAATTGAGTTTCACAATATAATTTTAAAAAGAGAATAGTTTATGAATTTCTTTCTAGTTAATAAAGAAATCATTAATTTCTAATTCAGTTTCTTCTAAATACTCAATATCCTTCAATAACTATAGCATTTCTGCTTTAAACCTTTCAGATAGGCTTTTCATTTTTCTGTTTGAAGAAGCATAAAGGGAATCATCTATTTCTTTTTTAGTAAGAAATATCGGTTTTTATTCTTATAGAAAAGTATCTAACTTCTAACTAACTTCTTGTATCATAGATTATTATAAGTAAGATATATTAATTATCAGATAATCATAAATATCGAAAATTTCTGCATAGAATTATTCTATTTTTTGCAACTTTACAATAAGGTTGTATAAAGTTTGGATTTTAAGTCTAGCTCTCTCAAAGTAGGGAGAGTGTATTTTACTAATTTCAAGGTTTATTAGTTGTCCTAAAACATATGAGCATCTATTCTATTCAACTTACAATTTGGATAATTTAAAATTGTAAGGAATATCTCCTTTCCCTTCTGTTAATGCAAGTTAAATGCTCTACTCTCTTGACTCTACTTATGTTTCTATCTCCATTACTGAATCACTTAATTAGAAGAATTAGGTAATTAAATATTTTTGATCGACAATCTAATTTTATATAATTTATTTAGATATTATATGTACAACTTAATTTAACTTGTTACTTCATCGCCTTACTTTGAGCTTCTGTTTTAAATTACACTATCAAATGATCTCTGAAATATAGGATTATCTTATGATGACTTCTATTTATTAATAATAAAAATATTACATTTATTAGCTAAATTAAACAATTTAATAGAATTATAAATTACCTGCTTTGATTTTTTTAAGTAATTCTTTGTAAAATTTGCATCTGATGAAGATCCACTAAGCTTTTTGTAATGTTTATTCAATTTTTAAGAGTATTATGAAGGTTTGCGATCACCACTATAAGTAGGAAGATAATTTTGACTTTCTTATTACTAAATATATGAAAAAGGCCTTTCTACACTCATGATTATCCCTGACTCAGCAAAATCTATAGGAACATTTTCTGGTAGCATTTATAATCCATTTTGCATATTATCATGGTATTCAATTAAGAATTTGAGATCTCCATCATCATTCTAAATAAATTAAACATGCTTAATATTTGAATTAGTATTTATTAGAATAAAATTTACTTAATACATATCTTTGATGTCATCTTAAAGATAATTCTATTATTTGGGTTCTTTTAGTTTCAAAAAAAAAAAAGATTGGAAAAGAATATCACTTGGAAAATTATCAATGTTAACAAATATAATTACTCTAAGGAGAATGCTAATTATTATTTACATCTTTCATTTTTTAATTCAAATATTCCAAATATTTTTCATGAGTGAAATTCTAGATATCTGTTTCAGACATATTTAAAGATTTACTTGCAAAATTCTTTCAATAAATGATGTAGAATCTTTGAGTTTACAATTATTGTTAATTATTTAGTAATCAGATATTATTCTTAGAATTAATTAATCAATTGTTATATTTATCATTGTAGGAGATAATCCTCAATTAAATATTATAAAAAGATATTCTATAATACAACATACATTTTTAAATTATAATTCAATGTTAAATAGAGATTTATGTATTAGTAAGTTACTATTTAGTGTTAGCTTATTAAATTAATTTCTCCCCTTTGTTAACAAATATTTCCAAAAAATAAAAATGGAAAGTAAAAGTAAAATTATTTAAATACAAAATATTTCAATCCAATAATTCTATTAATAAAATAATTTAAAAAGATATAAATTCAGGTATCACCTCTAATGAGGATAATTTTAATGTCAGGACCTATATAATATGTTAAAGTAACATTAATATTTGATGATAGAAGAACAAAAAATTTGGATAATAGCTTATCCCATTTAGAATAAATATTTGCTAATTTTTATTTACAACATATTTTATTTTGAATTTATTTTCTTCTCCATCAGAATTAGAGAGGAATATATTTTTCTATTTGATTTTAAATATAGTAAATTACAATTCGTAACTTTAAAGTGTAATTCAGTTTAGTTAAGATTATTAATTTAGATAAGTTAAACGCATAAATAGTAATTTAATTAATCTATAAAATA
The DNA here is from genome assembly GCA_000260095.1 of Tetrahymena borealis. Lineage (NCBI taxonomy): Eukaryota > Ciliophora > Oligohymenophorea > Hymenostomatida > Tetrahymenidae > Tetrahymena > Tetrahymena borealis. Next base: position 16,611 of record JH651288.1, on the reverse strand, counting down.
TTTGTGAAAAATAGTTTGAGTATAAGAATAATACCAAAAAGAAAGATGTTTGATAACTCATCTACTTGTTTGAATTTATTAGGAGGGGCATTCACTAGTCTTATCCTAAGTATTTTATCAGCTGTCTAATTGATTTAACTTAACTTCGATATGAGGTATGAATGTATGATAACAATAGGTGCCATTTGGGTATTATCTAAAATTTTAGCAGCTATTAAACTATATTCTGTAAAAAATCATCCTCAAAATGGAAGAGACTGTATATACTTTGTTCTAAATATTATTTAAGGAGAATGGCTATACTTTGGAAGATCTAAGTATGATTCAATTAAATACTTTACTATTTAAATAATAATTATAACTTTTCCTATAAACTTGATAAACATGTACATAATATCCTCTATAGAATTTAACTTATCTGGATATTATATAGCGATGATTTTCGCTAACTATTTATTCATAGCTATAGCTAACATTGCTGCTATATCTGAATATGAAGATAAATTAAGTGCTTACAAAATCTTCATGTCTTTTCCTTCTGTTTGTACTAATATCTGTTATTGGTACCTATTCATCTAAGGATTAATTTATCATTGGGGGATTTCAGTTGCCTTTTTACTTTTTAATCTACTTCTTTGTATTTTAGATATTAAAATGTTCAAATAAGAATAAATCAACGATTATGGTATGAGAAATATAGATCATAATTTTTATAAAGTATTATAATACATCTTCTAATTTAATTGCTTTTATTATTATTCATTTCTCAGAACAGACGAAAGGGATTTGAAATCTTGGAAAGAATTAACCTCTTTAAGTGTATAATGTCTAAATATAGTAATATTATCAGTAATAAAGTTAATTATTTACCCTTTGATTATTTAAACTGATAAAGTTATTTACATTTTTCTTTGCATAGCAATCATCTAATTATATCTACTACTTATAAACATCTATTTTAAATTAACTAAGATTTAAAAATATGAAAATGAAATTAAGTGGACTAAAGGTGTTCTAAGTATTGATGATGATGCAATATCTAGAGTAAATGATTCATTAGTAAAATCTTATAAATTAAAGATAATAGTTGATGAAACTATTAATGATGATGGCTATTAAAAATAATAATATTCAAGTATTAAAAAATTTAGATAATTAGTAAGAAAAGCTAGTTATAGTAAAGAACTTCTAATTTAAATAGAAATTGAAGATTTATATAAATCTTTTAATATCTAAATGATTTATCCTTGTACCTTATTGGTCGAATCCAACTAAATTATTTAATTATATTAAAGTTTTTTTAAAAGTGAGTAAAGCTAAAATCTTTTAAAGGTTATAATAAATAATTTAAGTCCAGTTTTTGAATTAACTCTCTCCATAAATCCTAAAAAGTTTAATTAAACTCTCAAATACTTGATTTCTATTTAAGGATTCGACCTTAACAGCTATTAGATAACTGATCAGAATAGAAATCAAATTGATCAAAGCTTAGTTGCATAATAAAAGAATTTCCTTCTTAAGATAAGAAGTTTTCATTATTAAATTGCTGCATTCTATAAATATACTGCTAGATTCTAACTTACCAATCCCTAAGTTATTCTATATGATTTATATATTAATTGATTGTTTTAATTCACATTAATCCCTATTATAGTAATTTATATTTTTTATAAAATTATTTTATTCTAATTTAATTTCTATTATAAAAAATAAATTTAATTTTAACAAATTAGGAGGTTTAAATGATTAATATAAAACTTCTTTTAATTATTTTTTTACAATTAAATCTACATATAGTAAAAATTTCTAATTTCAAAATATAGAATTTTCTAAAAAAATTGAGTATCGCTCAACACTGGATATAAGATATAGAATACTCATAAAATGCTATTTTAATTTAATTTATTAATAAAGAAAATCAAAACAGACAAATCAAAATCAATATTCCAAAAG